>JAWWEU010000081.1:60165465-60180311 GCA_035583155.1 Acropternis orthonyx | reverse complement strand
GCACGCTGTGCAGCCTCAGTGCGTCTGGGAGGAAACTGGCCCTGGACACCAGAACCTTCTGTGGGTGCAGGGAGAGCGAAAGCACTTGCCGTAAAAACCCTTTGTAATGCCTCATATCTAATTCAGAGGAATACAGTTACTCATCCTGGAAACAGGGTAATGTTGTTGCCAAAAGAGCTAGTTGTTCTTTAGTGGGTAGATGATACACTGTTATATCACAGCCATATGTATACACATTATTTCTGTTGAGAATGCTCTCCAAATTATCTTTATAAAGAGCTCTGCTGGGCCTTGCTGTATTTCTCTTCCTTCACTGCAGCTTACCCTGATCCTGAGAACCTAATTCCACAAAAAGAAAAACCTGGGGCCAGTAAGGAGGGAAAGTTAATTGCCAGGGGGTGTATCTGTGTGTGTTGTGGTGGTGGTTGCGATTTTTGAGGAACAATCTCCTCTTTCAGAATCTTTCAAAATCCCACTTTCACTGAAATATTTGAAATGAGGTATCAGCCTATTTTCTTCTGGAAAGTAAGCTTTTGACTTCTAAGCTAAAGCCTATAAATTATCCAGAATCAAAAGTTGCTGGCAGCTTCTTTGGGGGGGGGGGGTGGAATTTGCCTCACATAGGAAAAATAACAGGCATGTGAGGATGTATGAGTCTATAGAGGAGGCTTGGCTGACATGTATTTGTGTGTCTAAGTCAAATACCAGTCCAAAGTCATTGTTCTGCTGTATTTCCTCAGCAGTGAACAACAAAGTGACAACTGCTGTGGTACTCAGGCACCATCTGTCTTGTGAACCCTGCCATTCTGTTCTTGCTGGAGTATGATAAATTCTACCTTATTTTTCCAAGAAAATAAAAATAGTGTTTAATCTACAGTTCAAAAACTGGATAAATTCCAAGTGAGGCCCTGTTAGTAGTGATTTCCTTTGTCTCTGGGGGTGTAAATTTGGGCTTACACCTAAGTGTGTATATATAAATATTACAGATTTATTGCTGTGTGTGTGCTGTGCTACGCCATGCCACAAATACAAGTCTGTGTACAAACATGCTATGTAACAAAAAATCTTTTTAACAATCGCAGTAATTTGTATCCACAATAATTATTTTTAACTTACATATTTAACTGAAGATTTTTAAAGATATTCTAATGGTTGAGGTGGGGGAGGAGGGAGTAAGGTGGACTTATGTTTGGTTCTGTATTTTGAACTCTTTGCTGGTGGTACGTTGTGGGCAGTGTATTTCAGTATTGTTTTTATTTTAATTTCAGCAAGGTCAGATTTGAAATTAGTGGATAATTTTTCAGATGCAACCTTCCTAATTTCTTCTGTATAAACAAACTTTATTTAGGCTGGGCTTTCACCAGAATTCCCAGTGGAGTAGTGTTTTTCTGGCTGTCTTGCCGTTGCTTTTTCCGCTTTCAGCCATTCTCATCCCCTCTGGTTTTGCGAAGGTTTACCTGCACCCCTGCTCTCGGCCCTGGGCTGTGATGCTGTGCCCCTTCCGCAGTGACGTGCCTTGGGCAGCAGCAGAAGCACCTCAGAGCCAGCTGGCTCCGTGCACAGCTTGGCCTTGCCAGGGCTCTCTGGGGAACAGGCACTTAAAAACTGCACCCAGAGACCTGCACGTGTCCCTGCAGAAACTTCAAGCACCTGCTCCACTTCTCAGTTTGAGCATTTTTGTAAAGTCTGTACATTCATGGTCTTTCTGTCAGATACGGGATCTCCAGTATTAATTAAAAATCACGTTGTGCCTTGAGAAAAGGTGACCTCATGTAAAAGACTTAATTATTTTTAAATGCTCTATTTTAAGAAAGTGATATCCACACTGTCACTGTTTACAGTGAGCACACATAATGAAAGCAGTGTGTGAGGCCATGAATCCAGATTGCTTGAGTTTATGTACCAAGGGACAGCAAAGTGTGTCTTAAGAACTGAACTTAAGCTGTCTCATGGAATTAGATACCCTTTATGTAAGGCAAAGAAAACTTCTGTAATGGCACAAATGTGCAAGAAGGAGCACCTTTACCCTCATTACTTCTATCAGTCACGTAGCATTTTTTGCTGAAAATTTTGTGAATATATTTTCACCTTTAAAATGTCTGTTTGGTATAATTAAGTACTTTTCTTACACGAGTGAAAGAAGTCCTTTATTGCCTCTGAAACTCTAAAACTGTTGTAAGAATTTTGTAGAGGAATTGGTGGGGGAGCAGATTGCTTGGAAAGGTGAGAAGGTACATTCTCAGATGTGATTTTCTTGCTCTCTGTGCTCAGTTTTGTATCCACAGTAGGTGCTGTTCCCAGGGCAGCAGGGAGGGTGAGAGGTAGAGATGGGGCAGGGCTCTTCCTGGATCTCCATGAAAAGGCTGGCAGTGATCTGCTGGAAAAAATAGCCCCTTTTCTAAGACAGAATTAAAAGAGGAGTAGAGATAATGAGTAAATCTTATGTCCCTTCAGATGACGGGAGCCCAGGTGAGTTTTCTCACAGCATGCTGCACGCTTACTGACCATGGAGAACTTTCCCTCTGGGGTCCAGGAAGGAGAAAAAAATGCTGTTTGAATACACTTTGATCTCCTGTTGTAAAAACACAAAAGGGTCTTGCTACTTTGTACTGTTTTTTCTTGAAAATATTCTACAGAGTAGAACGTGGGCCTATATAAGTTGTGTGCTGCCTCTGCTCTCAGTGTAATATTCCAGATACAGGAACCCTAGATAGAAGTGGGAGTGATGAAAGGAGCAGTGTTGCAAATGCAGTCAGTTAAAAAAAAAAAACTAAAAAGAGAGGGGGGGAAAAGGAAGATTAAAAAACACAAACCCATTGTAGTCAATAATAAACACACATGACCATTTTAATGTCTGTCCCTTCTCCTACAAAAGTGATGTGAATGGGGAAATGCCTTTGTAAATGGTGTGCCTCATATCAACACTGTTGATGAATACCAAGGTGCATGTGCCTTCAGATATCTCTCAAGAGGCTTATATATGAGAAAAACAGCAAGTGAAGAAACAAATGCTTAAGGAAAGAAAAAACAGCCCTACCAGACTCACTTGTCTGCTTCACTTGGAGGAAAGACATAAATATTGTTTGCCACATAACACTGAAAAATGTGTGATGAATGTAGCAACTGTAAAACCCTCATTGTTCCTTCAACTAAAACAGAATGTGTAATTAGTTGGCTGCTTCTGCCTAATCCTAAATCCCAAGAAAACTACACGCCATTTGAATCATCGTCTACCTGGTCTTTCACGGCATGTTTGGGTTGTTTCAAATCCTCTCTATTTGCAAGAACCAAACCTCTGCAAAGAACAGAGAGCAGCTCACACTGCCCTGACACGCTGCACTTGGTTAAGGGCAGAGTCCTGCTTGTGTTTCATTGACTTGAAGCCATACCAGTGATCTCCAAATGTTTAAGAGTATTTTTTCGCAGTCTTGAACTTGTTTGTACATTTGGTTTTATAGGTGAATCTCAGCACTAATTTTGTGTTGTGGTTTTGGGTTTTTATTACTTCTGCTTGATCAGGCAGTTAATCCATTTTAATTTTTATCTTTTGAAGTAAAATTCACTTCCACTTAACTGTAATACACAAGGTTAAGTTGTTTGGCTTTTACATTTGCAAGGTCAAGTTAAATGCAGAATCTTCCTATGGATGCATAATAAAGTACTGATTTTATTTCTGTGTCAGAATGAGAGAAAGTTTTCATTAGAATTAATATAATGTGAAATCTTGATTTAACTAGAAGGACTCTTGAATGAGAAAACCTTTACAGATATTGCTTGGGGGTTTTGTCTTTTTAGATAAAACGTCATCGAAGTCCATTTTCCTCTCCTGCACCATCTTGTGCAAGTTTAAGTGGTGTATATTTTAATGAGTAGTCAGACTTCTGCTGCTTCAGAAAAACCCAGGGTAGTTCACTGGCCCTTCCTAAACCTCATGCAGAGAATATTCGAACACGTTGTTTTAACAAACGCAGTGTCATGGAAGAGGAAGTTCATTGAAGTCATCTATCAAATGTCAAGTGTGCAGGTCAAAGCAATAGTTCTGAGTTTGGTCACAGCTGTCTGAAAACCTCAGCTAAATGCCACGGTGAAGCTGCAGATCCCTGTAGAGGATACATGCAATAGTGCCACAATTCCCATTCATTTCTGCAGGAAGAAAATCTTGGATGGAGAATATGGGGAAGTCCATCAAAGCCAGTGAAGTTCCTACCCATGGAACTGGTGTTAAATAAACCTTATCCTGGTCAGGCCATGGTGCCTTGTGCCATTCTGGAAAGCTCTGTGGATAAAGATGACTTCAAAGTTCTTAGAGACAGTCTGTATGCAGAGATAATATCCTTTATTAGACAAATTGCTACTGTTAAAAAAATTCTCAGTGCGCTGAAAGCCCCTCCATTTCTCCCATCTGTACTAGATAGTATCACTTTATTTAACAAAAAAAATAGTAGTTCATCCTATGAATTTTGCTGTTCTTGTATCCTCAGATCATTATGGCTGCACCACCTCTGTTTTAAAATCGGCCAAAGGACATGTTATTTCTACCAATGTTAGTTACTTCACTATCTGAGTCATCTTGGATTTTCTCTGCCAGAACTGGGGTTTAGGGCACTGCTCTGTTTTCTGTCGTGCTGCCTTTTTATGAAGTACCCAAGTACAACATAAACAATCCACTTTGGGATGTTCTGGAGCTTTTTTCCTTTCATTTGTTTTCTGCAGTAGTGAAAGGGAGAACTTGTGCACTTGTGCCTGAGAAGGGAGCAGGGCGTGAGCTGTGCCAGGCTGAGGTGGGGCAGGCACTTAAAGGGAAGGTGGCATGAGTGGAGGGAAACACACAGGAGCAAGTGGAAACAGCAGCACTAACCAAAGGAAGCATGGTAATTTGGTGTTTTCTCAGAGGGATATTTGGATTGTATTTATTTGATTAGTATTGGGATTTATAGATGTAACTGGCACTATTTTCCTGACTAGAAGCAACCCTGTCTCTTGTCATATATAACATCATACAATTCAGCTGCTCTCAGATTTGCATATTATGAAGTTGTATGAGCTTATTCAAGCCAACAAAAAGAGGTCTGTCTTGCTAGGCTGGAGCATTATTTGAGCTAATCTGCCTGCTTGTGTACAGTAATGTTTTGCATATGGTTCTGAGAGATATGTGCAGCTGGGTGGCATAGTTCTGAATTATTAGAGTGATTCATGGCACTGGTTTCCATGCAGTCACCTTTTCCTTCTTTAATAAATGAATACAGCCTCAACTCAGTAGAAATCCAGGCTTTCTTTGCACTGCAGCACAAGTATTGTTTGTTCTTTATATTAAAGATCAAATGATAATTTTTTTTTTAAATAGCAGCTGGAACCACAGATCATAATTCATTAAAATTGCTTCCCTCCCCTTTTCAATCTTAGACCTATACTATTGTGGAGTATTTATTGTTTAATTATGGAACATAGATGTCACTGACTGCAGTTATGTTGATTCAGTATAGCCTTTTGTATATGTTTTTCAGAACTACAAATGATTGCATTTAATTAAAACACACACATTAGGCCAGATGCTGCTTTAAATGGAAAAACTCATTATATGGACAAGGAAGCCCTCCCCATGTTTCTGTGTAGGAACTTTCCTCCCAAAAAAATGCTTGAAATGAGAAGAGGTGGTATTCTAAAAACTAAGAGTTACTAAAAGTGCTTGCTTTGGTTTTAGCAGCTTCCCTCCAGACTTCTGTAAGGAGGTGTGCTTCCCCCAGGGAGTGGGGTCTGTGCCAGGAGGAATCCCAGCTGCTGTGCTGACAGTGGCCTTGTCTGGGTGTCTGTAGAAGTGAAAGCTGCGAATATAATGCGGTGGGACATCACACAGGTCCACAAAGCACAAGATGCCATGAGCAGTGGGAACAGAGTCAGCAATCAGCTCCCCTGTTTCCTTGTTCTTTTTCATCACAGTGTTCTGCCCTTGCTATTTTAGTTCCTGGGCATTAGCAAGAGCAAGTATGAACAAGGGAGCGAAATAAAGAACTTTACCTGTAGCTCAGCTTGGCATTTATCAGCTGATGGGAGCTGAAGGACTGAGCTCTTGAGTTCATGGGACTGCTCCTGCCTGGGTGCCTGGAGGCTCTGCAGGGACTTGTGTGTTCCAGGCAGGGCCAGCACCCTGCAGTGCTGCTCTCTGCTCTGGCTGCTCCTGGTTGTGTCCCATGTGTGCCATTCCCATGTGCTCTCTGCTCCTGGTTGTGTCCCATGTGTGCCATTCCCATGTGCTCTCTGCTCCTGGTTGTGTCCCGTGTGTGCCATTCCCATGTACCCACTGCAGCCTTCACCATGCACTTGCAGCACATGTTCTATAAATCCCTGTGGGCCATCTAATTCCTGTTACAGGTAAGGAAGGGAAAAAATGAACTTTCTTTTATTTAAATAGAGGATAGATTTCTTGCTTTGAATTCAGTTTCCAAGTAATCTCTTGTAAACTTTTTGCTCCTCCCATATTTTGTTATTTCTCATCTAGCCTCCTTATATTCTGCCTTTTTGTGCTAAACCACTCATTTCTTCTGCCCAAACTGCCCCTGTTTTATTTTCAGAAGTTATGCTTAAGGAAGGAATAAGAAAAATTATTTTCCTCCCGCAGGTTATTCCCATGCTGTAGTGCCAATAATACCCTCCTACACTCCTGTTTTATGTGAAATTCTCAGGTTGGCATTGGGTCAAAGGAGACAGAAACTTTCAAACGGGAGGTGGGTGGTAGGGAATGCAGTTTCTAAATGGTCTTCCCCCCGTTTGGAAATGATACTAGCATGTGCACTGAGGGATACGTGCAGGCCTAGAAAACAGGTCTGTTATTTAAATCATAGGGAAAAATATGGAAACAAATTGGCTGGATTTACCTTTTCTCTTTCTTGGAGTAGAAACCACATGTTTTATCTTCGGTGTGTTCTCTTACACTGCCAACTTCTGAAGCTGTACGGGTGAACGTTTAGGGTGATTACTTAGGGCATTAAGTGGTTTAGTTTGCTTTCCAAAGAGACTTTTAAGCAGATCACATGAGAAATGTTTAAAAAGGGTCGGAGGAGGGACTTGTCCCTGATTGTAGGTAATAGAGATACACTCCTTTTCCCCATGTTTCCACAAATACTACACAGAAGTGTGATAATGCTAACATAGCTCAATACCCCTCAGTTTTTCTGTGTCTTGTGCTCTTGGCAGAAGAGCAAATGAGAGTGAGAATCCCACAGTTGTCTGCCGGAGACCGAGAGTCTTCCCTCATGATTCCCATCTCTTTCGTCTCCCTCACCTCAAAAACTTCCTCTTACCCTGCTGGAGTAGAGGATAAGAGAGAAGAGGAGGAAGAAAGGACTGAGAGAGACACATTGGGGCAGCGCAAAGAAAGAGCCAGAATGCTGGACAGAATGCTGCACCAGAAGGTTGCCTTCAAAATTGTCCTGCTGGGCTTCGAGTTAGCAAATCCTCTCTGGAACGCAACGGAGGATGCTGCAGCCTTACTTGTGTCCCCAGTGTTGGTCTCTCTGAAGAGACTTGGGCAAACTTCTTGCCATTCTTGCACCTTTGCTTCCCATATTAAGTCTGTGCTTGTTACTGTCTGCATCTGTCTAAAATAGAAAGGAGGCTTTACTTTTTGCATCCACCCAGTTCTTGCAAGGTGCAAGGAGGAAGCTAATGTGACCACAGCTGTTCATCTTGTTAACTTGGTCAGGTTTTTTTTTTTTCTATTAACAGTAAAAAAAATGATGTAAATTCCATAGAATTGTGGGGATTTGGGTCCAGATATTTCCAGGGTACTGTGCATTGATTTAAAATAACAGCAGTAACACCCCAGATAGTGGGATTTTGAATGAAGGTGCTTATTAATGGTGTGGTGCAATGGCATGGATATCCTTCAAAATCATATTTCTTGGAAGTTAGTTATGTTGGCTTAGAGCTCAGACTACCCTTGGTTACTCAGTGCTGTTCTGCTGCCCAAGGTGGCATGAACCATGAGAGCTGAGTCAGATTTACATGTTTTGTATCTTAAGGTCTTGCCCTGACTACAAAAAGTTATCCTCTTAAGGTCTTAACTCAGTTGAGCCATGCTCTTTGTGAAGAGATGTCAACTTGCAGAACACCACAGCAGTAGATAAATCAAGTGCAAGGGACAGGAACAATCATATTGTAAAAATAATTTTTCTGAATAAAAAGGATTGATTGAATTGGTAAGAGAGGTGGTACTGGAGCAGTCAAAGTCAGCCTTCCGGCACTGCAGTTGGGCTCAGGAAAAGAGAGTGAGTTTAATGAGACAGTCAAATCCCACCTCATCTTTATCGTACACTTTCAGGAATTATTCTGATAGTCAGCAGTGCTGAACTGCTGTAAAACAAGTCATGAAACTATTGAAGCTGTTCTTTTGTCACCTTCAGGCAAATGTAGTAGTACTCTTACTCCTGGCACAACTGCGTTTGCAGCTGCCTAATATCAGGATTCTTTTTTGAGTTGAAGAATGCTGGGGTTTTGATTTGCGACACCAACAGGGGCAGACGTTTCATGGGTGAAATTTGCAAATCAGAATAACATGCCTTTTTTCCTACTGTTCTTTTTGATTGTTATTTTTTTGTGTCTATACAATATGGAGTTGACAGTACAGACAGCAAGAACTCTCAATTAGCCTTGAGGTCAGGCATCTAGATTAAAAATCATGGCACAGTCCTGTATCATTTCACCCCAATCTTAAAAGGGTCTTCCTTTCTCATCTGTATTTAATACCTTGTTTCTTCTAGGGGACACGTAAAAATAATCTTGTTTTACAGCACTGTTGAATTTGGTTCATGATACCCCTGGAAGACCTATTTCTTTGGGGTGCACAGTATCATTTTATCAAGCTGTGTGCTCAAAAGTTAATTTTGTTACTGTATTAGGCCAGTGAGAACTAGCCTTTCTACTGCTGTGTGATGGACAAAGCTTCGTTCTGAGAACATTATTTAAAGTAGCAGAAGTGGCTAATGGGCATCTTAAGGCCTGTGTTTTGTTTACTAAATAGGTGTAAAATAAATTTTTCTCAGGTCTCCAGTCTGGTATGTCTCAGTCTGTTTGAAGCACCTGAGTGGGACTTCTGTGTCAAAGCATCTACTCACCCACCTGGTGGGTAAAGTAGCTTTGGGCTTTGTTTAGGATGTCTGTGCTTCTCTTTTCCCCATCACCACCATCCTCACAGCACAAGTGGCAATATGATTCTATCTTCAGGACTGTGTTCTCCTGATTTTTGGCAAACCTAGAATGTAACAACACAGCTGACATTTTTTAATTTAACCCTGAAGTTTCAGCAGGGTATTTCGACCACGAATCAAGTGAATTCATTCTGGGGTCTGTGAGGATGGCACAGCAGATGTGCTGTTGTCGTTTGTCTGTCCTTGGAGAGAAGAAATCTCTCCAGAACACATCAGAGAGCAGCATGTGTCTGTGACCATCACTGCACAGCCTTGTAGCTCCTGTAGTTCATGATTTCCCTATTCACAAATGGAGGAAGTGCAGCCGAGGAATTGGAAATGGCTTTCTGGAGGGAACAGTACGAAAGGAATTGCTCTGACATGTGAAGGCTTTCTTGGACAAAAAACCACATTCCAACACAGCAGCATTTAAAGGAACTACACTGAGGGGATGAGTCCTTGGTTTGTATATAGAAATCTTCCAAAGGGTTTTTTTCTATTATGCTAATTCTTTGCAATGTGATGTTAATGACTGGAAAACTATGGGGGTTTTTATCCCCTTGTGCTTTCCCTTGTTAGGAATTAGCACCTTTTTTTTTTTTTTTTTGGTTAATAAAGGGTGAAAAGAATTAATGTACCCTCAGGAAATATGTGAATAAACACTGTTCCAAAATACTTAATTTATGAGAGTTGAATGAAGAATTCATGTTATATATGGAATGGATTTGCTATGATTCGAAGTCTAGAAGGACCAGAACATTGCTAGTTCCATTATTTTCATAAAATGATTCTCATATTTTAAGAAAAAAGATGTTGAATTAATTTATTCTTCTCATATGAGGTTATCTAGACAGGTCTGTTTAATTTAATAGCTGTTTCATGATTAAGGGAGAGTAAGAAGTTCTTAATTGAGGAACAGATAAAAAGCAAACTAATTAACTCCAAATACATTTCTTTAGCAGCATCCAAACAACCATTTCTAAGATGAACTTGGGTTACTCATCTTTTGAGCTTTTAATCATATTTTAGATTGCATTTTTACACCATCTGTACTACAAAAATGACTGTAATTTCTGTCACAGTTGGAAGCATCAGTTAATAAATGTTTTCTATTTTGATCTAGGGAGGTGTTTGAATTGAGGGGAAAAGTATTCTTAAACTAATTGAGTTAATTTACAGTAGATTGAGGGAGAGCGTAGTGGAAATGGTTTACTACTGTCCCTACCTGGTCTCGTTTTGACTATGATCTTGCTCTTTTTTATTTAAATACCGTCCCAAATAAAGCACTTGCCTGAGCCCTCTGACCTTCTGTGAATTGCTGCCTGTGTTGGGCAGCCACTGGTAGTGCATCAACACTCTCTCTCTCCATTTACAAAATATTTAGCAGTTCAAACCTTTCAAAAGAGCAGATGTCTCAGAGCTTCATCCAACCTGTCCTTAAACACCTCCAGGGATGGGGCAGCCACAGCTGGATGGGCAGCCACAGCTGGATGGACAGCCCACCCTCACAGGGAAGAGCTTTTTCCGAATATCTGATCAAAACCTGCTCTCTTTCAGTTTGAATCCCTTCCCCTTGGCCTGTCACCACATGCTCCTCTAAAAAGTCCCTGCTCGTGTTTCCTGTGGGCTCCCTTCAGGTACTGCAAGGCCACAATTAGGTCACCCCAAAGCCTTCTCCTTTCCAGGCTGAACAATCCTAGTTCCCTGAGCACCGAGTTATTATGGCTAATTGGCAGCCTGCAAAACTCCTTGTTCAAATACTGCTTTAGGTGAGCAACATCTTTTACTGGGCAAATGTACGGACTGGAATGACAGAGATGCAGTCTGTGTTCAAAGCATGCATGCTGTATAGGGAATTTGGCATGTATATTGTAATCAGTGTTGTATATAACATACACTAGTTGTAATAACTAACTAAGTGTTCTTGGGAGTGCTCTGTGGATTTAATTTCTCTGACAGACACAGGGAATATGGATTCCCAACAGGCAGGGAGTATTAAGATCACTTAAGCATGTTAATATTTTGCTATCCTGATTTATTCATTCATTGAATGAATAGATTTATGCTTTTGCATCTTCTTATTTGCTTACATGTGTTTATTTATTTCTGTTTCCTGCACAGTTTAGTGGGAAGCCATGTGTTTGTGTAATCTTACTGTGAAGAACACATTTTTCCTTAATCCTAGAAGGATGGCTGAAATGTCTTGCAGTGGACTTGCTTTGTTCAGTAAGAAGTTCACACTTCCACAGGGATTTTTTGGTTTCTTTTTTAGGGTTTTTTGCTTTGTTCAACTTAGTGGTGTGTTCATGGTTCACAAACAGGTTAGCTCAGGAATATTGGTAATTATCCTGATACAGGATAAGCCAGACCTTTACTGACACTGAATAAAGCAGTGAATGTGGTGATGTTAAAATAGACAATGAAGTTGTAACAAAAGTAAAAATAATTTGCATCTCCCAGCAGATTTTATAGCAGATGTAATGGTTGTAGAAAAAAGGGAAAAGAAAGAACAGAAATATTTGGAGAACTTATTTGCAATGGTATGTTTTAGTTCTGGGGCTTGTTTTTACATAGCTGGTCAAAAGGACTCTTTCATGTAGCAGTAGTTATTTTAAAATATAGATAATTTTTAAAATTATCAGATTATCTGTTACATTCTTAATGCATATTTGTATATATTTTACTCTTGCTTGAATGACAAACTGTTTTATTCTTTGGAGCGGAACTGATAAGGTTTTATTAATGAAGAAAAACAGCCCAAGGTCATCTGCCAAAACCATTTGACATTTTTCATGTTCAGAAATAAAAGAATTCGGTGGCCATTAGGTAACTCAGCTACTGTGAAGCCATTCAATTATATTTCACAATGATCATTTTAGCTGTGTTTGTTGCTCAGGACAGTATTTTCTGGTTTCTTTTTTAATCCTGCAGAACATTTAAGTGCCATTTTAAACCTGTTCAAGACAGTATGCAAAGTCCCCTGTGAGGATTCTTGATAACAGTCAGACCTTAAGGAAAAGTTATTTTTTCATATTTGGGCTCTGTGACCCCTGCAGAGACCTGAGTCTTAAATACTTCTGTTCACGGGACTACTGAGCGATGCCTTGCAGGGCCTTGGCAGCCCATGGACACTGCTTGGAAATGCTAGATTAAACTGGAAAGGAAGGAGAAGAGTTGTAGCATCTGTAACGTGAAATTTAAGGCTGAACTGTAGTGAATATGAGGCGTTTAAGTAGCAGTTAATCCTGTAAAGGTCCTTGGGAATATATTGCTGAGTCCGTGTTTTGGTGTTGCTAAACCTCTGGTTGATGCAGATCTTGGGACATGATGAATAGAAGATACATAAACAGAACATGCCGCATACTTCTTATATCCATTTTCTGTAACATCTCTTCATTTTAAAGTCTGCTTCTTGGTTATTCTCAGTAGTCATACAGCTGACTGTTTTCTTAGTTAGCAGCTCAAGAACCAGCTCTGTCCGCAAGAGCAGCTGGTTGCAGGAATGCAGCACGTTGTGACTGCACCTACAGCCTCGATTTCCTTGGTGCTACTAAGACCACAATTACCAATTTTTCCATATTCCACTGATTTGACCATTGAAGTTGTTTTGCTTTAATAGCAAAGGCCTGTTTTGTTGCCTTGTCTGTAAGCAGGTTTTTTTGGCCTGTTTGCTCTTGTGCTGTAGTGAGAGCACTGAGCTGGAATCAGAGAATTGCCAGCATAGCCAGCCTGGCTACTGTGCTGCAAAAGAGTCTGCTGCCTTAACAGCATTCAATTTAATTGCATAAATGTGAGAGATGTTAATTAATGCAGTGTTTATGCTAAGAAATCAAGTCTGCAAAAGAAAACATTCCAGAAGCATGGATTTTGTTATTGAGGAGACTGTATTGTGTATATTCTAATGTACAAGATGTGAATCACAAAAGCAACAATTTTGAAAGACTTGAAATTAAGAACAGATTATTTTGCTTGTAACAGGTGTGAGTATGTACTCTGTGAACATCAGAACTTCATAGAAAACAGTGGTCAGAGGGGTATTTTTGCAGACTTACAGGCTGGACTCCAGTTACACCTCTGAAGCTTCTCACTGTTCTCGAATGATGATTTGGGTTCTTTTTAGCCTTGCTGTTTTTTCTTTCACTTGTGTACATTGCAAAAGTAGATCTCAGTTGTGTGAGATTAGTTGGGAAACTGGTGCTCACACTGAGATGCTTTTACGTTCATTAACATATTCAGTTTCTAAAATAAAGCAGCAAGGCACAATCTGTACAGTGCCAATCAGTGTAAACCCATGGCTGTGTTAGGCACGTGCAGAGGTCACGTTTGGTGCCTGAGCTGCTTCCTTCCCATCGGCCCCCAAACCTACCGAAAGGTGAGTGTTTCTCTAGTGAGAAATGAGGTGGGTTATACTGCCCAGTCAGTGCCTTCCGGGCTTGGTAATAAACCCTGCAAGTTTTCATGTGCCACCAGATTTATGTCATTTTTGAGAGATACAAATGAATCTTTTAAAGGCCATATTTAACAGTAAATCTGCAAGTTTGGAATAAGTATGATGAGTTAAATCTTTCTAGGAATATCACATATTATTGAATATTACACAGGAGTGTTAATCACAAGCTTACAGATGAGTCACAGCAGTTACATACTCGTTAACTCCATTTTCCTGAACATCAAAAAAAACCAAAGCAAACCCCCAGCATTTTAAAACTCTGCTGTTGGCAGCATGAATTTCTATTGAAGGAATGCAGTGACATTTGTTAGTGTCACCATCTCCATCCTTCACAGTCCTAAAAAAAAAAAAAAAGCTGTATCTCCATATCCTCACAGCTCAGTTATTGATTTGTCAGTGACCCAGTGAGCAGTGATGTCTTGTCACCTTTTCTCCTCTCCATTTTGTATACGGCTGGTTTAAAAATTATTTTTTAAATAGTATTGAATGCCTTTTTAGTATGGGATTAAGGGGAAATTTTCTAAATTTTACTGGTGATGGCTCTTTGTTTGTTTTGGAGTGGATTTTTTTTTTCCAAGCATGTTTCAGGCCAGTGCTTCTGTCGCCTAAAGAATGAGCATGTGACTGACAGGATACTGTTTGGGAAGTGATGTGCAGTCTCAGAGTAATATGACATTTTATGAGCAGCTTGACTGTTTTCATTACTTGGATTTATACTTTTATTTCTGTGTGCTGAGGAATAAGTGAGCAAGGCAGCTGTGCGAAATAGAAAAGCTGTCAGGATGAAGTTGATAGGACAGCATTGAAATTATGCCATTGTGTCTAATAAGACATTATGGCTGTTATCTTTAAACCCTTTAAATACAAAAATCTCATAGAGCAGCTTGGATTGTTAGATCGGCGTTAGGTGGCTACTGCTTTGAAAGACTTGGGTGATTTCAGCAAGAAGGTAAATGGCGATGTAAGTTAAATTCAACACATGCGTAAACAATTAAAACATAGTGTAGTTCATGGTGATTTACCTTACTGTTAATGGGGGCAAACACACAGCTGCACTGACAGGGCATTAAGGAGTTCAGACAAGAAAAGCTGCTTGCAGAACAAATAGGGCATTATAGTGTTTGAAACACCAGGTGCCTGTTTGTTTTGGGTTTTTTTTTTTTTTTTGGGGGGGGTGGTGGTGGTGATGTTTAATTAGAAATTACTGTAACATT
>JAWWEU010000081.1:60068165-60165365 GCA_035583155.1 Acropternis orthonyx | reverse complement strand
ATTTCACTGTCACTGTCCAAGCTTGCTCGGCCGTGGCAAATGAACCTTAGGACTTAAATGGTGGGGCCAGTTCTGCGTACGCTGTGCCTCACCTAAAAAATCCACTGCGCCGGCTGGAAGGGAACACCCACATGGGGAGAGCCCTTCCCCAGATCTTTGTTCACGAAGTCTGGCCGTTATTATTATTATTAAATTAACCTTTTAATGAAAATGCATTAAGATTAGGGTGCAGAGATGCACAAAGCCTACAGATCCAGGGACACTGGGGCTGCAGAAGGCACATCAAGGAGAGTGCGGCCTTGTACCAATATTGCTACCTCCAAACCTTTCGCATCTGGGCAACCCACGAGACCTAAGCCTCGGATGCACCTCAGCCTCACAACCATGATGGCTTTAGAGTTGAGAGACCCACAAATCATACAGCTCCAGGGACTCCAGGAATAGGAAATGCATGTTTGCATTTGAGGCTTGGGTCCTGTGCCCAGATGAGAAAGGTTTGGAGGGAGCAATAATGGTACAGAGCCACGCTCCCCTTGGCATGCCTTCTGCAGCCCCAGTGTCACATGCAACTGCAAACACAGCTGCTGCAACATGCCCTCCCTTTCAACCTACACAGAGCATATTAAAGACTATAGTTCAGGAGTCTATCTTGCTTTGGAGATGCCCTAGTTTATGGGAGATTTCTGTATTAGCTTTATGCTTGCTGGATGGGGTTTTGGATGTTTATTAAAGTAGCCTATGTTGAATAGGTAAGAAAATACTGGTCTTCAGATTAACCTGTTTTGCACATGTAGACTGCCGATATTTTTGAATATAGGTAAGAAATTGTGACACTTGAAAGGACAGTTATATGAATACAGTGTTTCTTAAGTTACAAAATTTTTATAATTAGAGAAAAATTAAAGATAGTAAAGATATAAATTTGGGACCAGTTCTTCCAGCCTTGGAATTGTGGCTGGAAAGATTAGAATCTTCTAGGTAAGTAGGGTCCATGTTAAACAAAGCTTCAAATAGAAAATAAGTACTAAAAAATTGAAGTTATAGTTCCAGAAATTGGTTTGAGATTATATTTTGAAAAAATAAATCCACCTAAATTATAGAGAATTTAATTGAGCTACATGTGAATTTTTGTTTATTTCTTTCCTAAGAGAGCAAATAAATCAGTCAGAGCTAAAATTGTCAATTGATTTAATTGACCAATGGTCAGTATTTGTTTCATAAGACTGTATGAATTTTCACACAACTGAATCTTGTGTCTAAGATTTGGAGTAATGATAGTCAGCTGTGTGTACAAACTAGTTCTATGGTTAGTCAAGCAGCTGAAGAGCTGACAACTGCCAATAAAACCTGTTAATTGGAAGTTAAGAGTAGGCATACTTACCAAAACTTGTCATTATGTTTTTTTCCCTTTGTCTCAAAATTGGAAACAAAATATAAATATAAATTACTGATTTTCAACAAATGATCTTCAGTGATAGGTCACAAAATTTAAAAGTGATCAGAACTGAGCACAGAAATGGTAATAAATCCAACAGCAATTTTTGCTCTTATTGGAGAGAAAGGAGGAGTTTGCTGCTATTACATTTAATTTTTTCACAAGTTTTTGATTTTTGGTTGGTCTTTTCTTTCTTTTTTTTTTTTTTTTAAATCAGTAGTGTGTTCTAGCAAAGAACATTTCTAAGAGAAGTTATCTTTCCCAGCAGACTACTCTTCGACGAAATAATGATCCAGGGAAAGTAATCCATTAGTTCTGCCCTGACTCAGCCTTACATATAATCAGATGAATCATAGGTATTGACGAAAATGTCTAGCATGTCTTTTTCAAAGGCCATGATGTTACTTGAATTCCAATCATTCACAAATTGCAATCATTAATATTTTCTTCATGAGACTTCAGAATGTAGAATACAATCTATTGAGGTTAATACTCTGGCTTCATTTACTTAGTTAACTATTGTTGTATTTTATGCTCATAAATGTCAGTCTAGCATACAGGAACATACACTCTGCTGAAAACTTTAGAAACTGAGATTTAGGTCAAAAATAAAGAACCTAACTGTTGCAGCTGGTTAAATTGTAAGTATGATTCATCTGGAAGACAAAGTAAAATCATGATTCTGTACCAGTTCAGTTGCAGCTGTTGTTAACTCTATTGCCAGCTGTGTATAATTTGTAGCATAATTGAGGGTATGTTTTCCACACCTTGAATGTTGTTATTTACCTAAGCCAGAGATTTGAAGTTCAGTCTACACATGAATATTTCCATGTGTATCACATCTTAGAAAATGGAGTACTTGGGTGGATAATAAAATGGTTTAATTGCATTCTTTATCCTTAGCATAGTTTATCTCTGGGAAAAATGCTGCCCTAAATTTTCTGGATTGGCTTTAAGATACAAGTGAGTTTTATTTGTGAATTTGTGAATTTGTGTTTGGGGGGGGGTGGGGGGTTTGTTTGTGGGGTTTTATTGGAACTTCAGTTAATAGTTGTACTCCCTCTTTTACTTATTTTTCATTTCATCACTGTGAATTGCTTATCTATTGAATGGTTGTGAGAGAGTGGCATATGAAATATTCTTCCCAACAGAAAAGCCAATTATGCTTGACTGACCAAGAAGCATCTGAAAGTAGTCGTAGTTTGAGAAATGCTGCAATATTGACATGTAACAAGTTGATGTGTGTTTGGAACTGGAAGAGAAAATTTGCTTAATTGATAAAGGCAAGCATATCAAGACTCTGGCAAATTGATTTTTTTTTTTTTTATTGTAGCACCAGAAGGCTACCTAGGATGTTCTATTTGTTTCAATTACTTGATTAATCAGTCTAGGAAGGTAAACAGCTTTGAGTATCTTTTGGAAGAGCTGTAAAATTGGAGAAGAAAATAAGTCAATATTTCACCTTTGTTGGTCTAATGACAAGAAGAGATTTCCTATCACAAGAAGAAACCAAGAAAAAAAATAAAAACAACACATCTGCATTATTTTTTCAGAGTAGGACTGCTATCATCACATAGAAATTGAATCTAGTTGTTCCTACTATTTTCTGAAACAAGCTGGCTACTCAGTGGTTATGAACATAAATCTTCATTTTTTTTGTTATTAATAGGATAACCTCTTTAAGGAAATAAACCACTCCATTGATAATTGCATGTAATCTTTGAAACATTTCAGTGGGATGTTACGTGCACAGAGTCTCAAAATTATATTGATAATTAACTGGCATTTATTTCACTGCTGTAAATGAAAATACTTGTATTCATCTGAAAAGTAGCAATTTTTTATTTTGAAAGAGAAGGCAAAGTGGATTGTTTTACTGTTTCTAATATATTTTGAAAATGGGTGGGGTTTTTGCATTTATACATGTTTCATTCAAATGTGCTTTTCAATACTCAAGACTTTTCTTCCTAGATTTCTGTTTTAGTTCAGTCATAGCTTCAGCTTAGTCAAATCTTTAGTTTTACTTTTATTATTTTAAGTAAGGTTATGATGATAATTATCTTCTCCAGATAACTTACCATGTTATTATAGAGTATTAACATACATTTGTTCTCTATTAATTTTTCATGACAAACCTAACTTTCCAACTAAATTTTTATATTTTATCTATTTCTCTCCGAAGATGGATCAAACACTTTTTAAAAAAAGATCTTTTACTACTGGAAGAGAAAATTAACAAAAAGTGTTACCTGTTTATTACTGAAGAATTCAGAGCAGGTGAAGCTGTAGTCATGTAAGACTCTGCACTTGATATTGGCTTAAAGGAAGACAATCACTTGGAAACTATTCAAGTGAAAAAAACATCATATCTTTTCAGTTACTCTTTGATATATGTTTCTTACCTTGTACTTTGAATTATAAAATGAGAATGCTCTTCCACAAAATTCATCTTACATTATTTGAAATAACTTATTTTGCTTCAAAGTTTTATGAAGGAATAAAATTCAGCTAAAGTTGGTGGTGAGGAAAATAAATTTTAAATAGATGGCTTAAGAATTGGCATGATGAGTTCTAAAGTAGAAAAGCAGATTTATTTTTTTTTATTTCTTTTTTTGTTTAGACTGTTGTGGTTTATTAGATTTTCTTTGAGCAACACTTAAATCTACTTTTTTTTCTTTTTTCTGTTACTTAGGACACTATTATAGGATTATTATCATTAGGACATTATTGTATTTATTATATTATGTATGTGTCATTTCATAAAAAAGATACTGACTGATGAAAATTCAAATGATAAGTGATTATTTTTAAACTAATGATAGAGTTCTGGGAAAAATTTTGGAGTACCTACTCATATATATTCCATGGTTATGACCATATGGTCATATGGATGCAATCGTAGGCTTTGAATTTGCATTCTGTTTTCAAGTGTGCTAAAATTGTACTGACACCTCATATAGCTTATTTAAGCAAGAGGCCTGCACATATGGCAAGCATAGTGTGAAGAACAATTTTGTAACTAGCTCTCATGCACAATGCTGTACTGAGCTCAGTCAATCAACACCATCTTGCCAGAACAGCAGAACAGAATTTGCATAGCTATTATAGTCCATCAATGTGTATTGTCCTACAATTTATAACGACTGTTTTACTACTTTCACATAAAATGAATTTTTACATTTCATTGCATGCTTAGTATGGTCTTGGCTTGTTTTCCTTTCTCAATGTCTATTAACATGGCTGCCTTGAATCTATCTGCCAGTCCATCCTGAACTGGTTTGCCAGTATGTAGTGAAGGTAAAAGTAAGAAAGAAGTTTCAAAGGTTATGTTTGTATATTATTTGTGTGGAAACTGGTTAAAGAGTTGAATGGAGGAGCAGCTCTAGTGTTCCCTTGAGGGGAGGACAGTCAGGACGCAACCTGAGCATCACACACACTATTTGTAGCAGCTAATCAACCAGTCATCGTATTTTTTGTAACTATCCTTTCAGTGCACAAATAGCTGCAGGCACAGAATGTGCAATGTTTTGTTTAGTAGGGGTGTGATAGGGGTGTTGGGGAGCTGATGTCATTTTCATAAAAATAGGAGGAAACACAAATCTGTAGGAAGAATAATTTACATGTTTCCTGTTTGTCCATGTTCCTCTGTTTGTGAAACAACTTGTTCATACTGTGCTTTTAGTAATAACTGCTAATGTACAGGTATCAAAAAGCCTCCTGTGCTTTTTTTTGGACACACCAAGTAATTTTTGAAGAAAAGAGGCCTATAGAATTGTTAGCTATAGGAAAGTTGTCTTTCCATCTAAAATCATGCACTGGTGACCTACTTTTTCTTCTGAAAGACCTTCTAAATATGCTTGCAAGATTTTTGGAATGAGATGTTTTATTAAAATTTTAAAAATTACATAACAGAACATATTGCTAGAGAGGGAAAGATTGGAGGAGATCAGCACTCATGAAAACCTATAGGAATACATGTCATTCAGAGGAAGGGCAAGGGATGCGATATGGGGGGAGTGATTTATCTATGTATGGCTTGCCTTCTAAGGCTGACTTCAGCTGCAGTAAAGGACATCTGAGGTAATAGGTTTCAAGTATTCAGTTCTGGAACCTTTTTATCTGTTGTGAGGCAGTACAGAATATCAGCACTCCAGGTGTAACACTGTTCTGAAGTTCTTGGGAGGCAGAGCTAGAATTTAAGCCTCAGAAGTTAAAAAGTTCTCCAGAGTTCAGCACAAGGAACAAAATATTTACCTAAAAATCATTTTTGCTGGTCAGTCTGGCCCTGGCTTTTATAACTGATGGAAAGCAGTAAGCAACTTGTCTGACCTGTTACATACATTGGTTTCCCCACTGACTCTAAATTATAGCTGATGAAGATATTTTGAAGGTCTAAATTTTGGCAGATCAACCTGTCTTCAATTTGTTAAGTTACTTCATGGAGACAGAAAGTGTGTGTGTAAACATAACCCTTATCAGGTTCTATTTTCCAAACCCTTTGAATGTGCTAATAATTATAATGATGTTATAAGCAAATTCAGATATTTAATAACATTACATTCAAAAAGTGCCTTACTAAGATGAACACAGTACAAAATGTGGGAACTATAATGGCAAGAAAAGAATCATTAGAAGAATCTGATAAATTCACTCAAGTTTATTTTTGCTTCAGATTTGTACAGATATTTTCCACTGTTTCAATACCAATGAGAACTTTGAGACAACTGACTCTAAGAAGGCTTTATGGTACTGAGTATGTGAAGGGCAGAGTTAATGCATAGGGGGCACTGTAATGTAGCCTGGGAGTTCTACATCCTTAGCAAAACAATGAATCTAGACTTCGATCTTACTTTTATTTAACAAATGCACAAAATTCACATATTATTTGTTTACACTTTCTAATTGATATTTTACATTTTGATCACTTTCAAGGTCTTGGGGTAAGAGGAGGAATTCTAGTATATTACTGGTTTTGATATGCTGTTCACTATTTTTGCAGTCCTTAAGATGAAAAGCATCCCCTTTCCCCTGAAGATGACAGTTACTGTGCATTGCTGTATTCTTCCCTGAAAAAGGTCTTACTCCATGATAAAAAATAAAAAGCAAGACAGTAGCAAACCCTCAGTCTATAATTTCTATTTTATTTCATAGAAAATTAAGAAGTACTTCAGCAAGAATGTTGTGCTTAGTACTTAGTCTAATTTTCTTTCCTAACCTGCTAGTAATATTCCAGAGCACAGGATAAAGACAGGAGCTATCCTAAATGGCAGTTCTTACAACTCAGTCTGCTAATTGAAAGGGATAACCAAATATATTATCTCTCTACTGTTATAATCCCTGCAGAATTATTTGGAATAATTGTGAGTGGAAGCTGTGTGCTCTCATTTCAGAAAAGATAGGGCCCAGAGTCCAACTTCCAGAGTCTACAAAGATTTTAGGGACACTATATAAAAATGGCATTTTGGATGTCAACAATTGCAGATAAATTTGGAACTAGGAAAAAAAATATGTAAGTGGCTAACCTAACATTTAAATGGCTGTTTGAAGGCATCACTTTTCAAATGGGAGAGTGTCCCATGCAGCAGGTGGTGCTGATGATAATTTTTTTTCCCATGCTTCTTCCCAAGGTTTTATACTTTTCATTTTACTTAAGAGTTTTGATAAAGTTTATCACATTACCTACATAAATGAAAGAACGCTAAGAGCAGAACAGTTTCACTCAAAATTATCAGCATGCTGTCTATACAAGTGTGGGAGTACATATTATGAAACATGTATGGATGTGTTTACACAGAAAATAGTTTATTTGTCTTCTTTGTGTTTGTTACATGATTTCACACGGGCACCAAAAAAGGAAATATTAAAATGGAAAAAGTGTTCTCTGCTAGAAGACAGTCACTGGCTGTATTCTATGTACATATCCTTCAAAAACCAGATTTAGTAATCTGGCTGAGGTGATATTCATTACTTTACTATAATATTCATATCCCTGAGGAATGAGTCATACAGTTGGCTTGCAACAGAATAATCCAGGTAATTGCAATTGTTGCAAAACTTAATATATAATTAAAGCTACTTAATGAGTTCTGAAGGCTTGATGGTTTATTTCTTCCTTACATTGTGCAGTTCTGGCACTTTTGCAAAACATGTGTAAAACGTCACAGTAATTGAGAAGTGTCAGTAACTAGCTGGGTACAGAAAATGTTCTTTATGCTTTGAAGTTCCTCGAGTGCTGGTGCAGCACTTTGAAAAATTCCTTAATGACAGAGTAGCAGTTCTTAAAGTAGTGATTTGGGAGTCCCCTGCTAGCACACTAATGATTCAGACAGCAGCATTAATTCAGTTGCTTTCATTTAAGTACTTTTTGAATGTACATAAAGTCTCATTTTATTGGGATTTGAACTAACTACCTGCAGTCTGAAAAGCAATAAGTCGTGCAGTTAAGCAAAGGTGAATTATTAGTAAAGAGAAAAATTTTTGCTCTTGTATGTGCTTTCTGAAAGCTCTTAGCTGTTTGGGTAGAAGGATGGTGCACCAGTTGCTGAAGGTTCACATGCTGAACATTATCAGTCCTTGGAGAGTTCTTTTTTAATAATTCTCTGGAAAAAAAAAAAAAAAGGTGGCCCACAGAAATGCCATAATAAAGGCTTTGGGAAGACATAGGAAGCAACACTTCAACACTTTCACAGATTCATTAAATTCCCTAATCTGTTTAGCAGCTGCACTCTTTTTTTCTCTGACAGTGACTCCAGAATAAAATGAGAACAGTACTCAATGTAGAGTTTACCTTCTGATTCTGTTGATTTCCTACTAGTTTTATTTAAACATTAAAATCCTCTTTGTATGCATAGTTTTGTGAATTTTCTTCCAATGTGTTACGCTGCTAAGCTAAGAAGACCATTTGCTAAATACTTTAACAGTTTTAGATTTTATTGTTCTCAGTCCATCCCTACAAGCAGAAGGTCAGCCAAAAATATCAGGAGCACTGCATGGATTACCTAGGATCACCTGAGCAAACTTGAACACAAAAAGAAAGCATATAGAAGGCAGAAGCAGGGACAGGTGATCTGGGAGGAATATAAAGACACTGAGCCCATAAAAGATGCTGTTAGGAGGGACAAAGGCCCTAATGGAACAGAATCTGGCTGGGGATGTCAAAAGATGATGAGAGGGATGCTATATGTACATAGGTGATAAAAGGAAGAATAGGGAAAACACAGGTCCACTGTTGAATGAGGCAGGGAACCTGGTGACATGGGACATGGAAAAGGCTGAGGTTCAGAATTCCTCTTGATTTTAATTGTGAAAACTAGCCTTCAGAAATCTCAAGCCCTGAAAACATGGAAAAGCCTGGAGCAAGGAAGGTACACGCATGGTGGAAGAGGATCAGCTACTTAATACCTGAATATCTAAGCAGACTGGACATACACATAAGTCCATGAGCCATGACAGAATGTCATGTTTGACCAAACTGATCACCTTACATGAGAAAATTACTGTCTTGATAGATCAGTGTAGAGCAATGGGCAGTCAGCAAGGTTACCTAGGTTTCAACAAGGCTTTTGATACTCTTTGTAAGATCCTCATAAAGAAGTTGATGAAGTATGTATTGAATGGATATTGAGATGTACTTTAAACTGGCACTTCCCAATACAGGCAAGATGGCATGCTCACTATAATAGAAGAATCTCACTGGTTCCAATTCACTTCCATTTTTAGGCATTATATGATGTCTCTAATGGAATGCTGTATCTACTGCTTCAGGCTTACAGTTTCCTTCTTCTTTGGATATATCACATTGAAGGAGAATATTATTTTTAATAATTTTTCAGGTTTGTCTTAACAAATATTTAAGCCTTGAGTAAAGCCTTTTTATCTGTCACAATAGGCAGTCTTGCTTTGTTTGTAATAAGTTTCTGATTGAGGTACGCTGACATTCCAAGGATAGTTATTTTGTATCACCAGCAAGAGTCTGACCCACTCATGAGTCAAAGAAAGGGAATAAAAGACAAGGGGAAAAATGTTGCTATGTATATGTGATAGGTTGAAAAACTAAAGCAAAGTCTGCCAAAACAGTTCATGAAAATACACCAGTAAATGTTTTAATAGGCTATTAATCAGTGAGTTTTCTCACCTCATAATTGTGTTCCAGTTGACAGACAAGTCTTTTCATTTTTTCCTTGCATTTTTACTTACTGTATTTCTAGAATTTAAAGAACATTTAAGTCAGAGCTAAAACTCAACTGAGGAAAACAAAGCATATTTCTGATGTTGTATTCCCAACTCTTTCTTTTTGATTCTATGACAGAGGAGCAGACTTCTTTGCTCTCCTGATACACAGACAACTGCAGTCAGGACCATATATTAAATAAAGCCTTCAGTTGTCTCAAGCCCTTTTCTTTCCTTCAAGTCACAGATTGCTTTCAACATCGAATCAGTTTGTGAGAAATCAAAAATTGTTTAATAACCTTACTGAGCAGACCAAGACCTGGTTATTCTTTATGAAGAAGAGAGGTATGTCAGTGCACAATTTAAAATATGTTGTTAAAATATGTTGTGAGACCTTCTGTGGGCTCAGAAATTATCTTCTAAGTCATGGCTGAAAAAAGGTTGTTTGCTTCCTTTATTTTCGGATGTCTCTTTTTATGTGAAGAACATCATCAGACTTCAAGCAGTCTGAAGGAAAGCAGAGCTTTGTCTTCTATATATCCAAGAAAAGCTATGCTATTACTCTTGATCATTTGACAGAAAAATGAGCTGATACCAGTTTTTGCTTTCACTATCATTCTCTGAAGAAAATTTATGATACTGCTATGGTGAATCTAAAGCTGTTCCTCTGCTGTCTATTTTGTCCTGTTTTTGCTTAATACAATTGGATTCCTCTTTCTTGTGTATTTGCCTTTTAGTAAATCTGTGTTTATTTCTCTTTGTGCTAGATATTTAGTTTTGTCTTTTTGGTAATATAGATTAAAATGTCACTGCAGACAGAAGTCTCAGACTGAATTGAGAGTAAGCAATAGTTAGACTCATCCTGAATTTTAACAATAGAATATATTTGTGTCAGAAAATACAATTTTTCTAAAGCAAGTTCCACTGAATTTGATTAAATTTTGTTTTGGGAAGCTGTACAATGTTGTGATGAGCAATTATAGCAATAATTGAGTGTTCTTACTTTTATCTGACTTTGTTATTAAGGACTTAAGGTATCTAAAAATTCATGGTAGTTATCTATGAGTGTGTGTGAATGAAATTCTACTTAAAATATTAAAGTATGTTTTATTTTTTCTTTTTTACATCTCATTATACAAAGACTTTTTTTTCATTGAATTGAGATATTAGTTGAGTTGTACTACATGTATGAGAACACTTTCCATTTACAATGTGTTGGAAACAAAATCACTAGAAATCATTTGGGGTTTTGTGCATTGAAATGTTAATTGGCAAGACAGCTATGACCTATTTCAGCCAGAGATTTAGCTAACTAATTTATTATGGCTTCCTTGGAAATTAGAGGTAATACTTTAGTAAGTGGAGGGTCATTTTTCCAATGGAATTCTAATATGACCTCTAAATGTTGTGTGTTAATGGATGTACAAGTGAGTACTAGTGCAAATGGCCTTAGGACTGATACAGCAAATTTTGTCATCATTGCAGATACCTGAACACTTTGCCTATGCTCACATTATGCTTCCAGTTTTTCACTTCTAGGGGACTTTGGATAGCCATTATTTTGATAGTATGGAATTAATTGGCTAATTTCTTTTAAGCAAAACATTTAAGTGAAAATGGGATTTAGCATACTTCATTCAGGTCTTGAAATCATAAAAATGTTAAATTATGAATGAAGTATAGATGTATTTAAATCTAGAGATGACATTTTTATTCACTGTTTGGAATTCGTGTATAAACAGTAAAATGCTATTAAGTACTAAAATATTAAGAACTCTTTTGCTAAGAAGAAAAAAACACCATTATAACAATCATGCTTAATTCCTATTTTCATAGAATAATAGAGTCATTTAGGTTCAAAAAGACCTTAAAGATCATCAAGCCCGACTGGTAGCCCAGCACTGTCAAATTTATCTCTAAACCTCTAACACCACATCTACACAGCTTTTAAATACCCTCAGGGATGATGACTCGGCCACTTACTTGCATTTCCTCCCTTCACCCAATTCCTTTCTCCTTTTCACACCTCTGAATGTAAATTTGAGTCAGAAAAAAAATCAATGCTGCTTCCCTCTGCACAGATAGAAGTGGTAGCAGAGACAGAATTGGAGCCAAAATTTGAGGCAGAAGTCTGGCTGGAGCTTGCTCTCCTTTCAGTGAATAACTGCATTGCTCTTCATACAGGAAAGATTGTTGATGATTTGACTGGTTTGATGATGTTTGACTGGTTCCAAATAATTCAGATCCTGTTTTAATCCAATATAAAGAAAAATAATTTTATCAATAATTGAAAGAGAGCAAGGCTACGTGCTTGCAACAAAAGAATTGCATTCTACCAGAGTTAATTTAAGTCAAAAGAATATCTCAGAAAAAGTGTAACAACTTCCTAATTAATTTTTTTGAATAAATAAGTATGTGAGGCTGTAGAGCCTTAAAGTTAATAAATTTAAAATAATATTTTTAATGCTTTCATGGTTTGATTTCTACTCAAAATTCTTTTATTTTATTGATCCACTTGATTTCCAGAGTGCTTGTCTCTTGAACTGCTCTATACATAGTTTTCAAGAACTCTTATATACACATACCCATTTCAGTGATATAGTTGCATTTATATTCACCAACACTCTGGCCCTGACCTCATATATTTAAACTTAATTATTATAGTGGTATAGTTAATTTTCATATTTTATGAGTATTTCTATGTATCTTTACAGAAGCAGGTATTTGAGGACAAACTTTTAGGAATGCCTTTTCAGAAATGAGTAGAAAGATTAGATATGGTGAAATGAGTACTCCATTACACCATTTGTTCTTCATAGTGAAGACAAATCTGCTAAATATTTAAGGATTCATTAATAGTTACAAGTAAAAATCCTGAATGCTGCATTCATTTTCAGTCAAGAAATAAAAGTTCTTTATCTCAGAGACCTCCATGCCTGTACAGATGTTAATGCTTGTAAATATTGAATCATAAACAGGTGAGATTTGCCCCATATAGTACTTGTCCTTAATTGCACAGTCTAAAATATGAGGGAAAGGGAAAAAATATTCATCACAGGTTATTTAACTTACAAGTATTTTCCTGGGAAATATAGGTATCAAGTAGGGCTAGATTTTATAGTTCCTTATGCTCTGTGGAACTAGAACTGTAAGAAATAATTGCAAATATGTTTCTAGATCAAAAGAGGTGGCTATGTCACTATATTCAGCATTGCTGAAATCTCACTTTGCACAATGTGTGCAGTTCTGGCCCCCACAGTTTAGGAAAGGTTTGAAAGACCTTGAATGCATGCAGAGGGTAACAGCTGGTGAAAGGCCTGGAGGAAATGTCCTACAAGGAGCTGCTGATGACTTTGAGTTTGTACAGTTTGGAGAAAAGAAATCTGAAGGGCTTCTTCAGGACAGAAACAGCAGAGGGAGGTGCTGATCTCTTCTCCCTGGTATCCAGTAACAGGACTCATGGGAATGGTTGCCAGGGGAGATTTACACTTGATGTTAGGAAATACTTCTTTACAGAGAGGATGATCAAACACTGGAACAGGTTTCCTAGAGAGGTAGTTGATGCCGCAAGGCTCTCAGTGTTGAAGAGGCATTTGGACAATGAATTTAATAACATGGTTTAGCTTTTGATCAGCCTGAATTAGTAAGGCAGTGGGACTAGATGATCATTTGCAGGTCCCTTCCAACTGAAAGACTTTGTTTTGTTTTGTTCTAAACTGATGTTCATTAGTCCTTTTATTGTCAAGTAAGCTAGTGAAATAAAAGTGAATTCAAAAATCTTGAAGATTTTACCCTAGATACATCTAGATGTTTCTCGTATTATCACAATCTCATTATAAAGAGAATTTAATTGAAAATATCAGCTGAAAAGTGACAAGGAACGTTAAGTCCTGAAAGCATTACTGTTCAGACTTTCAGGTATCCAGTGCCTCACTTGTGCATTTGAATGTAAAAAGTTGTTCATTATGTTGGCTGAAAATATATTTCTAGACTGCAAGTTAAAATATTCTCTAAGTTTTCTAACAACCCTTAGTTGTTTCATTAACAGCATCAAGATACTCTTTGCTCTAAGTGAAAACAGAAGTGGAAAGAATCAATTGCAGTATCCCTGAACTTTGGAAAATGAAGGCTTTTAAGTGGCATCATCCTCCTTTGTGTCTAGTTCACCTCTGTTTTAATGAAAAGTAAATTAAAAAGGAAACTAAGAGAAAGAAAAATTATGCTTGTGGTAAAAATATGGATATGAGGCACCTTGATCCTTGTTTTCACATGCGATGTTTTTAATATGAACTTTGTTTTCTCTAACATTAATAAAAGAATTAATAATCAGTTTAACTAGAAATCTATCTATTTTTAAAATGTAAAGGAAAAAGTAGTGTGGGAAACTAACAAAAGTAGGTCTTATGGTCAATCAGTGCATATTTCGCACCACTTTAGCTTAAAATCCTCTGCAGTTCTGTAAGGGTAGTGTTTTGAATACAGGGTATAGTTCAGGAGATTATCCTGTAAATGCATATGGACTGAGTAAGTGTGCCAAATAACTCTACCTTTCCATATATTGGTTAGCATATGGCTTTGATCAACAAGAGTTTGAAGGGATTTTAATTCCCTTTTATTATTCTGTCTTCTCTTTAATGACATTAGGCTGGGTTTTTTTGTTAGAGGCTTGCTTGTTTTCTTTATTTTTTTTCCTTTTTTTTACATAGACAACTAAATTATGCTAATGTCACCTTATAAACACAGTTTTTCTAAGTTGATGCTTAAACTCTTCTCCTTCCTTTGTCAGATAGTTACATACCAAGTATTCAGGACCAAAATTATGTAGCTTCTTGCCTCCAGAAAGTGAATTGTTTTCAATTGTACCTTGACCTGTTTGAGGCAAGTAATTGATTTTTAGATTATAGGTAAGCACAGCTGAAGACTTGAGCTGTAAGGTGAGGACTTCAGTCATTGTCCCTATTGTCTGCAAGTTTGCTTTTTTCTATAGGTAAAGATATGCCAAGGTGCTTATGAGTTTTGATCTCTTTGGAAGCACAGAGAGGAAATTAAGGTTTTAAAACTATCTTCTCTTTTCTAGATGTTGTTAGCTTGGGGAAATCCTTTAGGTCTGGGTGCTGCAACAGAAACAAATAGTAGCTAATAGTCCACATTCACAAGGTTTAAACAAACTGAGTTTTAATGAAAGAGTAGATGACACTAGTAGCTAGTTAGGCTAGTAAGACCTCACACTATCAAAAAAAATTAATTATACTAATTAACTGTCTAATTATCTTTTAACATCTTTTAACAGTCTAATTATTTAATTTTAACAGTCTAATCTGGATGTGTTGTTTTGTTTTACTTGGGTTGTTTTGTTGTTTTTTTTTTTTTTTTATTTGGTACAAATAAATTTATTATTAATTTAATCATTACTCGTAGTATTGTTTCTAACTTAGAAGATATAATTTGACATTTCACATGACTCAAGACAGTGGAAAACCTGTAAAAGAAAGTATTTTGTGTTTTCTTTTTACTGAAACCTTTAAATGGTGATTTCCAAGAATATAATCACTATCACAATAACAAGAGTTGAACTTAAATGTCTGTACTTCATAGCACAATATAACTGTCCCAGTTCTGTGGTTTTGTTGTTTTCTTTCCTTTTTAAAATAATTTTTCTTACTACAAGTTTTGAGGTAGAAATTTCCTTCAAGGAAGATAAGACTCTAGATAACACAAAAATTCAAGTTCTCTGAATATTAGGGTACAAATTGTTCAGTGATTCTTTAATTTAACCTTGCAAAAACTGTGCACTACAGGAGTAAAATAGCTGGAGAAAGGAAACTGAAAGCGCTCAGCCTGCAAATGGACCTTCAAATGTCTAGAGGGATTAGATAAATCCAAGGGTTTCTTTCAATCTCTTATCCTTAAGAATAAATAAATACATTTCTTTAAATGTTATACTGTTGTATTACACATGCATGTGGTACTGAATGGTGTCTCTTGAAGTACAGTACAGTAGAAAACACCAGCTTTCAAAGTTTTGAACAAATACACGGACAACAAAGATGCTGACTTAGTGGGAGCCTTTAAAATACCAAAACAGACAACAATGAACCAAAGTCGGAAGAAAGTAAAACAGAAAAAGAATTAGCAGGCTGAAAGAACTGGACATTTTCTCAAGTCTCAGCAAACCCCTATAAAATCAATAAATCTGATGGAAATGCTCCAACTAATGTAAAAATACAAAGGTGTAAGGATTTGTGTGAGAGACTGGAAACTACTTTGAAATGTGTGCTCTTGCTCCAGGAAACAATGCTTTTGAAGACTTTTATTTAATGAATCTAAATAAGAAAAAAAAAAGATGAAAGTATGAAAGAAGAAATTGCTTTGTTGCCACTTTTCACCTAAACACTGATTAAAAAATACATCATTCAAGCAAGACTTATTTTTACCACTGTCACTCCATTATCTTGTTTCCAATGTACCATGAAAATGTTGTAGCACTTTGATGACAATAGCCTTTGGATGGAGAGACATCAGTTAATCTTGAAACTTGCAATTCTCAAAAATTGTTATCAAAAGGAGAAATAAGAAAAATTGCATGAGAATCCATTATCATTTGAAAAAGTAATAGAAAACTCTCAAGTCAAGGCCACTCTGACTCATAAATATTAATAAATCAAGAAATTGCTTTAATGGTAGTAGTGTGGTTATTTTAATTTTGTGAATCTGAAGTACACAGTCTGCTAGCTCTTAAAGAATCTTAAATAATAGCATAATACATTCCACTTCTTGAATCTTATTGTGAATGCTGGATGCCTTGTTTCACTTTCTGTAGCGTGCATTGGCTTTCAGGTATTCAAATGCATGTATGTGTGATTATATACTTCTGATTTTGAGAAATACTGAAGTAAAAAGGCCTAGAATCCCCTATTGTCAGAAATTTGTTTCCTGACTCCTCTCTGACTATGTTGCTGGCTTGTGGGTATGAGTGAAGCTCTGGTGAACCTTTTTTTAATTGTTTTTCTTTTCTGTTTTGGCTTTATGCAGCTTTTATTATTTTCATTTCAATACTGTCTTCATTAGTTTCTTCCACATTATGTTAAAGTTTCATATGACACAATCATCTTCCAAAGCTGAGTTCACTTAATTTTGTTGTATACACATACCCTTCAAGCAAGCTGTGTTCTGTGTTGTTTTTATTTAAAATTACTTATTTGTTTTGGTCCAGATAAACAAAGTAATTTGAAGACAGGAATAACTTATGGGATGAGTAAGATAAGAGAAGCATTTTAAAGTACAGTTGAGACGTTCAACACAAATGAAGTTAAAAATTCAAATGGAAATTTGTTTCTATTAATATCTGTTGTTTCCTTTTAACTTAATAATAAAGTTTTAAGAGTAGCACAGAACATTTTCTTCTTGGAGAAAAAAATCCTTGCTATTATAATACTGTTTTTTTCCCCCAAGGGTTTGTTAACCCATGTTTTCTATTTCTAACTAATATATCAAAAATACTTAAAATTGGTAAAAATTTTCTAAGAAAACTTAAAACATTCTAACAATGACTGTGATTACCGTAGTTGGTCTCTGATTTCTTTTTATAGCATGTGCTCCTTCTTCACTGTTTATACATTCCACGTGCACTTCTAAAAATGTGTAATGAGTATTAATATGCACCTAGGGGTTATGCCTCCTGAATTTTATGTGGCTATGGAAGTAAAATAAAAACACAGTAACTGTACTTGCTTTTTAATTTCTTTTAAATTCTTCTCAGTAAATCAAAAATTATGATGATGTGCAGGAGTGGGAGGTCTGACAATTCAAGAGCTACTCTTGCTACATTTTATGTAGACTCGTAGAATCATATAATCACGGAATGTTAAGGGATTGGAAAGGACTTTAGAGATCATCTAGTCCCAAACCCCCACCATGGGCAGAGACACTTCCCAATAGATCAGGCTGTTGAAGGCCTTTATCCAACCTGGTTTTGTACACTGACAGGGCTGGAGCATCCACAACCTCCCTGGGCAACCTGCTCCAGTATCTCAACACTCTCACAGTAAAGAATTTCTTCCTAATAAATAACCTAAATTTCACCTTTTTCAACCTGTACCCATTACTCCTTCTCCTATTACTACAATTTCTGCCAGACCGCCTTCTCTGGCTTCCCTGTAGCCCCTTCAGATACTGGAAGGTTGCTACAGGGTCCCCACACAACATTGACAACCCCAGCATTCTCAACCTGTTTTTGTAGGGGAGGTGCTCCAGTGTTACCAGTCTTGTGGCCCTCCTCTGGACTTGTTCCAACAGTTCCACATCCTTCTTATTTTGGGGACACCAGAACTGGACGTAGTACTCCAGATATGATCTCACCAGAGCAGAATAGAGGGGGAGAATCATCTCATTCGTTCTGCTGTCCACACGTTTTGATGGAGCCCAGGATTCTGTTTGGCTTTCCGGGCCATGAACACACGCTGCTGGCTCACACTGAGTTTTTCATTGACCATTACCCCCAAGTCTTTCTCCTCCTGGCTGCTCTCAGTCACTTCTTCCAACCGGTAGATGTGCTAGGGATTGCTGTGACCCAGGTGTAGAACCTTGCACTTCATTTTGTTGAACTTAATGAGATTTGCATCAGCCCACCTCTCAAGCCTGTCAAGGTCCCTCTTGATGACATCCCTTCTCTCCAGAGTGCCAACTGCACCACACAACTTGGCATCCTCAGCAAACTTGCTGAGGATGCACTCAATCCCGCTATGTCACTGACAAAGATGTTAAACAGTGTTGGCCCCAGTACCAGCCCCTGGTGGACACCACTCATCACTGGTCTCCGTGTGTACACTGAGCCACTGACCACAACTCTTTGCATGTGGCAATCCAGCCGGTTCACTGAGTGGTCCATCAATCAAATCCATGTCTCTCCAATTTAGAGGCAAGGATGTTATGTAGGACAGTGTGAAATGCTTTGCATAAGTCCAGTTAGATGATGTCAGTTGCTCTGACCCTATCCACCAACATTGTAGCCATATCACAGAAGACCACCAAATTTGTCAGGCATGATTTCCCCTTTGTAAAGCTGTGTTGTCTCTTATCAATGTGGTCCATGAATGTTGTCTTCCATGTGCCTTTGCATATTTTCCAGGAGAATCTGCTCCAAGATCGAGCCTAGTGCAGAGATGCAACTGACTTGTCTGTAGTTCCCCGAGTGTTCTGCTTTTCCCCTTTTTAAAAATGGGGACTATATTTCTGTTTTTCCAGTCATCAGGGACTTCACCTGACTGCCGTGATTTTTCAGAAATGATGGATAGTGGCTTAGCAACTTTACCTGCCAGCTCCCTCAAGACCCATGAATGAATCTCATTGGGTCCCGTGAACTTGTGCAAACTGAGGTTCCTTAGATGGTCTCAAACCTGATCCTCTCTGACAGTGAGCTTAGGGTCTTCATTCTCCCAGTCCCTGCATCTGCCTTTCTTGACTTGGGCAGCATAGCTGGAGTGCTTGCCATTGAAGATATATAAAGAATGGATCTTTATGATATTGTTCTTCCTCTAGAATCTAAATGAGCACAATTTTTTAGACTCTTGAAAGTTTGTGGTAAACGATGTCGACACATTTTATTTTAGGAATTTGTGAAATCATAGTTACGTACACATCTGTTGAAAATCTGCTAAGGATTGCCTGATAGGAACATTTTTATATAGTGCCCTATTTATGAGCTTCCTTGCTGATTGCATTTTAAAAGAATGTCTCCCTGCACAGATGACATTCAGTTTTCTAATTTGCTTTTAAAAAGACAATCCTTTTTAGAGATTTATTTGCTTAAGATAATGAGGTAGGATTACAGAGGAATTAACTGCAATGCTATTAAGTGGGTTGCTTTTTTTTTCTTTCCTTGAGTCTAGCCTTATGATTTCAGTTTGAAAGTAAGCTGAGATTTATTTTTCCTAGGCTACAAAACAAATTCAAGACCAGAAGACAAAAAGGCAGCAGAGGTAGTAACGCTTCAGAAGAATTAAGACACCAGTGTCTTTGAGGTATGTTTGTTTTGGAAATGCTGTTAATTATTTATTAATCTTACTGCTATGTATGAGAGTAGTGGTGAGTGCTCTTGAACATTAGTGACTATTTCACATCTTCAGATGTAGTTGATTTGAAAGGAAACTCCAAAATATACCTTTTTCTCTTTTTCTTTTTTTTTTATTTTAATAAGCATGAGAGATTAGTTGTAAATGCTCTTCTCTTTTATCTGATACTATCTTTCTGTCTAGAAAATTAGATATAGCCAGACGCAAAGTAAAAAAGCTAGAGGTCCTATGTTCTTTCTGACTTAACAGTCACAGCTTTCTTCATGTGCCATAGTTACTGTGAAAAATTTCCAAATAGGAATGTTCAGGGAAAAGCTGTAAAAGCTTTCCATTTTGTATGCACTATGGATGGCTATGTTTTAAATAGGTAGAAGAAACATTTCTATCAGCTAGATGTTAAAAAGCATGATATAGAAATAAATTATGAATAGAAAGTCATCAGTAGGTAGACTGAGTAATGGAGGATAAACTAAGGAAATTTATCACTGCCTTTCCACAGGTGTAAAAATAGCCTTTAACACTATTTTTCAATTATAAAATGTTTGAACTCAGTAAGTTGGATTCCACTTTTGTAAATGTACCAGCAAAGCTTGTGGGGAACTGAGCAAATGGAGTTGATGCTAATTTCACTTTAGGTCTAGTTATCAGTTAGCATGTTTAGAAGCCTAAACAGTACAAATTATGTCTTCATACATTCAAAAATTACCGGAGACTGGAAAACATAATTACTATACCTTTAGGAAATATCTGTGTGTAGTGCAACTTTCCTGGAACTCCTTCCAACCCTAGTTTTCTCTTTCATTCAATATATAGATTTTCAAAGAATAAGGTATTTTCTCTTTGAGGAGGTATTTTCTCACAACAGTAATACCAAAACTCCACTGTCTTTGATTACTTCAGTCCTCACCTGAAGCTGCCTTCTTTTTGTAGGAGGTGCATCTCACTAGCATAGACTGTTGTCTCGTCTGTATTACCATCAGATATGTGCATTTTTTTTCACGTTTTACCTGATAGTTAGACATGTAGAAGTTTTGGCTAATGGCACAGACACCTTGGGACTTGTTAAGTAATGCAAGCCTATAGTCTGACACACAGATTTAGTCCAAAGATATACTTTCCACTTAAAAAAATTCCAAACACAAACTGTTGGTTTTCTCCTCCCTCAATGACTATATTTATTTCAGCTCTTTAAAAACTGCATACCTGCCCAAGACTGTTGGCCTCTAGGATTTTTACCTTTTCTTTTGTTTTAGATGTTCAATAACAAGTTTTGAGCCCTTGGGGTTGAGAAGTTAAATTCTATAAAATATCTTTGTATAGCATCATTCACAATGAATAGATTCAGAACACCTTTTTGCCTCCTAGCATTTGTAACCACAAATACCTCTCTTCTATTCAGTCTTGTTTCCCTGGAGAAACAAAATCTGAAGTACTGTAAAATATAACAAGAGAGAAATCATCAAATATATTTTCATATGTTTAACCTATTATTCTCTTATCTGACAGCAAAACTAAATTTTGTATTGGAAGAAGGAATTTAAAACTGTTGTTGAACTTTCAATGATACTCTCCATATATGTCAGTGACACCTGGGAATAATGTTTTCTGAGAAATGAAAAACTTCATTGCCTTTTCTTGACTCACACTGAGATACACACTTGTTCCTCAGGGCACACTTTGTCTTGCAGACTGTACTTGATTTGCAGTCTAAGGATAGAAGTTTATTGTATCAGTGTTAAATACAGGTAGCTTTCAGAAGCATAGTAAGGCAATATTTTTATATTCAGCCATTAGGAATACTGTAGAGAAAAACAGATCTCATTTTACTGGGTCTTGCTGAAGCAAGACACCATGCAAAATATTTAATATCTTTTAATCAGTATGTTTTAACTTCAGATGTATTAGTGACATTGATATATTTTTGCCTAGCCTGATCCCTCAGTGTTCCCATGCAGTGTTGATTATTATACAACTGTTAAGCCTTTATTAAATCTTTACTTTCTCTCAGTTATGGAGAAAAAATTGTAAATCAACAGGAAAAAAAGTAATATATTATGAGGAAAAACAAAGGAAGCAAAACATGTCTGCCCTTTCTCATTTAATCAGACAGATTATTTAATCTTGTTCAGTTTATAATTTCTGTCATTTTAGAGGGTTATATGACAGGTTAGTATCTGATTTAAAATAGATTTTGAGTGGATTATTTAATCTGCAGTTCAAAATTTATGACCTTTTACAGAATGGTGTTATAGTCAGGTTACCCAAGTGACTTCACACTGCTTGATTATGGTAGTTTACATGGTAAACATAGTCCTTGGTGGCAGAGACAACTCTGACTTTCCCATGTGAGAGCCTTTATATTATATAATAATCAGAATAATGGAGAGTTAATTTTTGCAGCAAATAATTGCTCTCCAAATACATCCTTCCTCATAATCTTCACATTAGAGTTTTAAAAATTATTCTACGTTCATCTGAAATTGTACTTTAATATCTCTAGTGATATAGGCCTTCTTGAGCAAGCAGTGAAAGGAATTACTAACAAAGTTCATGCTGCTGCTTTTGAGATGCTCTCTTATTAATTTAATAAATGAAATAAATAAATGGAAACTTTTAAATGCTACAGAATGAAGTTACCTAATCTGACCAGTGCTTCTATATATATTTTGTCTTTATATTTGGTTATAGACACACGAAGCATGTGTGCCAGTTTGCTAAGCTACTAAATGCATACTGCATTCTTTTGATGTTTTTACCTTTTAAAATTGCTATGTGAAAACAGTTTATACGTGGAGCATGCTGAATTTTTGTTACCTTCTTTATGTCTGTGTAAAAACCTCACTTGATAAGTGCAAATGGAAGTTTCAGAGCTACCTTGACCCAGATATGTATTTATGATGGGGCTAAAGGAACTCTCAGCCTTCTTGCAAGGTTGAAATGCAGAATTGAGATTCAGTGTTGTTAAATGTTGGCCTTACTTTGGAAGATATAAACTGAAAAATGAATTGCCTAAAGTAATGGTTTCTTCGTCAACACTGGATTTTAGCCTATCTAAGTACTGCAAGACTAATTGGTGTTTTACTTCCCTGAAAATTCAGAAACATTGCAGAATGTTTTGAGTGTTTTGTCAAATGGAGTTGAAAAACATTTTAAAGCAGAAAGTTGATTGAAGCTTACAAAGAAAAGCCAGCTTAGATTTTGAATATAGGAAAAAATGCATTCTGAGCTTTTCAAAGCTTTCTGCTCTGAAAGTAATATTAAAAGCTGAAATTATATTGCAAAAAAAAAAAAAATCACAATAATTTCTGGCTTCAAAATCAGTATAAACAGATCAACATTTTTTGTCAGGATCAAGAGGATCTGATTACACTTGAAATAATGAAGTAAAAGGTAGAGGACCTTGATCAGAAATTTATCACCCTGTATGTCTCGGAAACAGAAAAAATATTTTGTGTCCATTTCAGTTTGATTATGAGGGTTAGAAATATTTACTAGTTTGATTGTGTAAAAATCACAATATGAAAATGTTCTTGGAAATCATGAAAACAGGAAATATTCAATTGTCTCATCCAAATTGTTAGAAATGTGTCAAGGCAAATTTCAAAACATAAGGTCAAAACTTATTAAAAAGTCAGTCATTATTATGACCAGTCTGAACTAGAAGTTGGTTTAGTTGGAACCTGTCTGCAGTTTTCTTTTTGTGCATCTATTCTTGTTTAAAAATATAAAACATAGTTATTTTGTCCATCTTTTGTAAAATTAATCTCCGCTTCAAGTAGCCTGTGTGCTCTCCCTTTTGCGTTTGCAAAGAAAGTCACTGGATACTCACCAGACCGTTTTCTGTTGTAAATTCAGGGGCAGATACTTCCTCGTCTAGGACCAAAGCCAGTGGAAGCACAGCTGAGGACTGCAAGTGAAATAAAACAGCATGAGGAATCAGGAAGAAGGGGAAGAATTAATTGTATTTATCACTTCTGTTGAGGGAAGTAGCATAAGGTTCCAAATTGAAATGGTCAGGCTGCCAACCTGCCTGTGCAGAGGAGGCTTATCTTCGTGCAGAGGCAGTGAGGCACAGTCCCACCTCACCGGGGCTGGAGTAGCTCCGGAGGGCAGCGGGCGGTGAACCAGGGTCTTGGCACTTGGCGATGTGCACTGCTTTGATCTGGGCTCTTCTGCAGAAGCCATACCCTTTGAAGCAGCTTGGGAGTGAAAGGCAGGTTTGTTTCCTACCTGCAAAACCTATTAGATCTGATATGATCAGCAGGGGGTCAGTCATTTTGTATACAGGAGTTTGTTTGTAGTTGACTAGTTCTGACATCCTCTAATCTGCTATCCGTAATTGCACAGTGTTTGGTTTTGTCTGTAAGAATTTATTTAACATCTAAAAGATCAGAAAAGACATTGAAATTCAGACTTCTTTTCCAAGTTTTTCCTGGATCTATATAATTCAAAGTGATTATTGGTTTTTAGCCGTTCCAGTGAAATTGCAGGAAGTGAAAAATAAGTACATATATGCATTTTTTTCCTTTCAGAACACATGGAAGCTGCTTTACACATGTCACTAGCAGCTCTTGAAAACTAGGAATTACACATGCACAAATGACAGTTTTTTTACCCAAAATTTTATTATTTCTCTGTTCTCCTAGTTCTCTGGGTTTGCTGACAATATGAATTACTTTTTGCCAACAAACATTTGCTTATCCTTGTGATTTTTGATGCTTAGTTCTTGCAGTTATGGTTGTTTTGGGTTTTTTACACTGCTTCCTTATGAAACAGATAAATAGCATAGTATAACTCTTTCAAAATATGGATCAAGAAAGAATATCTCTTCCACAGGAAAGAGCAGTTGGCCCTTCTGTCTCATACAGTAAAATGAGTGTAGTTTTAAAAGACATTCAAGTTCAAACAAAATAGTGTTCAATTTAACCTGTAAGGTTGCCTCAACAGGAATATGGTCTGGCTTATTTTTTTCCTAATACTCTGAAATCATGGTGTTCAGATTTGGCCCACACTTAGGGGAATTTTTTCTCCTTATTTTTAATGGATCAGTTTTTGAATGCAAAATCTGGTCAGTTCCTGCTTTTGAGATAACATTTCAGCCATCTATAGATAGCATACCATTAAATTGAGGCAAAAGAGGGAAAACCAGAAAGGAAATATATGCAATATGCAGAGCATTTCTCTGTGTTCTGTATTCTATGTCAATTTTAATGGGTCTGTAATTAGGTCACAGGACTGATTGATATCAGCACTTAACTTCCTAGGTGACATCAGCCTCTGCTTCATTGCCTAATAGAGATCAAGATGTTGAAAATTCTGATTCCTGGCTTGAGAAAACTAAGTAATTAAACAGTTGTAGACTTGACACTGCCTGAATTATTTACCAATATAGCCAATGAAATGGAGAGAAACAGGAAGGAAGAGCACATAGAATATGAGGACAGCACACAGACACGCTTGCAGCCCATATGTGTGAAGGAGTTTAATTTAAAGAAACTATTTCAGAACTAGTCTGGGACTGGATCATTTGTGAGTAAAATTAGGTGCATTTAAAATGTTTAGGTAGAAAAACTAAGTCAAAATTCTGGCAAAAAGCTTTGAGATGAATCAAGAAGCCAGTTCTTACAGGCATGGCCGAATGCATAGAGAGGAGAGCAGTGAGTGTCCAAAGAACATGAAATTAAAAGAAAAAATGAAAAGAGGCCCTTATATATCTGTACGTAGAATATTCATAAGTTCAGCAAAGGACACAGCTTAGAATGTTTCTTAATTGTAAAATATCTGTCATGTTTCAGACTGAACATACAAGGATGTCTCTGTGTAAAACTGTACAAGCCAGCAGGAACCTTTCACTAATCTTTATAAATTGTATTACAATTGAGTTGCTGTATGGTACATCTAAAAGAGCTTGATTCCATCATTCCATTTTGTATTATTTTGTTGTTAGGGAGCCCCTCCTTTTTTTTCACACTTTCTTTTACTTTTTGGAGGTAGTATTTGCTCAACATTGAGCAATTTTAATGTATGAGATGAAATATTTAAAACTTGACTTTTGTGATTTTAGGAATTCTTTTAAGAATAAAAAGCAAAGAAGTATATTTTTCTGATCTTGTGTGTTAAGATATATTTGTGGTTGAGGGAGACTGCTGATGATAAGCAGGATAAGATGATCTTTATTCTTGAGAGAATTACAAGGAACATGGTTAGACATGGCTGTAAGAATTAACACCTGACTGTAGGAGCAGGCTGCAGAATGAAAATAAATGCCTGGCCACAAGAACAGAAGAAAATAGATTTGTAAAATCTGTGGTAGATGATACTGTTGGAAGAGTTGAGTCTCAGAGATTTCTATCACAATTATGAGTTTGGAACTTAGTTCATGTGTGCTACATGTAAAAGGTTTGCTTATCTTGTTTATGTTTGGCAGGAATCCTCATATATACATCTGCAGGAAATAGCAGTTGACTGTTCTATATATGCTTTCAGATAAATCAGAAAAGGTTGTGTAAATAACATTTTGGTGCTGCTTCATACAGGCTTTCATCTCGTATCTATTTGCTATTTGTAATTTCTGAGCTTCACTCACCATTTGTTTTAACAGCTGTGTTAGTTTTGAACTTGTTTCTGTTGAGAGGTCTCTGTGTCGTGTTTGATGTAGGAAATAGAAGGGATGCCCTATGAAAATCTCTGACAGTATTGCTCCTGACAAAAAGGAAATCAAATCCACTGATTTAGAAGCACTAAGAATAGTCTTAATCCAAGTCTGGAAGCTCTAATCCAAAGTGATACAAAAGCTGTAATGAACAAGATGAATGTCTTACTGGCATCTGATCTGACAGGGGTAAAACCAGAAATTAGATACAATGCATATTTCAAAGATTTAAAACAAGTAGCTGTATCCATTTGATTGCTAAGGCTAGAGTCATGAGAATAATTTTTTTTCCAGGTGCTCAACTTTAAAATAAGACTGAATTCTTTGTTATCTTGTGGCTTAGTAACAGATCTGAATGCATCAAATCTTGTGAGCTACAGTTTTTCTTGAGCAGAGGAAGAGAAAGCCGAAAGTAAAGTAAAACACCCATGTTTAAAAAAATACTCTCTTCTAAAATTGTCTGTGTTTCTGATCAATGTGTTTTTCCAGAAAGCACTGGTATTATTAAAAATAATAATAATTTTAAAAAATGTAGTGGATACTAACAGCCCTTGATAGGTCATCTTACTAGTCATTGGCCAGAGGTTTTATCTTATTTGATTCCAGAGTTAAAATTGTTAGTAGAAATTGAGTTGTGAGAACACAGCAGCTGCCTAGAATTTCCAGCCTTACAGTAGCTTGAATGACTAAAAGAGAGATATGCTTGAAACTTCATACAGTCTAATGAGACGAATATCAATATTTGGACATTTCTATTTTATGCTGTCTGTGAAGACATATTCCCATGAAGAGCTTTAAAACAGGAGATTTCTCACTCTCCTTTCTCACCTTCCTTCACTCTTGAAGAAAATATGTCAGCTAATGGAGAAATCATTGATCTTTGACAACCATGAGCAATATCAACTCATCTGTTGGCACAAGCTACAAGCTTTTACTCTTCTGTTTCAAACCTTTTATGCAGGACACTTCTACCAGTATTACAGAAATAAATGAAGCACTTAGCTACTTTTAGGTTTACTGCAGTCTCATACAGATGTGTCTATATGTGCTTGTCACTTTTTAAACCACTTTCTACAGAAATAGTTCCCAATGTTTTTTTTTTAAGGGATTACCGATAGATTAATTCATCTCTCCTTGTTGCAACGAAGAATTTTAAGTTGAAAAAAATTGCATGCCATAGTGTTCAATGAATATTTTAATAAATTTTTGTATTTGAATGAAAACATGCTTGAAAAGTTTGTTTTACTTTTTATGTAGATAGTTACAGTGAGGAGCTTCTTGTTTTCATTCATGTCAAACTTTTTCAGAGTATGTGAAATTCAGTTCTTTATGTTTTAGTTTCTAAAATTCCTCAGGGTGTCTGAATTAGGAGACTGTGTTTATCCCTGCAATATGATATGTTGCACCAGTGAAATAGTTCTTGATGTTTGGAAGGTAGAAGCAAACTGCATAAATGTTTGCCCCTCTTCTTAATCCCACTTCAGTTCAAGGCCCAATTCAACTGGACTTCATGTTTCAAGATGAGCAAGTGGATGCACAACAGTAATTATTTTCAAAAGCAGGCTTATACCTCATCTAAATTTGAAAAAGATATGCATTATGCATAAAGGGCTTAATACTCTGTTCTGCCATTGATAGACATGTGTAATCCCTATTAAAAAGATTTATGCTGAACATTGGCAGCTGATATGATCCTGTAGTGTAAATCTGAATTAATAAATTTCACAATAAATAATTATTCTTAAGATCTTTCCTAATGTGATGCAAAACTGGTTTTTACTCTGAATATTTACAGTAAATTAAAAAATACAAAATTAATACAATGTATCAATGGGTAAAGCACAAATGTTTTGTACATCTTCCAGGATAATTTATAAATCATCTTACAATTGTGACTCTGTTTTGGAGGAAAGGAGTGTCTGTTTTGGGGGGACTGAGAAGTCTTTCTTTTCAAAGGTAGTAGAGGAGTGATTTATAAAGCAAAAATCTTCGATAATAACAACACATTACTACATACTTTAAGAATAAACATACAGGATTTAACTGAGACACAGTCAGTGGTACAGATGAAAGTAGAATGTAAATCATCTCAAGCAAGCATCCACTCAAGGCTTTATATACACATAACTTTGATGCAGAAACATACCTAACTGCTTCTGTTACCAAGCTAGCTTATGTTTTTAACAATTGACAACTGACTGCACATTGCAGTTGAAGCATTTGAAGAAGAAAAAATAAAATCATTCCATCTCAGAAATCTTACACTAATGTATTAATTACTGCTTCCAAGTAACATTGAAATATCAAAGTGACAATTGGTAAAGTTCTTGCCTGTGAGTGACGGCTGAGAAAAGAGGGTCATTTACATCCCCATTTGCTCTTGTTGGGTTTTTCCTTTTAGTTTGGGAACTTGCAGCTTAGTATTCCAGGCATAACATAAAGTCCGCCCGAGTTCTCATTCTCCCCACCCTGCAAATTGCAGAATGGTCTTTGGTTTAGAAGGGAAGAAAATATATTGTGATATGTTTGTTTATATTAAAATATATTTTTATGGAATGTTATGTATAAAGATAACTTCTAATTGAGAAAAACAACAGGTATATTGCACTAAAACTTTTTTGTTAGTATTTGTGTGTTTCACGAGGTTTTTGTTTGTAAGATCATTGATTTGGGAATTTGACAGTAACCGTGATGTTCCATTCAATGAGTTTGATTTCTTCTTTGTGTAAAATATCAGGACTGTCTGTTTTCCTCTTTGGTTTGTTTGTGTGTTTGTTTTTGTTTTATTGCTGTTCTTTTTTGTGATTTTTTTATTTTTGAGGGGGTTTTTTGTTTGTTGGTTTGAAGACAGGAACATCTATGAATTGCAAGGAGAAAATGATACACAGTTAAATAAATACCTTATAGAGCATAAAACAAGTCAAATGAATTAAAGCTCTTGCATTCAGCAACATTGCTTCATTCTGTCTCATCTGAGGTACTCTGGATTGCTTAAATTCTGGTCTTTGGTTATATTTACTGCAAAAGCAAGAGAAAGAGAAAATATATGTGTACCAAGGACAGCCTCTGAAGGTTAAATCAGTTTAGTGAAATCACTTCTTAAAAGTTCTGTATAACTGTCTTACAGGAGAGTTTTCTGATTAACATATAATGTCTGTGCTTCCATTTCATGGAACAAATTAACATTATCCTTCCACAAGGTCTTCCTCAGGTAATCTGAAAATTCTGCAATGTGATCCTTGTCAACTGCCTGCATATTTCACATTTTGTTACATGCTCAATGATCAACCTCTCAGAGAAGAACAAGAAATAATTTGGTCACAGTTGCATAGTCTTCCAAATCCTAATAGTGTCTCATTGTGTTTCTTCTTAATAGGATGATTCTAGTAGTTTCAGAGGAAGAAGGCTTAAGCTTTGAACACTTATTATTCATCTTTAACATCTATGGTTTTCAAGTGGTGTTAAGGTTAAATGAGAGTTCATTTATACTCTATTTCATTTAGTAAGTGCTCTCATAATTAAATGCAGATCCATGTAATTTAGTGGTAGAAAGAGAAATTCATTAAGACTCCTGAGCAGGAAAAAGTGTTAACAGAACTGCAAAGGTTATAGAAATTTAGCTCCTGCTTAAGGTAAATTAAGCACAAACCACATGAAAGGGACTGCTTAAACTGTAACTGACAAGAAAATTCAAAATTCATTTTCATCTTTGTACACCAATAGCAAAAGTAAACATGCATTTAATAAATCAATACGGTTCATATTACTTTCATGCTTTTTGTAATATATTTTCTTGTTGTATTCGATATAATTAATATCGAATACATTAATATTATTTAATATTATTACAATTTTTTTTAATTTTATATTAATATTATTGCAAATACTCATGACACTGTCATGAATTCTAGGTTATTTCAAATTATATTTTTAAAATTAAAATTGTGAAAGTGAACTGTATTAAAATACATTTGACTACTATCTCTGGAAAAACAGGTAGCCTTTTATTGTTTCTAGTGTCCAAATTTGCATTACATGTAAACTGTCACTTTCAGGAAAATATAAAAATCAAAGGGCCAGCAAGCTTTATCTTTGACTTCAGTAGTTCTGAAGTTCAACATACATTTTAACATTATTTGGATAGTATAATAATCTAATAATAAGGAAAGAAAGAGGTTCTGTTTACAATCATAAAGTTAAAAATACTTTGGTTTTTGTTGAAATGTTTATTTAGATACAGCTGCATGAGAGCTACATGCTTTCACCTCACCCTTGAAAATATTTTCTTACTATTCCCATAACATTTTTCTCATTATGGCATTCAAGCATCTTTTGACAAAGAATGAATTCCTAAAATACCTGCTGCTTCATCTGCAAGGTGAAAAAATAATTTGAAACTCTCTAATAGTATTCCGCTTGGACTTCTGTAAACTTTATTCAATTACGCCAGTTTAAACCTAGAATATTTCTTTTGCTCTTCTCACATCTATTATCTAGCCCTTCAGTTAACTGTTTCTCTTGGTCATTTTTACATTAGTTCAGTCTGTAAGTTTTTCTTAATACAAAATTTCTGTCACATACATGTGATAGGTATAGACTTAGAGCTCTGCTAAATTGTCTCAAATGATCTGTTCTACAACCCTGCACCTGTGTCGCTATGCCTGTGCAATAGATTCTTTTAGCCCTTTGGCTACTCCGATGCAAATTTGAGGGGGAAGGAGGAGGGGGAGGGCAGCAAAGGTTGTACCTCTGAAGGTCCCTTCCAGATTCCATGGAGGTTAACCTTGGCACAGTAGCAGTGTCCTAGGGTGTGCGTGGTGTAAACTACATGATTCTAGAGCACCTGAGGAGCAGTGGAGAATTTCCTGCACCCTTTGCTGGTGTCTGGGCTGTTTCCAGCTCTGAATGAAATGGCACTGAAAAAATTTTGCCTATCTTTCTGTTCAACACTACTGTCCTCAAGTCAGCTATCATTAGAACAAGATTAAATTTCCCATTGTAAAGCACAAGAAAATAAAAACAATCAAAAAAGAAACAAACAAACCCAAAGAAACAAAAAGAAAACCCAGCTGAGTTGCAATTTCATTTCTGCAGTTACTTTTTCAGAAAATCTACCAGGTAATGCAAAATATTCCCAACCAGTGATGATGTATTTTCCTCTCCCACATCCAAACTTTTCTGTGTTGTGTGGTCTGTAAAATACCTTTCGATTTAGATATGTGAATCTCATTAGCATAGTCTTTATTTTTTTTTCAGATTAATGAGGAATTTAATTAAAACATGACCTAGCACTCATCCCATCAACATTCAACAGTCACGTTCTTTTGACATGATACATTGCTGTTTTTCACAGATCCACATTTTAAATACTAGCCAATTTTCAAAGCAGCAGAGAGCAGAAGTGGCATACCCTGTAATTAGGGACAAGTTATTGAATCCTAAAAATAATGAAAATTTAAAAAGGTCTTCATTGAAGAAAAATGCAGTTACATTCTACCTGTCTTTGAGCAATAGCCTTCTTAATAGGCTACATATATATATTACCTTATAATTCGGGTCCAAAACAATGACATTTTATATCTTGTATTAAGGAGTTAAGAAAGATTAAAGTCAAATATTAACTGACAAGCTCTTGTCGTACTTTTTCAAGGAATTATGTCATCAAGGCCTAAATTTACAGCTCTTCACTCTGAAGAATATTATGTGGTAGCAGTGCTGGAAAATTTGTGTAGAAGTGCTAAAATATTGTTTCACTAGTTTGACCAGGTCCTCTCGTAATGTAACTAAGCTGGCTAATGTTCATGTACTGCTTGAAGTGTTCTTATTATGCAAGGAACTCCCTATAATTTTTTTAAACATTTGCTAGTGCCTAAATCTCATGAGCCACAATAAAACATAAAGAGGATAATGGTGAGGAAAAAAATTGTAGTACAAAGTGTGGAGCAGGGTCAACTAGGGCAGGTTTATCGGGGACTGTGTCTACTCAGGCCATGAATATCTCCAAAGATGTTGATATTTCCACAGTCTGTAAGAATGTTCAATCATGTCCACAGTGAAACTTTCTGCTTTCTTAGGTTTAAATATAATTTATTGTAATTCCACTTGAGCCCATTTTCTGTTAGCCTGTCCCTGGGCACCCCAGAGATGAGTCACACTTGGTCTTCTTCATTGCCCTCCCCAACAGTATTTAGCAGCATTGACCACAGGAGACTCCATTCAGCTATTGATGTGTGGCGTTCAGGGCATCCTTGGTTGTCCACCTCCAGCAAGGGGGAGGAGGAACTGAAAAAACAAAAAGTCTGTGTGTGACTGTGCCCCTTTGGAAAAGCAGCTCTAGGACACACTAGATCGTTCAAATGGTGATAATGTCCATGTTTGGAAAGTTCATACTGGTATGAAAAATTCCATTAAATATTCAGAAACATTTTGCACAAAATTGATCAGTGTGCTTATCCTCTAGCTGGTACTACACCTAATCATATATATATAATGAAGCAAGGGTTACATCAGAACTTGTCTGATCAGTATACCTTCTGCAGAAGCCATCTTGATCATATGTGATAGATTTTGTATTCTGTCACACGTTGGTAGACTTCAGGGAATTTTAAAATTGGCTTTCAGTGATTCTAATGAACAGGTGGACCTGTTGTATTGTGTCTCATTAGAGCTGCACCTACTATGTGTTTCCAGTGCCTGCCTGAATGATATAAATAAGGGTGAACTTAGGCTGTTAATGAGCAGTAATTTGGACTACTAGAATGATGAAGCTGGCATTAACTTCTGAGGCACACTGCAGAAATAGGAGATTCAAGGCTGCATCTCAAGAAATGCTTCCCCAAAACAGGGGTTGCTATGGTATGTTTACGGGAAATAGTCAAAACCCTTCTACTTGGGTAGTAGAACAAGTGGAGAGATAATCTGGTTTATGGTGTGTTTGAAGCTCTTAAAATATTATTTCAGACTTGGATTTTATGGTATATTACAAGGCTGATTATTAGCATTATCCCGTAAAATGCACAGAAAAAAATTCCTATGTAAAGTTGATAAAGTGGAAAGAGCAGGACATATTTAGAACCCTCACAAGAATATGTATTATAATGTTGCATGAATGTCACTTAACAGGTGCTCTTGAACATCAGTTAGAGCACCAGTTTGCTTTCCTTTAATGAATAAAATTGTGTACTAGAAGACTAATTGAAATACATCAATGTGAAGAATACGTACCTCTTTACAACTTTTGTTGCAGTCTATATTTTGGAGCTGCCAGTCCCTTTCATTATAATGCAAAAGTTGAATCACCGCTGTTTTTTGTTGTGTTTTTTTTTTTTTTTCCCTAAAACCTTGCTTAAGGTTTTGTGATTCACATTTCTGTATTTCTATTAAATAATACTGTTTTGGAAGGTACTCCTTTGTTTCATTCCTCATGGAATGTGCTGCAATGAGTGATGAGGCTAGAATTAAGTCTGGATGCTCCACTTGTAGAGAAGCAAATTTCCTAAGATTATAAAAGCTGGATCAGTTTCCTAGTTGCAGAAAATAAAGATTAGTCTTTAAGACCAAGATACATTATTACAAAATCCTTAAAATACTTGAATTAATTAATACTTCCTAAAAAAAAAAAATCTTGTACAATGTATTAGTATTATTTTACAACTTCTCTGAGGTTAAGGCCTATGTTAAAAATTAATGATCACAAATTGAAATATTAGAGGGGTCACTTTTCTTTTGTGCTAAGCTCCCTATAAGCTATGTACTTCATGACTGACTATGAATGTCAGTTTTTAAAACTAGGTTGATCTTCCTCAAATTGGGCAGTAAGCGTAGAAATTCTTTGGGTTTAGTTCAATTGCATTTATTTGAGATAGAGAAGATTTTGTGTTCACAAGTTTTCTTAGAAATGCCGTAATTCTTCCCTCTTCATCCTGTTTCTAAAATAAGTAGGTCATTATCTTAATTGTAACATCTAAACAGCAATTCCTTAAAAAAGGCAAAGTTAGTGATACTAACTCTAATATTATATATATATGTGTGTGTGTGTGTGTGTGTATTCAGTGGCATAACCCATAAGTCTGGGTTGAAGCACCAGATATTTATTTCAAGTCAGAAGTGCTGGTCTCAGTCCTAAATGTGTTTGTCTTCTATTTCCTCTGCCATGAGTGTTTGAAATATAGATACAATTAACTAGAATTTTATTTCTTTTTTTCCCCCAAAATGTTCTTCAAATAATCAGCATATTTGTTCTAATTGCATGTGTGTTTGTTCTGAGAACTAATTTAATCTTAAGTATTTCACTTATGTATGTAACACTGTGCCATCTTTGCATCACATGATATGTAGTGAATGGTAGATAAGGAGATTGGAAATACTGGCTCAGTTATGTTTATCAGCTGCAGTGCATAAACTCTATTGCACCTCATTAGAATCTCCTTAAAATGCCAGTTGAAATGTACCATAACAATGGCTGATAATTGTGTTGTCAAAACACAGATAAAAAGAGAAAATGAAGTTCACATACATATTTTTAGCATTTTGGAAGATATTTATGTTGGAGAGTGCCTAACAGAAATAAGAGGACTTTGTCACTTATCATAAACTCAGTGTTGTGCTCTTCACCAATATGTAGTGGACTGCTTGAGGTGAATGGTTTTTAGGAAGGCTCAGAAGGTCCAGTTGAGTTCCTGCACAAGCAAAGCACTGCAACTTCCACCAGTCTGTTCCCTCTGGCACTCCAACAATCACAATGACTGATAACTCTTAAAGTGGCTCTTTCCAGTATTCATTTGTGATGTACACTTGTCTTCATTGTTAAGTAGCGTAGTGAAGACACATAGCTTATTACTTATGTTGCTTTGATTAAAAAAAAAAAAAAGGCAAAAAACCCTTTATACTGGGTTCTACTGTAGCTAAGACAGCAACTTGATCATATTAAATGAAAGAGCAGTAAATCTAAGTGCTGAATTTTCATTCAAACTAGACTGTATATGTTGACAATGGGTTTCTTAGAATTTTGTTTGTTTTGTTTGAAGGTTTTGTTTGTTTTGGGTGGGGGATTTTTTTTGGTTTTTTTTTTTTTTTTTTTGTTTGTTTTGTTTTGTTTTGTTTTGTTTTTTTCCCAGTAACTCTGTAGCTGAATTTTTACTATCCGTACACCTTTTTCTACCTCAGGCACAGAACCCGTTCTACTAATACTATAGCAATGATTATTGGAAGCCGTTTGAGGAGTGGTTGAGGTCACTTGGTATGTTCAGCCTGGAGAAGAGTAGACTCATTGCAGTTACATCTTCCTTGTGAGGGGAAGCGAAGGGGCATGCACTGATCCCTCTTCTGTGGTGATCAGTGGCAGGACCTGAAAGAGTAGCTTGAAGTTGTGTCAGGGGAGGTTTAGGTTGGATATCAGAGAAAGGTTCTTCACCCAGAGGGGGGTTGGACACTAGAATGGGCTCCCCAGGGAAGTGGTCACAGCATCGAGCTTGTCTGGGTCTAAGAAGCATTTGGACAATGGTCTCAGGCACATGGTCTAATTCTTGGGGTAGTCCTGGGCAGGGTCAGGACCTGGACTTCAATGATCATTGTAGGTCCCTTCCAATTTAGCATATTCTATGATTAATGAATTATAGAATTATGATTAATTAAAAAATTCATTCTGGATCAATGAGCTAAATTTAAACAAGTTATGTACTGATTTTATATAAGATGGTGACACATTTTAAGGATGAGTAATGAAGTGGGACCAATTGATATAATCTGATGTGGCAGAATAATTACTGAGTCAACAGTGTTAGTTCATGCAAGGTTTTCATGCAAGATTTTAATTCTTTCTTAGTGCTTTATGATCCATAACAGGAAAAATAAGTAAATATTGAAGACACATCTTTGAGGAGCTAGATTCTATTTCTATCATAATTTTAGGAGTCCTCTCGACATCCGACAAAATATTGCAAAAACAAATCTGCAAATTCCTTAAACATGTATTATTTGTTACAAGTAGGTGAATTGTCCACTTTATTTCATATCTGTACATTCCACAGGTTTCAAAATAGTTTTAGGATTTGTTTTATGAACAATATTGGTAAACACTATACTTAGTAATTTTATTAATAAAGAATTAACCAAAACTAAAAGTTAAAACAGAAGCTTATTAATCAGTAACACTAGGATATGGACCCACTTCTCTTCCTTTTTGCAGGTGAGATTACAAGCAACATTTTTCTCCTTCAAAGCAAGTGGGCTTCAGCATTATTATACCTTTTCATCTGAAATGTGTGGCTCATTGACAGTCTGTGCTGAAATCTGTTTTCACAATATCTGCAGTATTATTTTGTTAAACAAGCCCTTACCTGCTGTGACTAAAAGATTACATTTCTATTACATGGAAAAATTATTTTATCATTCCCTCCTACTAACCTCCTGCCCAAAACCGACTTTTAAAAAAATTTGGTTTTACTGGAGATTAGACCTAGAAAACGTGTGAAAGAGTATCTGTCTGCCATAGGCAATGAACACAGTGGAAATAAAGAATTTCTCTTGATCATTCACATACTTAAATTGTATTGAAAAGTCATTCTACCAATACTTTGCCACTCAGATTAAGACAGATAATATAATCTATTACCTGGTGTAGCCTCATTTACTTCTCTATTATCACAGCATTTCAGCTTGTGTTGACTTCACAGAAGAGATGGCATAAAGAGACATAGTAGCTAAGATTATAGAACTCAGATGGCACACCCTTATCTTTACATGGGTACAGTTTGCCTAGCTTTACCTTGGTATCACAGAATCATAGAATGATTTAGGTTGGAAAAGACCTCCAAGATCAAGTCCAACTATTAATCCAGCACTTCCAAGTTCACCACTAAACCATGTCCCTGAGTGCCACCTATACATCTTTTAAATACCTCCAGGGATGGTGACTCCACAACTTCCCTGGGCAGCCTATTCCAATGCTTGACAACCCTTTTGGGAAGAAATTTTTCCTAGTGTCTAATCTAAATCTCCCTTGATGCAACTTGAGGCCATTTCCTCTGGTTCTATTGTTTGTTACTTTTGAGATTGACATCCATCTCATCACAAGTTATTTCCATTTTCAGGATGGGTGTTCTTCATCATGATTTAAAAGATGTAAAACAAACATAAAGAAAAATACAGACATAATCAGCAATATTTTGAGAACTCTTTTTTAAATCAACTTTGACATCCTAGACAAAATTAATATTTTGTGAATATTAGACTGATTTGTGAATGATTTATCTAAGAATTACTACTAGTGATCCTGGTAATGTAAGTATATACAAATTCCTCTAACAATGAAATTAACAGAAGTCTTTCTTACATGATATACAAATAAAAAAGAAAACTACAGGTATAAAGGTCTTGGGCTTCCTAATAATCCTTGTACAGCCATTTTAATGCTATGACATTTCAAGAGGATGGTTGTCACTGTTTCAGGTAATATACATGTAAAAATTTAAGTAGCAAATATACCTGGTACAGGACCACCAGACTGGATATGAGCTATGCAAATATTAGAATGTCATGTTTTGAGGTCCCAGTGGCATGAGCATGTTTCTTAGAGACTAAAGTATTGTTTGCTGCTTATTATTGTGATAGGGTCCTATTCTGTAGCTGATGCAGAAAATATTGCCTGTTGGACCTCTCACTTTCATGTTAGCTTGACTGAATTATGAATACCTTATACACTATACACTTTTGGAGTAGCACCTATTTTCCCTCTAATGTATACTTGATGTGTGTCAAGATGGTCATCACAGATTATCAGATAATTGAATTACTCTTATTTCTGAAACTTCTAAACAGTAGCATGCAAACTATGCAAGTATATTTTAATGATGTATTTAAAATGCAATTTAACACTGAACTTATTTATACAAGCAAATTGTTTTGTAATATTGGGTGACTGTAAAAAGTTTAGGTTTTTTTTAATCTATGTAAAGAAGCTAGAGTAAATTAGTCTGTAGTGGACTCTATTACATGCAGCACATGTAGAAAAATCTGTTTTGTTCATCTACTTGAGTTTGGTCTTTAAGGATTTATTTTTGTACTTTGACAAATCAATGACCTTTGTGGAAGTTGTTGGAATGTGATTTAAAAAGTAAAATCAAACTTATGTGTGTGCTTTTGCTTTCTTTTAATGGATAAGTTCTTTAGTGACCACTTTTTGATTTGGTCTAGTGATGTGCAAAACAACTTTAAAACCTTGTTCTTGCCTTTTTAAAGCATAAACTTTATGTGGACTTGGAAGCCTATTTCCACATTTGGAAAATAGAGGTACAGGTAGGAGAGGGTGTGGTGAAGTACTGGATAAGCTGTCCAAACCACTTTGGAGCCTGAGATCTGTGGCTTTCTGCTCAAATGGGTGACCTCTGCTTGAAAACTGTGACTGACTTGTAGCATTTTCATGTTATGACTTAATATGTATACACATTTTAAAGATACACAGAAGACACGTGTGTGTGCATGTACATGTATTTACATATGTAGAAACATATCGTGGATATGTCAACTGTAGTGACAGAAATTTACAAGAACTCAGAACTAAGCTCAGGTGTCTTAAGTTTTCATGTAGAGACACTTGCTTTCATTATCTCCTCTATAGGAAACATTATTTTTTTTAACTACAAGCACCTTCCTCCATTAACGGTAACTGAAATTCATTTCACTGTTACTCTGCTTCAGTACCTTTTGGCCCTCGTGACAGCCTATGCCCAGAGAAGATTAATTTAGTTGATTGAAATCCCGTCTCAGTGCCAGGGCTCTTCTGTAGTTCTGGGGCTTGGGACTCCCATCACCAGAGTTGCTTTTAGCAGCTGAGTGACATGTTTAATATTTTTAAATTTTTTAGCATCAATTTGAACCTTTTGAGGGCTTACTCTCCTCAGTGAGATAATAGATTTATTCTCTGAAAATTTTAGAATACCATAAGAGTTGTGATGTAAAAATAAAGAATGGGCAGAGAATGAGTCTTGCTTGCCTTAGTTTCATTGGGTTGGAACTGCTTTTATTACACAGTGCATGGGAAATAGATAGAAGACATCAAGGTTTCTATCCTTTATTTCTTAATTACAGTATAATTCCTTGATATGCAGTGTGTCACATTATATTAGGTCATTGAATACAAATTTTTATAAGACATCTTATAATCTTACAGTTATATTTCTAGTGGTTTTCACAGCAAGATAAAAGTGTGACATGGAGTACTCTTGAGATTATGCCTGTGATAGACAGAGTTTTTATTTCCTAATCTAAACATGATTCAGTTCATAATTACCTTCAGGGTACATATCAGCTCTTGACATTCAATCTTGCCATTTGTCTAGTGTCTTGTTCCCCAGAAATCTTCCTCTCTAATGAGAGTTGTTTTTATTTAAAGTATGTGGCTGGATAATGCAGTATGTTTACCTACAATTTCAAAAATATGTTTATGTTTTAAAAGCTTTCTAATATTTGTGCCAACTTACATAAAGATTGAGAAATACTGGAATTTTTAAAATTATAAAAATAGATTACATACCTTGGTCCATTTAAAAATATATTCATTTTATCACTGTTACTGAGTTTCTTGTACTACAAACACCTATGTTCTTTGCCTTGCTTTTCTGAGCAAAGTTAGTCAATCAGCAGGAATTAATAATTTTATGAATACAGAAAGCATTGAATTATCAGCTGTTAAAACATCCACCCAAACTACAGACAATACATGTCACCATCTAATTTTAAAATTATGAAAGCACTCATCAAGAGCTGCTCTAGAGTTATTAATTACTCTAAATCCATATTAGTATTTGTTAAACAGAGTTTTCTTGGTGAGTTTTTGGTTGGGGTTTGTTTTTTTGTAGTTTGTTTTTTTTTTTTTTTTTGGGGGGGTGGTGGTGGTGATGTTTAATTAGAAATTACTGTAACATTGGTACAAATTGCAGTACCTTTTCAGTAGCAGATGTCTTCTGAGCAGTAAGAAATAAATTTAAAATAAATATTATCATTTCACTTGCAGCAATACCAGTCAGTGACTGTTAACCTGGTAGCAGGATGTCCTTACTAACAAAGATAGTTAGAAATAGTTTGCAAATATCTTCCAGGGCTTTGGAAACGGTGATAACTTTTTTGTTGAAAGTACGCCCAAACAGATGTTTTAGCAGAATACTCAATAAAAAAATAAAAAACAAAGCCTTGTATGTAACAAAAACTAAGATTTTCTGTACTTCAGTTAAAACAAAGAAACAAACAAAGAAACCCAGATAGAAATCTATTAATAAAAGAATAAAAAACCCAAAACCAAGAGTATTTCATGGTGGGAGTGAACCTTATTTGTTTGTAACTTATGGAGAAAGACATCTTATGTGGAAAGTAGTTTCCATCTTGTCCATCAAGGCAAACACTGAAGAAATTGGGTCGTGCTCCCATGCTTGAAATATGTACCATATTGCAAGGAGCTCCTTCCCAAAATGCACGTGGGTTGATGGCACAAGGGCTGCTAAAGCTCCTCTTGCAGTAGTGGGGAGGGTATGTTTGTTTTCTTTGCTATGGGTCACTCTCCCATGTTACCATACAGCTGTTCCAGGTGCTTGTAGCACTGAACTGGGGTGAATACTCGCCCTGAGTGAAAATTAAACGAATTAAAATGAAATTTTAATTGCTCACAAGCTGTTTTTATCATGGACTTACAGCCATTACAGATTCATTCAGAGAGATCAAAGAAAAGTGTAAACCTCTTAGCGAGATTTATCTCCCGTTCTCATTTACGTCTATTGTGGGACACTTCAGGTGCCAGCACAGCTGATGTCTCTCACTGGGTGTGAAAGAAAGCATCATGATCCTAGGAAAAATGAGTTATGTAAAGCTGGCAGGTTAATCAAAGGAGAGCAACGAGTAATTACAGTAACAGTTAAAAGTTACAAAACAAGTAATTACAATAACCAGATCTAGTGAAAGAGAAGTGGTTAAAGTAAGGGGGCTGCCATTGTGTGTGATGTTGATGGGGTCACATGTGGGCAGGCATTCATACCCTGTGTGTGTGATGTGATGGCATTTCTCTGCTCAGACCCTTGCATTTCACAAATTGGGATTTCTCAGGCGTTGGAGGACAGAACACTTTTATTTCAGTCAAGCTGGAAGGGAAAAGGTAGAGCATATTGAAGTACTGATACCTCATTAGCAGACAAACATCTCACCTCTGTAGTTGTCTGCAGAGGAAAGACCTGATTGATAGAAGTTATTAACACCTTCATGGCTCGAAGATGAGTGCTTGGAAAGCTTGTCTTTTCCCCCAGGGTGTCTTTTGGTCTACTTTCACCCAGACTGTGCCTTGTTTACATCTTCTAGTGCTCAGAGCTGTTAATTATTTCAGTATTTTTGTAATGTTGGTTCCCTGGAAGAGAAGAAACAAAATAATGGCTTTGGGAGAAAGAAGGAAACAGATAATGTGGTTAGTGGTGGACGAAAAGCTTTTGGGATGGCAGAGCTTTTGGCAGAGAATGGATGAAAAGATGTCAGCAAGTGAGTGTAAAAGCAGATGATTTCTGGTAAGAAAAGTAACAGAAATAATATCCTAAAATGGAGGCCTGGGAATGGTACCAGGAGAGCTAGTAGGAAAAATACAAAATACGAGGAATTTATCATATGCACAATGAATTTAGCCAAGGGAAACATGCCTTTTCTCTTTTGCTTCCCCAGTACGTCTGTATAAACATCATATATAAACACAAACATACATTTCTTACTGAAACTATGTCATGTATGTCGTCATGCATTAAATTACTTGCTCAAAAACACTCAGGTTGCACAACTTTGTGGCTGGTTCTTATTAAAACTTGTTTCTTCAGGGCTGGTCAATCTTTAAATCTAACAAGCACATGGACATCGTAAAGTTTCCAAATGCCAGACTCTTTATGTAAGTAGCACACAAGCCCAGGCAAAGGAATAAATGGCTGCCTGCATTTCCCAGCTTCATTTGTTCTGCCTCACTTCTACATACACGTTGTTCTTCCTCTTATGGAGCACATCCTTATCTTGTCCAGCAGAGAGATTACAGGTAGATTACACAGCTTTGCCAAGAAGGTATGACCCACTCTTCCTCTCCCTTGCCTATGTTTCATTTATTTCTTTTAGTTCTCATGCATTCTTTCTAAGTCTTTTGGGTGCCTTGAGGTGTAAGATCCAGCTGTAGCACGTAGGCTTTTTTCACCAAGCTTCCACTTGAATGAGTCACCTCCAAGGTTTAGTGAGTCCCCATTTTATGGGAGCTGTGTAAGAAGAGCCCTGGCACCACACGCCTGAGTCAGGTGTTCACTGGGGCAGCGAGTTCCTCGCTATGCTGGGTCCTGTACATTGTACAAAATCTGATTCCTGAATCAGCAAGACCAAGTTCATGGTTGTCTAACAGCTTTTAATTCTACTCCCCTATACATTTGAATTATGTGTGCATGGCCTCATGCTGCATTCACTGCACAGAATGCACAGGACTCACGGAATGATGAATTTGTCCTTTAGTCTTTTACCATCCTTGTTCCATGTGTGGCCCTCCTGCCTATTCATAATTAACATCAGCTGTGTCTGCATTCCCAAGTCTTTCAAAAGAACTTGTGAAGTAGTAAAAAAATCAGAGTTCTGAAGTACTGCTGACCAAACCTTGCAGAAATGCCTTAGCTCATGCCTCAGAGCAGGACTACCCTCATAGAGGTGTCTAAAGCCTGCTTTTTCTTCAGGATTTATTTTGCATGTGTATATGAAATAGTACTTTGTAAATTGGAGATAACATAAAGAACTTTAGTCGCAAGTGAGTTCTTAAAAAGTAAGTGCATAAATGGTATTATTTCCTGACAAAAGTAAAAGTGAGTCAGGAGGGCATTTGGCATGGAATCAGTCATTCAGAGCGGAGAAAACTTGTCTGCTGAGTAGGCAGAAAAGATGGTGTTGGCAGAGATGCATTTTTATGCATCTGTTAAGCTTCAGTGATATCTAAATAAGGTCTTTAATACTTAACAAATACAATCTTAACAGAACTCAGCACCATTTTCCTCTGCTGCTGTGTTCACTTAGGGAAGGGAAAGTTGAGCAGAAGATCCCAAATAGCTGCCATTCTGATTCAGTCCTGGAGTAGCATTCACGGTGTGGGCCAGGCAGCTTTGGAATGCTCCTTTTGGGGCCCCGGTATAATTAAACAGTGTTGGGTAACCAAGTGGCCAACTTGTGAAATTTGTGTGAGGTGAGAGCCGTGCATTTTATGAAGTGATAAAAGTGACATTTCCTTAAACCTGTTTATGTCCAGCTACTCTTTGTATTAAAAGAATAAAAATCGTTAAAGAAGCTGTTGATATTTTTTAAGTATATTTGCCACCTAAGAAAGCTCTAAAATACTTCTCAAATTTTAAGTTCAAATGTACTGTATAAATTTTACAGGTTGGTATTGAACCATTGAGGTTGAATATTAAGTTTCTGAGGGGAGTGCTATAGCTGTGTTGCTTATCCCTTGATCTATTATGCATATATATATATATATATATATACACTGCATATGTGAAGGTTATAGTTTGTTTATTTTTCAGCTATTTAAAAAAAGTACAGGGAAAACATTCAAAAATTTTAAATGGTTGACCGTTTTGCAAAGTCACCCCAAAACTTTATTGGCCAGCAGTTACTAGGAGATGTGGGACTGTATATGCCCCATGGAGGAAGAAGATGCTGTTCTTCTCTTTCAGTGATACATAAGAAGGGCCACAGCCTTCCTTAAAATATTCACCTTATGAGTAATTCTTCCATCGCTGGAAATTTGGAACTGAGGGGATGAAAAAAAAAAATCTCTAGAAAGTTATTCTTCTTGTGTTGGCAACACCTCAAGATATTCCTGACAAATGAAGTGTAAAATTTATTTTCAAAGACAATTTTTCTCAGGGTGATCTGAAATATTTTATTTCCCCTATGATACTCACTTTGACCTTAAAACAAGTGCTGAAATTTGAAAACTCTGGGAAGCTTTTTCAGCAAAGAGTGGAGAACAAGGTTTTCTTTCCTGGGAGAACTGGGACTAGTAGTTGTGGGGCATTAGTAATTATTAATACACTTTGGAAAACATAGTGCCAATTAGTTTATTACATTGTGCTCTCCAGTAGGTCTTATGTTTCTTACCAGATATTTAATAATCAGAAAGCTAGGAGTCTGTCTACTCACCATGCAGTTGTGTATTTTGATTTTACCAATTTCCAGCTTTCTAAATGTGGGCAAGTGTTCAGTCTGCCCTCCAGTGAAAGGCAGCACTTTGGTGGCAGAGTTCTGCAGACAGAGCCGTGTGCTGTGGCTGCGGTGCCAGGGGGCTGTGCTGCGGGAGAGAAATCTCAAATTGTCATGTTCACCTGCTCCTGCAAACCTTCCTACGAGAATTTGCTGTGTTCCAAGTTTGGCCACTGAGGCAGCAGCTGCTGTCAGTTGTGTTTATTGAATTCACTGAAGTCATTGTGGTGTGTCTCATTTCTTGTCCTGTAATTCTCATGCCTTGTGACAATATAAGGTTAAAGAGATTAGGTGCTTCTTTGGAGGATAACTGTGTTTTTAGGGTGTGATAACATTGGTTTGTACTGCATGATTTTTATATTCTCCTAAAATACGGGAAGAGTCTTTGAGTTTAAACTCACACTGTGATATAAGTAGCATTATTAAAATTAGTATGTTAAACAAAAAGGAAATTAAATTTCTGTATCACACCAGAAAATCCAAACAGCAGTAAACATTTTAGGTACCGAGTGCATTATCCAAGGGCCAGTCCAGGTATTCAATAAAGTGATCCTTGCCTTTTGGAGCATATACAATCCCATCAGACTCACGAATAATTTTTTTTTTTAGCTCTGAAATTATCTGTGGTGCTCATTATTTTTTAAAGTGTGATGTAAATTTGGGGTTCCCAACTTCTCTGTCGTTTGGATGGCAGAGAGGCACTTTCCCTGCACATTTGCCCACAGCTCCCCTGCACGTGGAATATCATTAAATAACTACTCAGACAGGATGGACTGGGCCCAGCAGGCGTGGATTAACAAGTTGTTATTTATGGAAAGTACTCCAGCAGCCTGGTTTTCCTCTGGATCTGCCCGTGTGCCAGTAAAAAGGGCCAATTTCCACAGAAACAGAACCCTGCTCGTATATCCTTTGGTGAGTGTAGAGATGCTGAACTGCCACAATGATGTATGGATCTGGGGCTTTATACTGATTTAAAAACACATGCAGCAGTTAGAAAGCTACTTTTGTAAATCTGATTGCTGGAAGATGAAGAAAGAAAAGACTTTTTCATGTGAGTGTGCCTGTTTTCACTGCGCTTTATTTTTTTGGTTTTGTTTTGTTTTGCAGTGACAATGCAACAATGTAAAATAAAATTACTAAAAATTTGGTTAGAAACATCAATTGTTTCAGTCTGCAGAGTATATGACCTGCACATGCATACTCTAAAATAAAAAAGAGCATGTGGTTTATTTCTTCTGCATTGGTTCCTTTTGCAAAAGGTTCCTTTCCCTTGGTTTCACACAAACATGCTCTATTCAGTGCAGTAATTGCTGTCCCCTTCTCTCGCATCCCAAGCTAAGTTCAGCGGCTGGAAAAGCTTAAGGACTCAATGCATCAAATTATCCTGCTCCGACTGTTGTTTATTGTGGGCCATTTTGTCCTGTCTTCTCCATGACAGAACCGTCAGAGCTTTCCTTTCTGTTGCCTTCAGCTTCCAGCATCTGCAGGGGTCCGATAGGGTACCCTGCATTGCACGGGGGGACCATCCAGCAGGGATCCCTGGGGCAGCAGGGCAGGGAGCTGCAGCCTGGGGAACATCTGGGCATGGCTGTGGTGCCTTCCCAGAGAGCAGCCTGCACCTTCCCAGTTGCTCAAACCTTCTCAAACCCTCTGACTTCTCTGGCGGGCCGCTCTTGTGTATCTTTTCTCTTTTACTCAGATGTTCCAAAGTGTAATGGCACAAAACTTTATGGCTTTGCTAGGTGTGTGCCAGTATTATTTCCTCTTCTCTCTCTAGGATTTGCATAGTGGTTTCCCCTAGATGACATCAAATTTTTTGCCTGTGTTAACAAAGCTACAGAGAGCCCTGGCGGCGTGGCTGGGCGGGGTGGGGAATCCTGTCACAGGATTCTCAGTTCTAAAGTGTTCAGTTTTGCGGTATTGCCTGTTCTACGCTGTTCATTTTTTCTGATGGTACTAATTGTAATGGCCATACAGTCACCCAGTCTTCTGCTTGAAGCTGAGACCCAGCAGTGGGAATCCAGTGTTGCAGTTTTTCCGCTGCTGTAGTTTTAACCTAATGAGAAATCCTTTGTGTATGCTTTTAAAAAAAATACTTTAATTTACATTTGTACAGAGTTTATCTATGTGTACATGTCCAGTTTTTGCAGTATTAGCCCTCTCGATTGTGTCGGCCTTCCACTATAAAAATGTCCTGAAATACAAAGACAAAAATGCCTTCAAATGACTTGGAAGGTCATAAGTTTGTCACTAAATCACCTTCAGACGTTCCGCCTCGTTCAGATCCTGCCTCAGCCTCCCTCCACTGGCCATAGGGGCAGCTTGCATCCTCAGTGCTGGCTCTCAAAGCCCTGTGTGTGCCGCAGTAAGGGTTAAGCTGCTCTGCACCCCTGCCCGACCGCCTGCCTGTGGTTTTGCTCGTCAGATACTGTGCTGTGTCGGGTCCCTGACAGGTGACTCGTCTTCTCCAGGTTTCAAAAACCGGTGGCTTGAGGGATTTGCCAAGTTGTTCTTGGTTTTGCAAATAGGGACAGCACGGCTGAATTTGAAGTGTCCACATACTGCTCAGGCTAATGCAAGCACGTTGTTTGTTGGCAAGTGTTTGAGACAATTTCTTTGCATAAAAATAACTAAGGTCTGATAATAATCAATTTATTCTTCAGTGTAGATTGATTTATAAATGTGTGTTGTAGTTCTTACTAAGGTCGTTAACGAGACTCTTCCTAAGAGTGATATCTGTAACACACCCTACTGTCCTGTAGTTATCTGCTTAGAATAATAAAGCAAAATTGTATTTAGAAAGTAGAATCTAAAGAATTACCTTAAAACTTGTCTGGCAGTATACAGTGTGACTGCAGAGCCTGATTTACAAGAAGCTTATGTGTCCAGCAAACAGAAAAAGAAGTTTCTGTTTCATTGTGTGTTAATTCGCTGCATGGTTTCAAGTTGGAGGCCCAAGCTCAGTTTAACATTAGAGGTTATAACATTATGATAGGTTATTATTCCACTAACACTGCAGTTTCAGAGGTGAGAGAGATTTGCTTCTGTTTACCATTTGTACAACTTCTTAGACATCATCAATATGGGAAATGCATTATAGAAAATAATGCCACAAATGTAATCTGTTGTTTGTTAATTCTAGGGCTCCATACAGTTAAATAACCGGATGTGAGAACACCGAGATTACATTTCACACTTAAATGTGATTTGGCACTCTAAAAAGTAGCTAAGTAAATTTGGTGTATACTAGTAATTCTTTTTTCTTTCTACATTTATTAAAATTAAAATTTGACCTCCTGTACTGGGAAAATTTGGAGAGTATCAAGTAACACAAGACAATAGAAACTGTAAGTGATTAGCAGGTTAACTTTTGATATTCAGAAGTATCTGATAGTCTGAATAAGGATTTCATTGTTTGCGTCTGAGTAAGGAATGCTGAACTAGAAATTGTTTCTTGCCAAGGTAAGATTTGCTGTTTTTAATATATTAAGGATCCTTAGCAAGGAAGCCAATTCAAAAATTTAGCCAAAACATAGCATATTAGCAACACAGAAAATACTTTGCAGCATATAAACTGAGCCGAGCAGAAATAAACATGTGTATGTGTGTGTGTTTGTATATATGGCAAAGCAAATTCAAATTACGCGTGATCAGTTGTACACACATACACACGTGTTGTAATTCAGAGAAGGAAGTAGCTGAAAACAAAAATATTGTACATTTGCAAAAATGGCTACAAATCTGGCAATTTAAAAAATGCATATCTGACGTTATTTTCTATGTATCTTAATTAGATTGTGTCAGATATCACCCAGGACCTCAGTAAATCTCTAAAGAGCTGCATTTGTTGTCATCACACAGCAAAAGGGACATTTACAGGGAGAGAAGGTCTTAGCAGTGGGGTTAAAGGAGAGTATCTTTTCATTTAAAAGCTAAAGCAAATACGAAGCACCTTTTTTGCTAGATGAACACATAAATGCAAATGTCTCCTGTGACTGCAAAGCAACCAATAGGAGATACAGGAGTTGTTTGCAGAGATTATTTTTTTCTTTCACCTGGAAATACTTTTGATGGGATCTTGCTTCACCCTTTATTTCATCAGGCTGTTTCAGGTCCTGGCAGTCATGCTTTTTGGTTAGTCAGGTTGCAGTCAAAAGTGGTAGTGGGTGTTTCCTATCGAATGATGAAGGGCAACCTAATGATTATTAATAAAACTCTGTGGGTATGTGGACCACTGCTGAAAGGCAGCATGATAAACAGCATCTGGCTGACAAGAGAAACCTCAAATTATTGTATGTGGTTTATGCCAGTATGTCAGTTTTCACATACTGAGTGGTACCTTAGGAAGGGAAAAGAGCAGTTCACATCCATATATAAAATCTGAATCTAATCCAGGGTATCCCATTATTCTGCACAGCACAGGCTGTGTATGCAAACTATTAGCAAGTGAGGATTTTCCATCAATATTATAGCTGAAGAAGCCAGTTGCCTTGCAGACTTTAGCAAACTAAACTGTTGTGAGGGTGGCTGTACACCTTTGTTGAAAGTACCTATTTGTTTTAATTGAAAATACCTACGCTGTGAACATGCTGGGTATGGTTCTCCAGTGAACAAATTCCCTTCATTTCAGTTGCTGTAGTTCTGAAATCTGAGCCTGAGATCTTAATTCTTTTGGAGGATGACAGGGGTTCATCAGACTTTGATCTCCCAGGTTTCAAGCACTTTGAAACCTGCTGCTGATGGGTTTTATTAAAGGCAGAGGGGTTGGATCAGTCCAACAAAATACATGTTGACTTGAAGGAGAGGCTATCATCTCTGGTTAGATTTAAGGTTAAAGATGAGGGTGAACTGTGAACACAAACTGACAGGGACATGTCTTGTTTAGGCACAAACTGAATTGAAATGTGAAGGGAGGAATAAAGAAATATGGAGAGATTTATGTTGGGTTTATTGCCGTAGGTAAATGATCTTTGCATTCAGATAGTCTCCCTGAAGTTATATGTTGGTTTGATCGTTCTGAAACATAATTAAGAGAGAAAACTAGCACTTCTAAGATTTGGGGGATTTTTTGTTACCATGTCCCTTTTTCTACTTCAAAGTGGGGGCTTTTCCAGTGCCTTCAAAGTAAATGGATTTTTTTAGTACAATTTACATACTCTAAAAATATTCCTAGTAGTCATTGTAGTTTGAGATTAAGTAGACTAAAAGGACTGATATTAAAAGGCAGGAAATAACTATTTTGTTTATCTTCCAAAGGCTTGTTGGGACACAGGTTTTAGGTAGGAGATTCAGGAATGGCTCAATATTTCAGGATGGCAAACTGCTGTCTAATTCTGTGAGGCATATTGAGCACAGAGCAAGTGTCCTTGGATGCAGAGATGGCCTGTGCTCGGCTCACCTGTGGAGTCAAAAGCCTGGGAGACTCTATCTGGGCTTGCTTAAATTCTAGGTATTTGTTCTCAGCCTAGTCTCAGCTTTTCCAGCTGTAAAATGAGAAAAATGGCAACACAGTGCTGATACTTGCTAGTGCTAATGTCTTTCCAGACATTTGAATTGCAAGCAGGCACAAGTTCCAAAATATTCCTTTATTTTTTTGTCATCTGGGCTAAAGGACAGTTTGTGAGTGCCAAGCTGGCAAGAGTAAACCCAGCCAATTGTAGCTTAAATAACCTTCCCAGAGTGGCTGCAGCGTGTTGCCAGCTAAAGATTACTGTTAGTTACTCCCGAAGTACACCAAGGTACATCCTGGGATGCAGCTGCCCTGTCAGCTGGGGCAGGACACGCCGTGCCCAGTGTGGCTCTTGCAAAGCTTCCAGGAAGGTTTCAGGGAAGCCAAAGTGAGTTCCAGCTGCTAGACAGCTTGAACCTTGCGCTGTCTGAGGGCTGGCTGATGTCAGAGAGCAAAATCATGACTGAATCTTCACTTTGCCCCAAAATCTGGCAGCTGCAGATGAGCAAATTAGCATTAGAAATACCAGAATCTGTATTTCCTCCACTACTTCTCATTATAATCTCAGCAGCTGAATGAATATATATGATCTAAAAGTTGGAATAGTTTGGTTCATTGACATCTTCTAAATCTCCTGTCATCCAGCAGTGCATTCATAGCACATCAGAGAATGTGAACCAGAACTGTGTGTGCAGTGCAGGCTCAGAACCAGCTCCCTTTGTGATGGCTGCTCTGAGAGATGCAGTGAAAAGAGAAGCACTGCTACCAAAGGATTCGTCATTAAAGATGAGCACGTGCCACTGGCTTTCCATCTCATTGCTGCTTTATACTTGCCAAGTTTCTTTCTGTATTTGAGCTGAGAAAGGTATTGCTTATTATTTTTACATAATAGCATAGGTAATTTTTTGACAATTTCCATTCCACATAAATTGTGAAGCTAAGCAAAAGAGGTCAAAATATGTTGGGATTATGCATCACTTTCTCATCTAAATGAACTTCTGAGAAATGTACTAACTGCATTTGATTCTTTTTTAACATGAACTCTTGCAGGGTGTTTCAGGGTGATAAAAAGTAGTGTTAGGTAAAGTAGTCTTGGGCAGTTTTCTTTTGGACAGGATTCTGAGGCCTTTTTCTGACCACTTGTACCTAGTGGGTACCAGGCACCATACAGATTAGATAACAGACTGCAGAATTCACTTCATTGTTACACAGACTCAAACAGGGATGTAAACAATGGCATTTACTGTTCCTTAATTGTGAGAATGAAAAGTTACTTTGATTTAAAAAAAAAATAAATAAATGAAATGAAAACAAGACAAGCAAACTGCTAATAGAGCAGAAAGAATGGTGGACAGGCTTCAGGTGCTGAGCAACATACTTGAAGCTGATGGCACTGAGGAGAGAAAATGAGAAAGGTTTCCTTTCAAAATATGGCAATCCAATTTCAAGATGAAAGTGTATATTCTTTCTGAGGGGCTTGGTTACCACCTGACGTTCAGAGGCAGAACGTGCTGCAGCAGGAACACGCTTTAGGGGATAACCAAAGCAGTAGTAATTTCAAGAAAAATTTTAAATGCATGCTGAGAAATATTGTTATTGTTAGAATGTTATTCCTATTCAAACTAAACGAGACTAAAAAGAAGTTAGAGATGGAAAAGAATTCTATTTAAGTGGTGTATCCTGCAGTAATGAAGGCTTGCATGGCATGGGATTTTTTTTCTAATATTTAGATTGGTCTGGTTTTAACCCAAATACTGAGATTCCTTGACAAGTGATTTTCTCCCACCACGTCTTTCAAAGGTGCTGTTCTTCTTGTGATTCTTTTTTTCCTCGTCTTTGTCAGCCTTCTGGTCTGTCCTGTCGCCAGATCCAGATTTCCAATGTCCATTGTTCTTCTTGGAATTCCAAAACGTTTCTACAATCTGACTTGTAGAAGGGAGAGCATCAGCCCAGGTCCAGTGACCACAAAGCAGCACGTTGCTCACATCTGGCTGTCCATTTGTCTCTGCATTTTTCTCTTTTCAATACTGGTAAGATAAACCTTAGAAAATTGCAGTGATTTCCAGTTTAGTGTAGGTTTAATTTAGTAAAACTTTCAAAAGAGAAGGCAGGGGAATGAGATTAGTGTTAGCAGTTTTGGTCTTGAGAGTAAAAAAAAACCACAGCTTTCTCTTTCCAGGGCCCTGAAGGAATGTTTAGGCTCAATGGCTCGGTGCCACACTCAGGATATAAATACTATGCATATTTATTCTATAATAATGCAGGCCTGTGTTATTTTCCACTACTGTATCACGTTACAAATTCATGTCCAGTGTTCTGTCCTCTCAGTCTTTTTCAGCACTGTTGCTTTCCAAGTTTTCCAGAGAGCATCTGTGTTTCAGATTGCATATTTCCAAATAGATCAGTTGACATTTTCCGAATGGGAATCTTGTTTTTCTGTACATAGTTCAATTTGTTTTCTCTTACAGGTGTTTGCATATCCCCTCCGTTCTAATCTCCTCCCTGAATTTCAAGACTGTATTACTTACTCCCTCTTCCAGATCGTGTATGACCATATTAAATAAAGATGGATGTGTAACTGATAACTGAATTTCAGATATTTTCCATCTGGTGCTTCCAACAAACCTGACATATTGCAGCTTGTCTCTTGCAAATAATTCCCATTCCATTACCATGATGTGACAATATTTCTATCCCAAAAGTATATATGCAAAATCTTATTCAATGGTAATTTATGCTGTATTGTATAAAGTGCTTTACCAAGGGGTATTTATTGTGCTTATGACTTTTCTCTTAACCCCTAAATTTTAACAACTGCTTCAGAAATTAAACAGCAAAACAACAGCAAACAACCCCCCCCATACCTCTCCTTCCCACATCCCAGTCTTTAATCAAAAGAAAACAATTGGCTGTTAAACTTTTTCTTTTATTTCCAAATTGAGCGTGCTCATTTTTGTAAGGCGCGTTCTGACAATCTGAATTCCACCAGGTCTGCGTGATCAGTGTTACCTGTGAAGTAGCTGCTTGAGATGATCAAATTCGATCTGACGGTCGACACTGGTGACATTGAGGACTGCTGAACTGGGTTTTCAGTGAACTTTGGGTCTTTTCCAGCTGTTTTATGAGAAAAGTTTTGTTTGGAGGAAACTGTTTGGTAGGAGCAGCTTGCTTTTCTTGTGAAAATTGCTACCAAGTTTTCTCCCTTCTTCCAAGGTGTTTTAGGATCTGATAATTTTTTGGGTGGATCATTAGGTGGAAAACCAAGTAGCATTCATTTTCTAATGCGCTAAGTACTCCATGGTTGTGACTGGGTATTTACCTTCTGTAATTTTTCTTGGTTGTCTTAAAAAGTCTGGCTGAGGAGGATTTCAGTGTCACCTGAGCACTGAGATACTCAGAAAACATTCATCCACTTTTCATCCCAGTACTCCAGAGGCAGCATCTACTAATAGCAAGCAATGGGCACAGGGCTTAAAATGAATTTGTTTTGCTATTCTTTAGACAGAAGAGAACTTCCAAATTCTTTCTTGTCACACATCGTGACTTTATGGTAGAAGAGCTTTTTCAGTTCCCCGCCCCCAATTACATATCTAGAATCCTTTGAGGCTGCAGTGCAGGTTGGCCAAGGCAAGGACATTTCCACTGCATCACCTGTGTAGGCTGTAATTCCTCTGTGTGCTCAGCAGCCTCGTCCCTTCTGAACTCACACTTCAAGCAGACTGCCTGTTCTGATAGTGGTCTCTTGTATGAACTGTGAAGGGTATCTCAAACAGCCTGTATTCTGTTTGCAGTTGTATAAATTTCATTTACCTGGAACGTTTCCTAACGCTGCTGCAAGGATATAAATGGGTATCAGATTGTAGCAGTGTCAGTGAGGGATGCCTTGCTGTCAGTCTCCCTGGGAAAATCCAGGGATAATTCATGAGTTCTGAACTGAGCCCTTGGCCAATTACTCATTTTTGTTCTATTACTCTGAAGAGTCAAATTTACAAACCAAATGAGTACACCTACAGATATTATTACCTTTAAAAATCTGTAGCAGGCTTGCTGACTACAGCTAAAGCCTTTTCATAGTGCATAGTTATGCATAATCTTTTTAAATTACCAAAATTATTAATTACTTTGAAAGATTTCTGCTAGCAGAAAGGAGATAGCTTCTCTGCCATATGACTGTACTTGCAATAATCAGCTCCCACAGGTCAATTAAATGCTCCAGGGTTTAGTCAGCAAGAAGACACCCATCACTGCTGCATGTACTTAGATGGAATGGAAGTTATTGCTTAATTATTCCATTTAAGACTGGATGGAAAAGGGGTCATTACGGGTTTAAAGCTTTACTTTCGATTTATATGGCTTAGAATTATACTTACAAAGACAAGAGCTTTTCTCTTTGCATAAATTAATTTAAAATCATAGACTTTTGAGTGCTCTTTAGAAAGTAAATGGGATTCTGATTAATTTTAGTTCGGCAATTGCAGGACTTAGTAATGAACTAAATGTAGCCTGAAATCATGAGGAAGTTGAAGAGATCTTTTGAAATACATGCGAAAATGTCAGATGGATCTACTGTACATGTGCTTCTTCTATATCTGATGCAAGCAAATGTTTAGGTTCCCATCTTACCTAGCGAATTGTGTGCAGTGCCTCCCTCAGCCTTCTGTGACATGTGTTCAAGGTGTGAAACCCATTATTCTAAAAGCTCTGAGTTGTCAGGGTAGTTGTAGGAAAGCAGGGAAATATGTGGTATTACATTTGTAAAGAAGCAATCTGTCTGCTTTCAAGTGTTAACGTTTTTGTGTCTGATTTATTGCCATTGCATCCATATGTACAGCTTATGTGCAGCTCTGGGGCACTTGGACTGAGAAACCCTACATTCTTCAAACCAAATAATTAAATAATCATATAGAATGTCTTCCTGTTTTTAAATGGGTCCCTTCTCATTAAACTGATGAGTATTTCTTTTGTAATCCAAATGTCAGGTGTGTGTAATGTAATGGATTGGAAGATACAACACTTTTCCTCCTCTGATCTTAGTATTCCCTAGTGAGAATTTTGTTCTCACTACCCATTTCCTCCTGTGTCATACACCTTTTTAACAAATACGATCTTTGAAGGAAATAATTCTCAGGAAGGTTGCATCAATCTATCATAAAATTAATTTAAATTATGGAGGTTTACTGTGCATTCACTGAAATTCTCTTTGGAGTACACTGGAGATCTAAATAGAGTCCATCTCTCTATCTGTTTATCTTTTCAAATTGTTTGTTTAAACTGATCATTTGTTTTTAACTGCCTCAAGCACAAGAAATAGAAATCAGTTTCAAACCATGAGAGGAGTGAAAACAAGTAGGTGCTCCTTTGATCTCGATTCAGACTGGTTTTGTGAAAACACTGACTGTTTTTACTTGAGATATCTTATCCCATCTTATCCTAAATGACAAAAGTGTTATTCAAGCTTAAATGGCTGATGTGAGCTGGGTTTTACTGCATGGTCTGTTATTCCAGCAACACACCCACGTGCACCAGCACTAAAACACGGTCCTCACAGAATTCCTTGTGGCATTTCAGTGAGAAGGAGTGACTTGAGCGTGGATGTTTGAGCAGAGTGCTCGGCTGGGGCGATGAGACACCCAGGGCAGGGTCACTGTGAGCAGAAACCTTGGGCCATGTGCTGTCCCCCCGGCCAGCTACGCCCTTCAGGTCTGCAGATTGCACCCAGCACTGCCTGGGTTTGTCTGTAATTTGCACTGTTGCTCTTCTCTGTAGAACGGCACGCTTTGGAATGCTTTGTCCAAGCAGGACATGGTGCAGTTTGTGTAAAGAGGAACCTGTGGGAGAAGGGCTGGAGTCAGGGGGACTCAACCAGCCAAATGGAAGTCTACACAGATCAGAGATGTGTTCTCTTCTAAAGTATAATGCAATGGGATTAAAAACAGAAAGTGCCTTATATTCAGCAAAGCTGAAAGGATTATCTGTTAAGTACAAAACAAGAAAAGAAAGACAGCTCCATGGTATGACTGGGCTTGGTTTGCTGAGCTCAGACCACCCAACCACGGCACTCTCCCGGAGCAGTATCGTGTGTACAGGGCTGCACATTTACTGCTAACCTCTCAGTGACTTCAGATAGCATTTGGGGACACATGAATGGTATATTGTAGCCCAGTTGCCAATATGAGCACCTTAAGATATTTTTGAAATAATATTGTTGGGGCCACCCAGTGAGCAGCCAGCTCTTTATCTGCAAAGCCAGTTTTAAGAGCAATGGCAGCTCTGTTGTAGATATTAGCTGACACCTTCAAACTAAATCTTTTGCTTCACTGATCATCAGTCTCTGTGTTAAACAAGCCAAAAAACAAGCAGATAAAGGGGAGATTTGAGATTGCTGTAAAAACTGCAACGATAAAAGGATTTGCCAGTTCAGAGTCATCTGCCATTTGCCAAGGATTCAATGTGCCCATGAGCTGATGTTTGCTTTACCATCATTTCTCTTTATTTTCAGCCAATGTCCTGTGCACCAGTCCATGCGTAGCAGAATAATAATTTTCTTTCTAATGCCCAAGGCAGCTGGTGTCTTGAGTAAGAAGATTACATTTGCAATGGCAAGACAAGTATCTAAACACATTAAATTAATCTCCCAGTCCTTCTATAATTGAAGAACCTGGTTGTTGAAATTTTGCTGCCTGCTGGAGAATTTCAAAACCATGGAAGGGCTGGAGTCAGACTGATGGCCTCAGAGTTATATCATTATTTTTCATGCAAGTCACAGTGTAAGAGAGGGCTCAGGTGGCAGGGACAGAAAAAATCCTTATTACTGGGTCTGCCAATCTCATTCACAACGGCTTCCCCCTAAGAAGACATTGCAGTGTTCGATACTGAAACAGGAACTATATTTTAAAACATTTCCTTAGCTGTTTTCTTCCCACTTTACAAGTTGAATGTATTATTTCCTCTACAGGCAAAAGCACAATATAAATGTAAGTCCTCCTGACAGTCATTCATAAATAATTAGATCTTTGTGCCTCTGAACTACTTTGATTTTTTTTCCCCTCCTTTACCCCGTTTTTTAAGCAGTGTATTATGCAGATAAAGGCAACTGTGGCCTGTGTATTTCACGTCTCTCTGTAGGAACAGGAAGGGTACCACAGCCCCAGACTGAGTTTCCTTTTCCATTCTAAAACCTTGGCAAGGTGTTTATTTAGATGTTGCTGCTGACTTGTAAATTCTTTGCTCTATGGACACCAGAGAACAAAGAAATTCTGTGAAACAAGTAGCCCAAGGACAATTGTGGGGTTTTTTTCCAAGATGTCTGAGAGGATTAGACTGTGTTCTGTCAATTATTTTTTTTTCTATGCAGTTTTTCTCAAAGAATTATTAAATGTTGAAATGCTAAAATGCTGCAAAACTGTTAAACAATTTAAAGTGAAAATAAATAGGAGTTTTCCACAGTAGCCTCACTCTGTTATCTTTGGATTTTCTATCTGTGCCTACCATGAGATTCCTTTAATAGCTTCTTGAAGGATCTGTGTTCTAGGAAAAATCTATGTTCCCTTCACCTTGTATGCTGTGCTTTTGATCTTGCTGCTGAAATTATAGAAGTACCTAAGAAGTTGTATAAAAACAAGACAGCTAAAATGAAGGAAGAACAGGTATATACTCTAAGGCTAAAATAAAAAACATATCCGCATAAGACAAATATTTTTTGCTGGTGTAGAAACTAACAAAACAGTGAGCACCCAAACACAGGAAGAAAGGCTATAAAATGGAAAAGCACTCTCCTTGAATAATGGCTTGCCCCTATTTTACAGATGGGAAAACTGGGGCGCGTAGAGAGCTTAATTGATTTCCCCAGTGTCACCCTATAAATCATTGATGTGACAAGGCCTAAAGCTGATTCTCTCTGAGAGCTGTGCAGCAAACTCTTTGCCTGACTCTCTTCAATAAACAGATTCTGAAAGCATGTTCTCTTCCATGCAATAATTTATACTTGATGCATGAGAAGGCTGAAGTACGAGCAGATAATGCTATTTGATCTGTATTTTGCAAAAAAGCCCTTCCAGATACTCTGTTCTACTTGATCTGCTTCTTTCGTAAACAGATTTTCTGTTGCTGACTCTTTCCTCATTCAATCTCTTTTCTCTTTGTGTAAATGAAATGGCATATCCTCTCTCCCAGGTTCTGCATTTATTTCATGCTCTCTTGAGTTTGGATCATATAACTCATCTCAACCTCTCTGAGAGGCTAACCTCTTCTTCACTGAGTCTGGGTCATGAATAATTTCCTAGAAAGTGAGGCATTACCTCTTCTTCAACCCTGGAGCAGAGGGAATATCAGCTCTGAGCAATTATTACCAATAGCAATCTTCTACAAAGGTAAACCTGTGAGTAAGGCCCTTTCTTAGCAGTGGACTCTTTATATGACAGAGAAATTATTGCATGACTTACCAGGGCCCCTCATCTTCCTTGCCTCTTTATGAAGTCCTTATTTTCTTTTAATCTGTCCCATTTGTTAATGTCATTCATAAATGCTGGACTTTGAGGCTCTTGTTGTGTGAGGACTGCTAGGTACTAGTGTTGCCTAAAATCGAGGGCGGGGAGGGGGGAAAGACTTTGGAGACAATATTAGTATTGATAAGTCAGAGAGCAGTTTCTTCAGTGAAAGCTTTCAAGTGCACAGCGTATATAGGTGCACACCCAGTGTGGGGTACTTGCAAGTTCACAGCACTCCTTAACTATCGTATCTAATGGGCACATCCAACCCAAAACCATTTGCTGCTGGTACCACCCTCAGAACTGCCCTGTTGGAGCCCCTCCAAGGGTTCTGGACCTTTGATCTTGCTTTGACTATGATCACATCTTCCAGGTGCCTGTGTCCCAAACAAGATGTCCTTGCTGAAATCATTTTCCTTGAAAGGGCCATTAACAGAAATGCAGGAATGTGGCCCAAACTGTGAGAAAGGGGTTTGGGAGCTGCGAGCTGCCACCTGGGGTGTGAGGAGCTATACAGCTGTACTAAAATCTACAAATACATGCAAATCTTAAGGCATCACTAGCAGTCGTGAACCTTTATATTTCCTGCCTTGGTAAAAAGAAACAGACCTGGGACAAACCTAAAACCTAGAATGAATTCTTGGTTTGGGAGCATTCTCTTTGTGTTTAGAGGGACCATCAGGTCACTTTTGGCACACACTCTGGTTTATCTCTCTGCATTGCAGCTTAAAGGAATTTATTTGGGAAAAACGATGGACAAACTAATTAAATGGTCAGAATGTTCATGATGAATGTTAAAAAATGTATCTTCAAAGTGCCTCAAATACAAATGTAGCCAGTTACCTCATGCTACCTGAAGAAATTCTGAGCTTGATTATGTAGAACAAGTAAAAGGAAAAATATTTCCTTTATCAGAAGCACTCTTCAGAGATAAAGTTTATCAGTATTCCTCAAAAAATATAACAAAAGCTCTACTCTTTCTATTGCCATTCAAGCATGATGGAATATAGCAAAATCCACTATATAAAATGGCAGGGCTTTTTTGGCAGACATATCTGTAAGGTGTCTTAATTTATGATCTTGAAAACCAAAAAGCAATTTAAGGACATGCCCGGCTTCATGTTGACTTAATGATGAAGCTGCTGATATTCACAGTTAAGATACTGGTTTGAAGGATGAGTGGAGTTTCTCTTTGTTCAGACAAAAGTTGTTATTCCAAGACTTCTTTAGGCAAGGAGACTCTTTTCATTTAAGAATAGGTTATAAACCAAATGTATTAAGAGTTGCTAGGTATTGATTTTATGATTTATACTCGTCTAGAATTCTAGGTTCTATGCAATACCGTGTACTATGTCATACTTTTAAATAACAATGCTGGGCTCACTGAAAGAGTCTGGAATTGACACAGCCTCCTTTCCTCTCCCATCACATGGGGAATATCCCTGGGTGGGCCCCTGTGGTGGGAACAGTGTGGGAATGCCCGAGGTCAATCATGTTGCTTCTGAGAGTATTGAAATTTAAGACCTGTTCTTTGGCATCCAAAAATGTAGTTTTACCATATCCCTAACAACATAAAAATGTGTTAGTGTTGCATCTGAAATTGTTACGTGATTTGCTGAACTAACTGGTGTTTGTGGTGAGGTTTGCCCTTTGATTCTACAAAACTTGTGCAAAGCCTTTGTGTTGCTGTGTTCTGTTACCACCATTTAAATGTTTTTTAAATATTTGAACAAGATTTCCAGTAATTCTCCATTAAATTTGTGCAGAGTTTTCCATCACCAATCCCTGTCTTTACTGTATTCCCTGTCAAGTTTCTAGAGCTTGAGAAACCTGAGGTATCATTTTTACCATATTAGCTAGGAAAGACAGTAGGACAAAAGTACAAGTATGTGCAGTGGTCACTTGGATGCAGGAGATACTGGATAACATTCTTTTAGGTAGAACTGATGAAAATAACAAGTTTATGTGAAGATACTATGGTTTTTAATGTGATGAATTATGGTGCCATTTCTGTCACATCCTTTTAGAGAAAGGAATAGTCCTAAATCTTTTTTTAACCAGGAGCCTTCTTATTTTCAGACAGTAAGCTTCATTCTCATTTCTCTCTCCTTATAGTGTGCTATACTAAAACTCCAGACCCCATGCTGGTGTTCTTGACAATCATTTTGTTTGTGTAATGCAAAGCTTGCCTCAGCCAGACCTGAGCCCAGCTATAGGTATTGTGGCAAGCAACTCTGTCTTCATAATTTCATGAAGCAGTGCAAAATCTAAATACCCTTTTCTCCTGTCTTGCGTACCTGTTTTGTGTGATCACCTCATAGAAAGTAGTTAAAGGTCTTCTTGCTGCTTCTGACGTAGAGGTAAAGCACAAATGATGTGGGGCTGATTCTGATCCCAAATTCTCTTTGGAGAATTCACAGCTGGCTGTTAAAGCCTAAGAACGACTAAAAAGACCTAGGCCTGGCTCATTTTGTGCCCCATGTCAGTTGTTTAAAAGGCAATTTTGAGTTAATTACTGGCATTTTGTCTTTGAAAACTGGCAGCTTCTTGTTTTGTTGCCTTTGCTGATGTACAATGGAGAGAGATATGTAAGAGGGGAAAGGGGCATAGATTCTAAAAGTGGAGAACAGTAAGTTTTCATCTTTTCTCACAGAGGCATCAGTTTTCCTCTTCCACTTTTGGAGCATGTCAAAGTGGATGAAACTAAACCAGTGGTTTGTGCTTCCTCTTGAGACATGGTCGCAGAGTACCTTCAGGAGCAGAGCAATTTTCAGGGATGATAGAAAGGACACTTGTCTTAGGCCAGGGGTAGTGGAAAAGGATCATAAATTTACGTGTTGGGCAACGCAGTAAGATGTAGGCAGAAGGAGGAAAGAAGCTAAGAGAAGTCTTTCCATGCTTGAGATTTTAGTCTAAACTTGGTGGAGAGCTCTTACTCAGGAGTGGGAATGTTGTTTGGTCTAAGCTCAGCTCTTTCATTCCAGTCAGGTATGGGGAAAATAATACTCTGAGAGGTGGAAACACAGAAGAGGAAAATGATCAGGGTAAAAAAATAAAATGCTCCATAGTACTGACCTTTGATGTGGTCCAAGGTTGAGCAAAGGCAGAGACAAAAACAAATGTGTGAACTTTTCTCACAAGTATTTCCACATAATTCTGGCACATTCATAAGTCTGGCTTTGAGAACACCGGAGTCCAGGATTTACAGCAGTTGCGGGAATACAACAGTGATTTCTGCCGAGTGTGCCACAGTCATTAATACATTTCTTTTAATGAATGGTGATTTGTTTCCTGTGCCTTGGATTTTATGTTGCATTTTGGCTGTGATTAATTGCAGATTACTTACAAAAGGGAATGGCCATAAATAGAAATTTGCAATATTTTTTTTCCCTTGGAGAATTGTTGTATTTACATGACACATTCTATTTGTACGTGCAGGCTTTTGTCACAGAGGTTTAAGAAGGTTCTTTATTCCTGAGGGCCCAGTTTCACAGCCGTCAGCCTCCTCTGTGGATGGTCAGCAGGGATCATAAGGACAGGCAGGACCACTCCTTTCCTGACTGTTCAAGTCTGCTGAACAATCTAAAGCTGCCTCTGAATCCTCATTTTCATGTACACTTAAATCATCCCTCTTGCCCTGCCAACACAGAGGGTTAAAAAGATGTCATGCAGTTGCTGAACAATCGTCGTTTCCCTAGTACTATTCTGTTAGTGAAGGCTTCACACTGTAAGGAGTTTCAGGCCTGTTTAGGTATTGTATTGTTTCATATGTATGCCCAAATTGTTTTACTGGGCTTATTGATAATGGTACACTTGGTGTGGAATTGGAAATCTGCTAGGTGAGAACATAATAGTCTGCTTAGTGATGTGACATGCACAGAAATGCAGCCAAAACACTTGACATCAGCTGTAGGTTTTTTTTGTTACAGAAGTTTACAATTTGGCCTTAACACTAGTGTTAGAAACTGTAGTGTGTTTCTTGTTGACCCATCTCAGTAATTAATTCCACTTGCATTTAAATTGTACAGCTGGTTTCTCTTTCTGCCTTGTTAAAATCAAGCTACAGCAAAGGATGTTGCTGCTTAGTTTGAAAGATTGTAGGCACCCTGAGTGTTCTTCCAGTTTTTCAGAATTTCTTACTGCATGGGCTGCATAGGGACTTTTTTAAAGAGGAGAAGGTTGCACACAGTGCTACAGGTGTTGGAAAGAATTCACAAAGTAGTGAAACCTTTAATTTGACAGATTTGCTTCTGATGTTGTGCGAAAGGTAGTGTGCTGAGGCACATACAACAGCACATCTTTGGGGTTTCTGTGATGGCTTCATGCTTAGCCTTGAGAATTGAGCAGGTTATGGAGAAGAAAGGAAAACAAAAAACTTAGTCCACAGTAGTAATGTTTTTCTTTTTGTTCTAGAACAGAAGTGATTTGTCTTACAATTTTCTTGAACTGATTTCTGTTAACTTCCTTTAATGGATAATCAGGAATTGGTCAGAATTATTACTCTAGTATGCTAATGAAGACATGTTTCTTTTGCTTACCTTTTTCAGATGGATATGACTGCCATGCAGTTTAAAAATAGCAGAGTGCATCACAACTAGTTTGACAGTAGTGACTATTACATTCTAAACAACATAAAGTCACACTACATTTATCACTCCTTAATGAATCATTCACTTTGGTCCCTTGGTAAGCCTTGATGTTATTTGTCATTCAGCACTGTGCCACTGGAAGTGTCAGCAGTTCTAGGGTCTTACCTTGCCTTGGATTGAAGTAACCCCCTGAAGTGTGCAATTTTTGATCACATAGTGTCTTACCTTCAAAATAAAAGAAAATAATATCATTATCTGATGCTCATTAAGATTATCAGCTTGTGACGATGTTCAGATGTTTTTTCAGTAGTCCATGATTCATGCATGCAAAAGGAGTTTTATTATTCGTTTGAAAAGAAAGCTGATACATATTTATACCCTTTTTTTTTAACTCTCAGTTAGTGCCACCATTTTGTATTCCAAGTTAATTAGCCTGCAACAATGTTATGTTACATATTTTGTGTGTGGTTAAATGTACTAATACAGCTTTTAGTGGATTTGGGGAGAGCTGTGTTTGGCTTTGCATACCAGGGTCCTTTTGGACCTTTGTTTTTTCTCTTTCATCCCATCTGCTCTCCCTTTGTTCTCAGATGAGATGAACAGAGAACATTGGCCACGGTTGGAGGATGAGCAGAAAAACCTGCAGTGATATTTTGGAGAGAAGCCCAGCTTTCTGGAGCAGTCTTTTTGGTGTATTGGATTAAAAAAAATCTCAGGCCATGGGTGTGTTCTAGGAGCACCAGGCGTACTGTGGGGATTATTCTGGTACCACGGCAGGGAAGGCAGGACCGACCGTTGATTGGTACCGGTGTTCACTTTGCCATCTGAGTTCTTCACCCCAGCATTTCCACGTGTTCCTCGCCTCTCCCTGCTGTGTTTTGTGTGCGAGGAGGCACCGTGTGGCTCTGCTGGAGCGACACTCGTGTTTGGGGGCTGTTGTTGCCGCTGGCAGTTGTCCCCAGAGCTGGGGATGCTGAACAGGCGCTGCGTGGGCTGGGCTGCCCCAGTGCCCTGCTGGGGAGCAGCTTCATTGCCACAGCGCAGGCAAGACTGCAGTAAACAGGCTGGTGCTGCAAGTTCCAGCAGCAATCTCTGGAGGAGTTACTTGATAGGGTATTTACCAAGATGACTTATAAATTCTCATATAACTGATACTTGTCTGGGCTTATGCAGCTGTTAAAGGGGATCACTGAAAACGGGAATTGCATATTGTTGCCTTAGCAACTGCCACTTCATATTGTGCTTAAATCACTTGGGAAAATGCAGTGTATCTTAAGGAATTGCTTCCAACAAAAACACCCCGTCTCGAGTAATTTTAAATAATTTCACAGAAGAAGCATAAAGGATGGCCTTTCCTAACAAAGATCATCATAGTTTTAAGCTTGGTTGCCTCACTTCACCACAGGCTTAGCTTGTTAGAAGAAAAGCACAAGAAAATTTAAAAGACCCAAATATTTGTTTACTCATGACATCATAATCCATGATTGCCAAACTGACTGGAAGTTGAAAATACTTTGAAGAGACTCTCCCAAATGCCATCCTCTCTTCTAGAAGATCAGCATGCTTTCCCATATTTATATTTTAAGTGTCAGGATTCCTTAGGGATGGACTCTTTGTCTAGTTTTTTGTTTTGTTTGTGAAATGTTACGGGTATGAAAGGAAGACCTTAAACATATTTTGCCTTCTCAGATATTTCTCCTTCCTGTTTTGAGCTGATCTTTTCCATTTGGGCTTCTTCTGTAGATATTTGCCACAGTTTTATGGGGTTTGTTGAATCACCTGAAATAAGAAGGGGAGAGGCTTTTGCCAGCACTGCATTAGGCAGTTTGAGTGCTCATGCTGTGTGAGAGTCTCCAGCAGCAGTTCTGCACAGACTATTCTGTATGAGTGCAGCAGCTTCCCCAGCTTGGTGGTCACTGCTCGGTGCAACAATCCGAGCCGGATTTTGCATGTGTGCAAACAGCGTTTCAGAGAGCAGGAGAGAACAGACCGAGTGCCTTAGCAAGGTTTACCCAGAAAGATCCAAACGAGAGAGACTGCTCTCAGGGCAATGTATATCTCCCACTTCAGAAAACTTATTTTCCTTTTATAATAGTGTACACACTCAATGAAATTTAAAAGGTAGTACGACAGAGTTGTCAACAGACTGCTTTTATTGCCCCTTTTCTAGGCAATGAAAAGAAGAGACGAGGAAAATGCAAACTTAGAGAATTTAAAAGGAATCAGATATTTTGAGGACCGGTTGTCATTTTTAGGTCACCGCTCACATCTCTGAATATAATTTTCATCTGAGCTGCATGGCAGAGTTTGTATGTGCTGGGAGAAGCTGCATTTTCACAGCAGGAGACCAAATCAAAACGAAGCAGTCAGATGCAGGTGCACAGTAATAGAAAGGATCTATTTACCCTGAAGCGTGAGCAATGGGCCAAGACAGCAGAAGCAGTCTCCTCCTATCCCTCACTTCCCTCCCTCCATCCCCCATAGCTATGCCAGCAAATTCATAAGGGGACCAAAGAGAAGGTGTTCACTTGCTTTTAATGAGCTGCACTGCCTGCTGCTGGAGGTCTGGGACACTTCCTTGTTATGCTGATTGTGTACTATTAGAGCTGGCTGTAGCTTAATTTATACCTAATCCTTCTTTCCTGCTTGCACAGCCTGAAGCCAGGCTGGAAAATGATTGAAAGAGTTTGTCCTGTGGGCATCTGTTGCCTGTGTCCCTTCTGAATTCTGAATGATGCTGTGGAAAGAGCAGTGGGGCTGAAGCAAGTGTGACTAAAACAAAACAAAAAAAGGCCGCTTGTTTAATATTATTTTATAAGTCAAACATTTTAAACAATCCTTTTAAAAGAAAAATTCTGCACCTTTGTTTCAAGGTGGGCAGTTTAATATTCATGGTTTAACAAAGATGTGTTGGTTGACAGTGAAATGAGACACCTTGATGAACACTGTCTGCTTTTCACTTGGAGTTCTAGAGTTCACTAGTTAAGGGCGAAGTACTTTCCTGTGTGTGAAGATGACCACCCAGTGCTGTTTCCAAGGCTGCAAAAAAACTGAGCAGTGTAAAGGAAGGGGAAAAACACTGACTTATAGCAAGTGTGGAGTGGTAAAATTGAGCCTCACTGGACATAAGTAGAAAAGAGTCTGGTGTGGATAGGGGCACCAGGAACATCCCCTGTCGTTGAACACATTTGTGTTATGGGGAGCATCCACGGCTCTGTGGTCTAGGTAAGAGATGGGGAATTTTGGTTGTGTTGCTGATTAGTGGCGTTGTAGGACTGAGGCCGCGTTGTCCGGGTTTGGGAGGAGGAAGGAGGGATGCGTCAATTCCATGTAGTGAATTCTGCTGCTGACTCTGCAGCACTGGGGCAGTCAGGCTCTCTGTTTCTTTCCTCAGGTACAAAATGGGACAGACACACGTGTTATAAAGATCAATCTGATGAATCATTGTATGAAGTAAAAGTTACAGAACTCTAAACGTTCGTGTTGCTCTGTTGCTGTGTTTCTGCACAGGGTCATGCACTGAACACTGCACAATAGCAAGGAGGCACCTGCCCATCTGGAGCTGGACATCAGCTGTAACACAAGCCCCAGCGAAGGGGCAGCTCTCTATGCTGAAAAGTGTTTTTATCCTGGCAGAAAAACTGTCATGCTCAGGAGCTGAACTATTTTAATGTTGCTGCTTTTCAGTCTCCACATTTAAAACCCTGACAAGCCTGTGGAAAAACTCCGAGACAAGTGCTTTGTCTCCAGTACTACCTTGAAAAAGGGAGGAGTGTGTACACCCTGCATTTTGGAGGAGCAGTGCTGCGTGGCTACACAAAGCAGAGGGGAGTTTGAACAGAGATGTGTTCTGGTATCATCAAATAAGGACCATTTTGTAAGTTTCTATGAACTTCACCTTTTTTTACAGGGAGGTTTTGGCACACTTAGACTTCTCTGTCAGGAGGAGAAAGTACCTACAATGTATAAATAAAAGGCTTAGAGAATGCTTAATTACAATTTTCAAGAAATTTGGCTTCTATTTACAGAAGGATTCGCGTGAAAGTAGGTCCAGCAGTTCTCCTCTGCTTTATAAGGAAGAACACATCATCTGCATAATTATTAAAATTTATTTAAAATTATTAAACTGCAGCTGAAAAATAAGGGGGAAAAATACACCAAAACTGCTGTCGAATGAACACTTTCTAAAGTACTCTTGCTTAAACTTTGCTATACTTAGTAAAGGTCAAAGTATGCATGTTTGCCAGAAGTATTCACTCCATCAGAATAATCTGCTACAACATACACACGTAAATTTTGACGGTGTGTATTTTTTGTTGCCTGCTTTATGATGTATTTAAATAACAAATACAGGAAAGCAGCTTTTTGTGTGGCTTCCAAACCTTGTACTGAGCATGTTCCATGATGATTGGGGTCAGAATCCAAGCCAGCCCCCTCAACACAAGTGGAGAGATGCTCATCAGTTCCAGGATGAGCTGAATTCAACCTGAAGGAGGCTTTGGCACCTGTCTCTAAATCAATGGAGATGCTGTGTGTGCAGTGTGCTATCTTCTATGGGAGAAGCACAGAAATAAAGTGGCTGTTAATTTATAGTTTTTAGCCGAACTGCGGCTCTAAAAAACAAAGCTAACAAAATTCAGATAAAAGTGCGAGAAGGAAAAAGTAAGAAAGATCATGTGCTACGTGCTCTGTCTGTAATAAGTAGTAAATCAAAACTGGTGCAATCATAGTTTTCATTAACTAAAAAAAAAAATAAATCAGAGGTATAAATGATCTGAGTGTGGCCACAGCAGGCCACTGTTGGTGTTACACAGCAATATTCTGTCAAAGCATGTAACAAGGGACAGTCCTTTGCACGCAAACTGTTGCAGAGTTTCAAAATCAGTCTTGTCTTTTAGGTGATTCAGTCGGTTTTGGTTTAAAAAAGAAACCTAATTTGACTGCAGCCAAGAAGGATTTTGGATATTTCTTACTGTTCATTTATTTTCTAAAATCAGCCCCAGCTGGAAAAACTGCTTTTCGTGGTTTCCGGTAGAGGAAAAACTGAGTTAAAGAATTATCATGTCAGAATTGCCTGTAGGATAAATGAAAGTGAAATAAATGTTCCTAAGTGATCTGATTACTAACTCTGAGATTTACAAACTTCTTGGTGACTGTTTCAGTGTAGGAAGCGAGAGGACCAGCAGTGCTTGTGGCGCTGTTTTTGGTGAAAACCCGTTCTCTTTGGGTAAACGATGTGCCCAGTCCCCCGTGGGGTGGGGGAGGCTGCCTGGCAGGCTTCTTTGCTGTCATTCATAAGGATTTTCATACTGCCATCCGTAAAGGAAAGAAAGTAATGCTCTGCTAGGAAACCTTTCCAAACTGAGATGCCGGGGTTGAGTTTGCTCAGTTCCAGATGCTTTGGCAGGACTGTAGTTCCCTGAGAGCTGGAACTCGTGGGTACCTGTGGAAGCAGATGAAAGAATAGGAATAAAAATAAGATACTGAACTACTTTCTGCTGGTACATGCCTGAAAATATTCATCAAAGGTTATTATAATTATGACTGTTATTAGATATCGTGTCTGGTTTCTGCATATTTAAATTCTGAGAGGGGTGAAACTTAGGCACTTAGAGATCCCAGGGGAATAATTGCAGAAATGATGACATATTCCGCTTCTTGAACAAATTTCAATACCAAAGCTGCATTCTGCGTACCTACATTTCATTTTAATTATACTTGGATGCAGGATAGATAGTCATTTTCTGTCTTATGAATGCATGTAGCCAATTAGTCTTGTGGATCATGAATACTCAATGGCCTAACTCATTAAATGGAATTTTCCTTTTCTGTTGTTACGGCAAAAGAGGTTGCAGATAACTGAGTGTTGTACCTTTCTGTGAGCTCAGCCTTGATCAGTGCAGGGCTATAAATGCAGTAACTTCAGCAGGTGAGCAGTGCTGGGTTTACCTGCATTCCTTACAGTGTGCCATCTCAGACTTTGTCTGTCTGTCTGTCTGTCTGCGGGTGCTGTAAATTGGTATAGGCTCTTTGGCTCCTCTGCACTTCTGGTGCTCGGTTTAAATGCCACAGTTCCGATGCTGTGTTCCAAATTTAGTCTTCCTGATTTCCCCCCGTTCCCCAAGGAGTTCTGAGCCCAGCAGCTCTGTCCAGCCCTCTGGGACACGGAGACCTCTTTCTGCTCCTGGAAGCAAAGATGAGAAAACCTGGCAGCGTGTCTCTGGAAGAGCCACAGTTTATCTCTAAGTGATCTAACACAGGTGTTCTTTTCTTCTTCCCTCTGATTTTATTTTTTTTTTAATTTATTTGTTTTTTGGTGAGATAGGTTGCCATTCTTTCATCTGAGAGTGGGAGGATAGCACAGGTAGCTCAGCCTGCCTCACAGGCAGGATTCACAGCCACAGCAAAGGCAGAGTGTTACGACCAGAGAGACCCAGGGAACCTCAAGACAATTGTGAAATGAGTTACAGACCCACTATTGCTTTGAGCCAGTTTTGCCAAGTTTTGGTGTCAGTAAATAATGAATCCAGTGTGAGAACATGGCTTGGTGATTGGCCTTGGTGCTTCTCAGTGGTGGCGTGTTTGCCCAAGGGTGAATGTTGCTTGTTTTGTCCTCCTCTTTTTCGTAATATTGAATGACATCTGAGACTATAGCACTTCAGTGCTACAGCAGATATTGAGTTGTGATTTCTAAAAGCTATGGTTTCAAATATTACAGAAGTAACACAACTTCTCACTTTAGGGGGAATGTTCTCTGTAATATTATTGCTGGAGTAGTTATCTCAAGCATCTTATTGACATGTTTTGCAAAACTCCATTGGGGATTTGAATTGAATAACTGTTTTCTTGAAAATAATAATAAAACCTCCCCACCTCTCTGTTGGTTGCACTGGATTCTTACTAAAATATGAGTATTTTGAATCTGTGGTTATTTGTAATTGCAGACTTCCCAGAGAAACATGAATGGAAATTCTAAATGTCCTATGAACAATTATTAAACACCTCTTAAAAGTATGCAAAAATATACATGTTTCCTGCTATTAGGATTCTGTTCCTGGGTCTGGAAGGCGGGGGGTTTGCCCCTTCTGCTGCGTACCCCACACTGGCAGTCCTGAGAATGAACTCTGACCACCTTTGGGAAATGAGCTGGGCGTCTCCCTTGCTCTCCAGGGTTTACTTGGAGAATATTCCAGATACGTGCACAGGGAGGGGAAGGCAAAAGGAGTGACTCTCTGAAACCTTTCTCGTCAGTGAGTGGGGAATTATATATATATATATATATGTCATGTGTGTGTATAGACATATATGCATGTATATCTATATATATATATGTACTATAATGTAGATGTGATATTGCTGTTCTTATTTATTTTCTATTTTCTGCCGCTGACTGTTAGAGAAATTCCTAATCTTTTACTTTTACTGCTTGTACCTTAAAGAATCAAAACATTATTATCTGATCTGCAAGCTCTTGCTAGTTCTCATGGACCTTGTGATGGAGGCCTTAAAACTTCCATGTAGCAGCTGCCACGAGGATGTGGTGGAAGGCTTTCTGGGAGGGGAGGGGGTCTTGGATGTAAGTTTGCTCACAGATACTGAAACTTGGGAGTAAAATGTGAAACCTTTTTGTGTCTCGAAATGCTAAGAAAAGCAGTGAGTAAATTTAACTTGCTAGACAGTTGTAATTTGCAGAATGCATTTGTCAAATAGTTGGGAAATAATCCAGGGCATATTTAGATGGAAAAAAATAGAGATGGGCTCAGACTAAAAATGTAAGCTAAATGTCTTCAAGGTTTGCAGAAATTAAGCTGTACAATTCATTATACAACTCTGTAATGGGCAAAATCCTCTCTGTGGGGGGATTGTGAACCTTGGGGAAATTCAGATTTTGTTTCGTGTCTGCTTGGTCCCTAAATGCAACTGATTTATCTTGGTGTCTTTTGTTTAACTAATTGTAAAAGTGGTGCTTCTCTTAAACTGTGCTAGTGCATTTGGAAGTGGGGAGGTACGACTGAGGCACAGGGCTTTTTACACCGGTGTTTCTTTTGCCTTTCCTATTGCTGTGTCTGTGAGTTGTTAAAAACTCTCCTTCCTGAGTCTTTGTGATAGGCAGGGTCGGGTGTGATCTTGGGAGCACAGCTCGGTGGGGTCACCAAGAAGGGATGAAGAGATGCCCCAGCATTGCAAAGAACAGGAGTGGCTTTTTAAGAAAAGATACCTTTCTGGTGATTGACTGCAGAATGTTTTCATTGGTTGGATGTTGATGTAATGGACTCTGTGCACATCTGACATTTCTATTTGTTATCATGTCAACAAGTAAAAATCAGCTTATAATTCTGAGTGTGATTTTCATGTTAAGCCCTTACAGCACCACAGTTCCAGCCCTTAGTTCTGACTTTTGAGCCTGCCAGTTTTAGACAGTCTGGCGTAAGGCTTTCCCTGCTCCACTTTCTTGCTGACACAGAATTTCCTCAGAGAATTTGTTTATTTCTGCTAAGAGCATTTGTTTGTAGTTGAAGTTCTCTTTGCAGCATAATTCATTATTTTTGTTTTCTGAGTCATCTCTCCTCTTCTGTTTTCCAGGTTGGTGAGAGGCAGAGAGTTCTGGTGACAGAAGAGTCCTTTGACTCCAACTACTATGTGGCTCACAATCCTTTCTATGAGCAGGTACAGTTAAATAAACCAAATAGCATCTTTTTCTTTTATCTTTGCTTTCTGATAATCTCAGCAGCACAGTGTGTCATGGTACAAAAAGCAAGGAAAGAAATAAGAGGCATTTTCCAGGAAACATATGACCAACAAGGCTTGTTTATGAAGTATATTGTTTCTGTGTTATAATTTACCTGAAATTATGTTAGGAAATACACAGTGGCTGTTTGAGTATACAGCATGGTTTAAAAGCTGTTAATTATTGTGATATAATGTTAGTATCTGAGTCTCCAAAGCATTGTTTTCTGAATAGTTGAGTCATGATAATTTCCATACATCTTTCTGAAAAGTCTTTCAGGCAATGCAGTTTGGAAAAAAAAATAATTAAAATTCTAGCAATAAAAGGCTCAGAAACTTCTTTAGATTAATGCTTTAGTATGATATGTTGTATTTCATACAACGATTTGGGTTGGAAAGGACCTGGAAGATGATCTGGTTCTAACCCTCCTGCCATGGAGAGGGGTGCCACCCACCAACCCAGGTTGCTCCAAGCGCCATCCAGCCTGGCCTCGGACGCCTCCAGGGATGGGGCAGCCACAGCCTCTCTGCCCAACCTGTGCCAGGGCCTCAGCACCCTCTTGAGTAAAGAATTTCTTGCTAACATCTGATCTAAATCTCTCTCAGTTTGAAATCCTTGCCCCTTGTCCTATCACTACCTGCCAGTGTGAAAGGTTTGAGGAACATGGTCTTCCATATAGAGGTTAAGAAGAAATTGCTTGGGGCTTTTTAGTGTTCAGTGTTTGTTTTACAAAATCCTAATTAATTAACTGAAAAGCATACGTACAGGAAAAAAGTGTTGATGTTTTGTGGTGTGTTTGTGCAGCACTTAATACAGAACCTAATTGGGACTGGTAAAGAATACCCAAAATACACAGACATTCCTAGGGAGTAATTTTGAATTCAGTTATGCAAAAAACACTTTTCATTATTAAAATGTAAGTCCTTTCCCTAAAATCTTATGTGTGGCATGTTTCACAAGGATAGTATCCTACTGCTCACCCAGGAAAGCACAAGACTTGGTGCTAGTGACTAAGATTAATAGCAGTAGATTGAATGATAGTACATTGAAAACCACTCTGGAGTCACTAAATATCATATTATGTATTATTAGAAGCTGAAGCTCAGTCCTGGTGTAATGTTCTGTTAACTCAAACAGTTATCAAACCTGTTCTCTCTTTGCTAAGCTCATCTCTATTACAAGAATTTGCTATTAAAGCCACATTGATAGGGCTACACTGACAGACTTCCTGGTAGAGGCACTTACATTGATGGAGGCTTTGCTGCTGTAGTTTACACTGCACAGAGTAGTCTAAACTGACCAAAGGGTACTTTGCCAGATCAACAGTCAAGATGAGGTTTCTGTTGGTAGAACTTTGTTTCTTAGAAGTATGGTTGAGGATTTTTTTTCCCTAACAAACAATTATATCAAAAAAATGTCTGAGTGTATGTCTAGCCTGGCTACTTGGTTGTTTACAGTACTTCCCAGACATTTGCACTTAACCTCTTTCTCTTTCTGAAGTCACTTTTATATTTAGTTACTGCACTTTTGCATGCGGAGACACCAAGATTTACACAGGTCACAGGCCCAGTGATATACTTAGCTGCCTGATTTTCCTTTGATTTAAATTTGCCCAAGAAGAATTACATGGGAAGAACTGTGATCCAGTTGCATTGTAACACTGTCCCAGCGTTAGGGTCCTGGCTTTGTGCTTGCTTCATCTCAGCATGCCCATCTCTGAAAGGCAAAGCTGCCTGCTTTTCTTGGAGGATGCTCAGGGAGCTCAGCAGAATCCTAAGGAATGGACCTGCTTACATTATGAACACCTTGAGCCTTTGGGGGAAAAGGAAAACTGCAGGTGGGGATTTCCTCCAAGTGGGACAATCAGCAGTTGTGAGAGGTGAAAACGGAGGGGCATTGTTAGGCAACAAAATGCTCCCCAAATGGGGTTGGCACAGAACTTTTCTCGGAAAATCCTCTGCAGATGTCATCTAAAAATCAAGCTACTTTAAGGCATTTCCATTTCAGCATCAAAGCCTGGAGATGTACGAGTGTGATCATCACCTTCAGAAAGCTCTGCTCAGCCCTAGAGAGGCCACATCTGGAGTGCTGTGTCCAGTTCTGGGCCCCCTCAGTGCAAGCAAGACACGGAGCTCCTGGAGTGGGTCCGGTGGATGGTGACAGAGATGATTAAGGGGCTGGAGTATCTCTGTTATGAGGGCAGGCTGAGGGAGCTGGGGCTGTCCAGCCTCACAAAGAGATGACTGAGATGACACCTCAGCAGGGTAGATAAGTGTCTGAAGGGAGGGTGGCCAAAAGACAGAGCCAGGCTCTTCTCGGTGGTGCCAGGCAATAGGACGAGAGGCAGCAGGCAGAGATGGATGCACAGGCAGTTCCACCTGAATGTGAAGAACATCTTTACTGTGTGGGTGACAGAGCACTGGAACAGGTTGCCCAGAGAGGCTGGGGAGTCTCCCTCCCTGGAGATGATGCCATGTTCTCTGGGATGACCCTGCTTGAGCAGGGAGGTTGGACCAGGTCACCCGCTGTGGTCCCTTCCAACCTGACCTGTTCTGTGATTCTCTGATTCTGTGTGTGGATGAGCTTCAAGCTAAATGTGATTAAATAAGTCCCCGTGATTCAATTTTTCACTGTAAACACTGTAAAATATGTAATTGCATCAGGAAATTGCTCCACTTTTCTTTTTTAACTGCTTGTCTCTTTGAGAGCCTTTTTTACTCCATTTATTCTTCCAGCAAAAAATGTTGCTCATGTGTGTTAGGCTCCTGCTTTTTTAAGATGCATGACCTAGGAACATCTGTTATGTGCTGCCTTTTTTGTGAAATGGGACTGTCTGATATCGTGATAGTGCAAATTCAGGACAGGGTGGTATTAATTGCTGACCCAAGAAACACACCCATCCATTTTTACAGGCACTCATTGTCAGTCATGCATCTCAGCTGCAAAGGATCTGCACAATCAAAATAAAGGCTTCTGCAAAGAGAAACAAGGGCATCATTTTCTGTCCAGAAGCATTTACAGACATAAAAACATTTTTTTAAAAAGTGTCATGGGGTGGACATGAAAATAGGAAGCTTTACAGCAGGCTTTTGGAAGTGTGTGCTCCAAGTACCCTTGGGAACTGCTCGGGTCGGGACTCGAAAGCTGCAACTCAGGCCCGACTTTCTCATCACTCAAAAAACAGGACCCACAGAATGTGCTGGAGTTGAAAATTGCTGAGCTAACACTGCAAAGCTCTTGAAGAATGCAAGCTGGAGATCTTTCTGGTCAAGTGTGTCAGGGGATGTAGTGTATGCTGATGACTAATATTTTAAAGTTTCAGGACTTTCTCTGGTGTTTTCTGAGAGGAAACTGGAGACTCTGATGTTCCTTGTGGTGTTCAGTAACTATGTCTGTATCTTTATTTGGAAGGTTCTGGTGCCAAAGGATCCCCTGCTAATGGGTAAGATGGTCGAAGTGAGTATTTATGAAGCTGGGAAACATTTTATGAAGGGGCAGCTGGTGTCAGATGCCAGAGTTCACACCGCATCCATCACCAGGCCGTTAGCAAAAGGAGAAGTTTCTGGTTTAACAGAGGTGAGTAAAAGGCATTTTCTGCTTTACTACACTGGTAAATCAGCAGCTGTTCAAGCAAAATGTTTCCATGCTATGTATCTGTTATTATTTTATAGTTCCCCTTTATATATGCATGAAGCTTTAATCTTTTCTGACAGAGTGAAATTTGAATTCAAAATATGTTTTTGCTGATGCCCATAGCTTTACTTTGCTGACTATAGAGGCAGTAATACGCTTGTTTCTTCTTTCAAGGTGCAAGGTGGGGAAAGAACTTACTAGAATTGAAAAGGTTTAACATTGGTGATTATGTAACTCAGTGTATTTCAGTTTAGTGGAAGGATGAATCAGTTTACTTTTCTTTACATAACTGCTTTTTAAAAAATGGGTATTGATTACATGTCTGTTAAAATGTGTCAGAACATGATTCGGAGATTCAAAATTAGGTGATGGGTAGAGGTATGGAATATTTGCAATATATTTTGGGAAAAGGTCAACATCTGATTTAGTCATGTGAAGAAAATGAAACTCTTTTAAAAAGAGATCTGATCCTTATTTTACACCTCAGTAGATATGGCTGTTAGCCAAGTATTCTCATACATTTCATGGAGCTCTAGTTGTAAAAACTGATGGAGTGTGAAATGAAAAATGTGTATCACATTTCTAAGCATCATTTGATGTCCTTTCTCCAGCACTGTTGTTAGGATCTCCAAAAATATGTAGCACATGGAAGAAGGATAACTGGCAGTTTGTCAGCCACCTGACTGTTTTTACAGTGAATTGTTGACAAGGATTAAAGTATATACATATCCTTGTTTGAGTCCTAAGTAGTCATATATAAAATACATAATCAAGGCATACCTTAGTGTTAATCTAAACTCCTTGGCCTCTTGGATAAGCCTGGCTGTGGAAACAGCAACAAGAATGCAGTCTCTGTAAGGCACCTACTGTAATGTGTCATGGACCTTAAGCACAAACACATTGCTAAGCTCCCCATTGAATACTGCCTGTGTGTATGTGTATATTGGCCTGATAAGGGTCTGTAAGAGGAAAAAGCAGCCAAAACCCTCAAATTGTCTGCTTGGACTATGTAGCTATTTAAACACAGCTGATTTTTTTCATCAGAACACATTTTTTTCCCCCCAAATAATCTGCTGGAATAGAACCAAGGCTGTGTCATTAAAGTGAGTACGTGCTTCCAGAAGCTTGTAGCATGGTCACAAGCAAGCAGACTCTTGACTGAAATTTTTTATGTTAAAAATGAGAGATAAAATTATTAAAATCAAGGAGACTGATAATTTCCATAGGAACTTACTGAGGTATATAGATCTGATCCTGCCCTTTGAATAGGTATGAACAAGTACCTGGAATGCCCCAGTAAATGGCTGCAGCAAGCAAATGATAAGGCAAATTGCTTTTCATGGCTTTTGTGGCTACTGGTGCTCCTTCAAAGGAGTATATTATTTAGGTTTGGTCCACTGAAAATGTTAGGAATTTTTGCTTTATAGAAAAAATAGAATCTCAGTACTTCAGTATATGGAGCATCTTTTGTACATGGAAGCTGCAGCTGTAAGCTTTTTAATCACAGTTGGCCAATGTATAATATATAGAACATGAACTGAAATTCTTAGTGGGATCACTAAGACATGTGATCATGAAAAATCATACATGTAAGTAGCAAATCAGGAACTTCCTTTAGATTTCCAGGAAGAAAAGGTTAGTTTGTCACAAAAGCTGCCATGTATTTCTGGCTGGGTGCAAGATGCTCTTTAGGCTGTTCTGTTTGGTTGGACTGCTGGGAAGCATTTCCTGCTCGGTGTGCTCAAGACATGTACTTCTAACCAAAGATGCTGTGAGCAAGATTAAAGGAGCAACATATGTCATACGAGCCTTTTATAGCTTGTTACGTGCACAGATGGCATGTTGGGGAAAGATGGCAAAGCCAACTCAGAACGTACGAATTCAGATACTCAAAAGTAGCCAAATATCTCGGATCTTTAACAAGATCCCACTAGGTTTTCTGCAGCATGCAGAACTAACCCCCTGGATAAATTTTCCGCTGTGCACACAAATGAGCAAGAATTGGGGTCTGCTTTACATTCCCAGGCTTGAAAGGATGAGTAGCCAGCTGGCTCTTTTAAAACCAGGCACATTTCTGTTGCTCAGCACGGATGTTCACTGGGCAGGAGCTCTTTTAGGCAGCAGCATCCCTATAGCTGATATGCTCTCTGAAGTGCTCAGGAAGTTTCTGTGGACGTGCAGTCTCACCCTGCCAGTGGTATGACTTCTCAACTCCTCCTGGCCATCAGTGGCTGTTATTGACAGTGTTTTCATCAGCATGCACAGGACACAGTAAAGGGTGTTTCGGAATCGATCACAGCTGTACTCCTCTCTAACGAGAAGTGTTCTCAGAAAGAGTGAAAGCTTTCGAAACTGTAGTTTTTAAGGAAATTAATCACATGGCTAAAAGAGTAAAGTTATAAAAATTGAGAGCACCATAATGTGAGCATGTCAAATCAAGTCACAAACCCAAGCTGAGCAAGAGGATGGTTCTACAGATGCTGTGAGGAGAAGTGACTCCAGGGGATCAGAGTTTATCCTCAGCTGTGTGCTCTCTTTCTCATCTGCTACGTATCCCTCAATAACTTTTTCTGGAAAGTTCAGAGGGAGCACCACCAGCAACATGGGTGTCTGAATGAACAATTGCAGGCCTTTTTTTAACCTTTTGACTGCATGACTGTAGTGGCCAACTGTTCCAAAGAAATAAAAGAATCAACAGATTTGACTGAAAAAAAAGAAGGAATGCAAAATGCAAAAATACAAAGGACAATTTAGAGACTCAGTAAAATATTCACACATTGTGTATCAGTGACAAATAAGGAGGGAAATATTGATAGAATTAATTCAGAGTATTTCCTAGTATATAGTTTTTCCATGCTTTTTCAGTGCACGAAAAGCACAGCTAATATGTATATTCATTAAAGTACGAATTATGTAGAATGTCTTACAGTTATATATTCTTTGAGGAACAAACTGTGACTAAGTAGATGGGCTTAGAGGAAGGTCTTGACAGTCAGTAACATTTGGCTCTGTGGCAGAGTTTGGGACAGAAAGGACAGAGGAGTCCTGGAGTTGGCAACTCGGGCTAAAAAGCTGTCAAGGCAATCAGTTACTGATTGTAATGGAAACACTAAATAGCAAAATGCACAGATATTTGCCAGGAGTTTTGGGGTTTTTTTACCTTCAGCATTAATTTTTTATAAAAGTCACTCAAAAGGGAATGATATCTCTAAGTTGCAAAGTTTTACAGGAGGGCTATTTGAGGGGGCAAACACGTTTGAAAATTTCAATTAACTCAGATCTACTATAGATTTATTTGGTTTTAAAATGTGCATTTGCTGATCCTGGAATAGAGCCACATTTAAAAGACATATATAGCAGAGGATATATAGGTGAAAGCTGAAATCAGTAAAGCATGATCACATGTGTAAAGGCATTTTTGGATTTAGTTCTAGTAAGACCAACATGGGATGTGTGTGGAAAGTGGGCATTAAAACATAATGACATTAAAAATGAACATTCAGACTAAACAAGCATGTTACGGGTTACTAACTGCAATTATAAGTATCAGTGAGTAAGTATTTCAAAGCTTTGATCAAGAATTAGTTCTACAAAGTTTCACAGGAAAAACAGATTATGTAAATGCTACAGACATGATATCCTTTCGTTGGGGTAGGCTTGGAGTTGACAAATCATTCAGGGTGTTCTTCAGCATTCTGAGATTCAGGAAAGCAATTTAGCATGTCTTCTGTTCGTAATTGCTCTGGTAAACTTGCCTTTGAGGTTTTGGAGGTGGGTTTGCAATGTATATATATAATATACTTAGTATATTACCACTGGATAAATATTTTTGAAAAGTCAGCAAAGCGTGTCAACAGTATGAATGTAATATAATTTAAGAAACATTTCAATATTTTTATTAGTTTTGTTTGTCCCTGTTTAGGGATCTTGACAGTTTCTCAGCAGCACAAAATAAAATACCTACTAAGTGCATCCTTTTTACAGACAAATGTTTGCCCAAACCTAATAATTGAAAAAAGTAAGAATCTGCAAGAATATGATCTCTTGATAGAAATAGAGTGTGTTTAGGCTTCTGTACTCCAAAAATAATTCTAGTTGTTTACATATGTTCTGTGACTAGAGGAAAAAATATTCTGCGAGATGAGAAATGTATGAAGAAGAGACAAAAGGACTGAGGGATAAAAATAAAGAGCTGGCTACCTGCCAGAATTGCAATGCATTGCCAGAATCAAAGCCCTTTAAGTCTGAGGGCCTTCAGTGGGAAATTTTAATCAGATGAAAAATTAAGGCAAGAGAAGAAAAAAATAATTTTAATGGGCTATTTAATTACTTAGTCATGATTATTTTATATTCATAATTCCTGTTTCTATAATGCATCTCTTTCTGATTTGCTTTTCAAACCAATACAGGCACACCTCTGGGTTTTCTGTTTTCCTTTGGGTTATGTGAGAACATCCTCCCTGCCTAACACTTGCCCTGCAAACAGCATCCTGCTTGGGAGCTTCCCTGGGCGAGGTCTCCTTCCGTGGGTCTGGGGTCCTGGTGCACATCCCTGTGCCCCCCCGGCCTGGCAATGCCCTCAGCTGGCCTCTTAAACTCAGAGCCGGGCAGCTCACTGGGCTCTGGGGAGGAAACAGGAGTGAGCCACTGATTTCCAGGGAGCAGCCAATTAGTTGGTCATTCTGCTTGTGCCTCTTTGCTCCCCCATCCTGCCTGCATTTTTTGCAGTGGGTTATTGTGGCTTTGTACTTCCAAATACTAATGAAGAAGCTTTATGTTCCTGGTCTTCCAGTTAGCCACGAGTATGTTCTAGTTATGTTAGCAAAAGATGACCTCTAAACATTACCCAGCTGTTTTTTCTGGTGTTAGAAAACAGGAAAGATACATATATCAAACACTTCTTTATAGCCTGCCAGAAAGAAAATTCAGCAAAGCATAGCTTCAAGGGAACTCTCTGATCTCAGGCAGAAAGGGTGGTTCACTTGCAGGCAAAATAAAATGGAGAAGGGGGAAGAAAATATCTTCTGCTGGAACAGAAATGAAAGAAATCATGTCAAAATTGAGATCTCTTTCTTGGAAACTGCCTTCAAGGACTTGGAAGGAAATGTGGAAGATGCGCACTAATTATTAAGGGCAGCTTTTACATATGCTGGAGTTTCAAAGTTGTGGAAGATTTGGTTCCTGAACAGGAACTAGAGATTAGAGATTGAGGCGGAAAAAAAAGAGAATGAGGAAGCAATTTTTAGATCAAAAAATAGAGGTGTGAGCAGAGGAATCTTTCATATAATTAGGGAAACAGAAACTGTAGAAAGTATGAGAAATGCTAATGAGAGATCAGAATTTCCAAAGAAGAGGGATAAACTAATACAAAATACACCTTTTCCCTCTCTTGGAAAGCTGCTCTGCAAAGGGATCTTTGTATCATGAAGTCCAAGAAGGGGCAATTTGAGAAACATATAAGGCAGTTTCTATTTAAGAGAAACATACAAAAAAAAGGAACATTTTCTATGTAAAATCATTTCAGGTCATGCTTTATGAAAATGTGGTGTGCTGTTTGGTGCTCTTGCATTTTTAGGAACGTGCCTTTTGTTGGCTCAACTGCACCCTCTCCCTCTTTCTGACACCCCTTTTGTGACACCAAGCTGAGTGGGTGGCAGCAAACTGAGTGGTGTGGTTTTCACAGCTTTAAGATGAGATTCCATCCAAAGGGACCTGGACAAGCTCAAGCAGTGGGCCAGTGGCAATCTCCAGAGGTTTAGCAAGACCAAGTGTAAGGTGCTGCACCTGGGTTGGTGCAACCCCCCTTATCAATACAGGCTGGGGGATGAACTGATGGAGAGCAGCCCTGCCAAGAAGGACTTGGGGGTGCTGGTGGGTGAGGGGCTGGACAGGAGCTGGCACTGTGCCCTCCAGCCCAGAGAGCCAAGGGTGTCCTGGGCTGCATCACCAGCAGCGAGGCCAGCAGGGCGAGGGAGGGGATTGTGCCCCTCTGCCCTGCCTGGGGAGAGCCCCCTGCAGGGCTGCATCCAGCTCTGGGGGCACAACACAGGAACGACAGGGACCTGTTGGAGAGAGCCCAGAGGAGGGCCATGAAGACAACTAGAGGGATGGAACACCCTCTCCTGTGAGGAAAGGCTGAGAGGACTGGGATTGTTCAGCCTGGAAAGGAGGAGGCTTCAGGGTGACCTAATTGCAACCTTCCAAAAGTGAGAGAGCCTACAAGAAAAATGGGGAGATCCTGGTTACAAAGGGCATGTAGTGAGAGGACAAGGGGGAATGGGTTCAAACTGAAGGAGAGTAGGCTTTGATTAGATATTAGGAAGAAATTCAGGGTGGTGAGCCCCTGGCACAGATTTTCCAGTGAATTTGTGGCTGCCCCATCCCTGGAGCTGGCCAAGGCCAGGTTGGATGGGGCTCTGAGCAGCCTGGGCTGGTGGAAGGTGTCCCTGCTCATGGCAAGGGGGTTTGGAACTGGATGATCTTCAAGGTCCCTCCCAACCCAAACCATTCTATGATTCTCTGAAAGAACTGAGGTAGTGCAAGGCATACAAGTAGTTAGTGCTTTTGCATGTATTAATCTGTTTTATTTAATGTGTTACTTGTGTTCCCTGCTGATTGTAAATAGGGGTCATAAAAGATGGTGTTAAATCCTTCTTAATTAATCTTTTTTTCTTATGTTTTCTTCAGTTATTTCATGAAGGTCACTATAAAGTTAACATAATAAAAGAGATATTTCCTTTTGAAGGTAGAGCTCAATGCCACCTATGGATGTTTTTTAAAAGGACCTTCAAAAGTCTCATTTTTTCCTGAAAAAAAAAGAACAAAAATTTGTAATGTGATGTTCCTTAGATGCTGATTTTTGTGATCTACACGTTACCTGCATGCTGTGTTGGCTTTGTTTATTTGGGGATTTGAGTTGGCTTGAATTTTTCTTCTGCTTTGAAAGCCCAACATTTCTCAGCTTAGAATCTAAAATTTGGGATGGATTATTTCTTACGGGCAGAATGGATCTTTCTTGCTGAGTTTAGGTAAGCGCTGGGTTGGATCATGTGTAGTGGTTGGGGAGCTTTAATCAGCGCTGGTCTGTAGGAACACACTTGGCAAATATCTGTGCCAAACACTTGGGATGGAGGTCGGCCACCCTGGGTCATGGGGGGGGGGGGGGATAGATGACCTCTTAGCTTTGTTTCCAATCTTACCTTCTATAATTCTATGAACATTTTAATTTAGCCAGCAATCATTTGAAGAGTAGAAAACTGGAATCGAAGGTGATGCATTGATCTGAGACATTTCTCTGCGCTGGTTAAGGGGATAAAATATATGGAGGTGATTTAAGGCAGCAAACCCAAGAGCCAACATAAGAGTTCCAGGCAGAGTTCCATTCCACCAAGTAGTTTTATTTTATTCTGAGATCTTTAATTTAATGGGCATGTTGTCTTTCTGCCCATCCCTCTAGCAGGGCTGAAGTTCAGCTACAGTGATCAAAGCTCAGCTGAAACAGCACTTATTACATAGCCCCTTTTCAAACAAATACTCACTGAAGTCCATTTCGGGTGAAAAGATCTGATCTTTGGTTTGTTTACTTTTCATTTCCTCAACAGGCAGTGTTATTTGGCTGAATGTCACTGTTAATCCCTTTAAATCACATAATTATGTTAATCCTGTGCAGTGCATGCAATAAATGGAAATAGTAAGGGCTGGGATGATTCAACTTAAGTAATTTTCAGGAGAGTAAGAGAAGGTTAACCCGAAGTGCTGTCCCCCTCCTGCCTCTAGGAGTAAAACTCTGAGTGCTAAAATAGTTCTGCCATTTTTGTGTATTATTTCTGATACTGTACCTGCTGATGCTGCACTGTGGGGTGAGTGGGTGGGTTCTGCTCTCTGTTGGCATAGGGACAAACTGGAAGTGTGTAGCTCTGTGGTTTTAACTAACTGGAAGTGTGTAGCTCTGTAGTTTTAACTATTTGACACTTCCTGTAATATTTAGAAGTTTCTTTTAAAATATTTTTTCTTTTTAATCTCAACACTAACAAGCAAAGTCTTTGAAAAGAATCAGAAGGTGTTTGTTTTCTTAATGCTTTATTATTTAATGTTCCAGGTTAGAAGTTCACCAAGTTTTAATTGGCTTGCAGGAAAAAAATGTAGCAGCCACAACTTTTCTCAATTTTTGTGTTGATTTGGAGGTCATCTGCCTCGAATTCCCAAAAGTCTTTATAAGTTTGACTTTTATACCTCTCTGGTAGAGTTTAATACAAAGGTAGGTGAAGGATATGAAGCCATGTATACATTTTATCTCTGCTTGTAATGTTCAGTCATCCTTTTCTTTCCATTAGTACTCCTTAGATCACCAGGAAGTGCACAGTGTCAGTATTTCTCTCTCTCAGTTCCTTCCCTCCCTCTCTCCCTTCCCTGCAAACACACACAGCCAGAGCCATCAGATATTTTTGTCTCTGATGGATGTTATCTCTATCTGTTCCTCATCCATCAAAGCTGGAATCAAAGTTGTCTTTCTCCGTGAGTATTTGGATGGGACAGCAGGTTAAAGGCACATGGAGTTCATGATAGAGCTTTCCCCATCACCAGATGAAGGGTCAGTAGGAAATTTGATTTTACACCTGCAAGGTGCTGGAATGTTGAACTTCTGCCTCTTAGAAATGTATTTGTTGCCAAAACCACTGGAGTCAGAGGATTCATTAGCTTTGAGATTGTTTTGAAGAGCAATAAAAATTACAGACATGAGATTAAGCGATTTTTTACATAAAAACTGGTTTTAAAGTGTATCTCATTTCAAAGAAATTAGCAAACCATGGTAAAAGTAAACTGGGGTGTTCTGTATCCTTTACTGTTACTACAAGTTCAAAAATTGTATTAGGTTCTGAGTAGATTAATGGGTTTCTGATAGTCTAAAAATCAACATTTGTGTTCTCGTTGATTCCCTTTATGACAAGAATTTACCAAGATATATATAAATTTTGCAAATAACCTTTATTTTCTGACAAATCTTTTGAAACAGTGTTGAACTGATCCAGCAACATTAGGATTAATTGTGAGTCATAGTAGGATACTCAGATCCGTTTGTAATCATAATTCCCCATTCAGATTTCATAATATTTGGATATAGTGATTTATGTTTGTGCTTTTAATATACTTGTAACATTAGATTATAGATTTTTTTGTGTGTGTGGTGTCAAGGGTAATAAGACACAGAAAAAGAGGAAAAGGCTTGTCATTAAGAGAAAGAAACAAATTTTTTCATGTTTTGTTAGTACTAAATTATAGTTGGGGAGGATATATGCATATAAAAATTCAAAGGCAATTTTGCAGTGATTATAACTTTGACTGAAATTAAATTGCAGTTGAGGAATGAGGATGAGGTTCTGTTTGCTGGCCGCGTTGGAGAAAAGGTATCTTAAAATGTTCAGATAACCATACTTCAGTGAAGTGGATGTGCAATTCAGAGTCCACCAAGAACATCCTCCCAGTTACAGTAGAACATCCAAAGAACTTGCTGTGCCCGTGGTGAGTCCATGGGAATGGCCGTGTGCGCAAAGACAGTGCCCGGAGCGTGGCAGCCCCGAAGCAAGCTCAGTAGCCCCAAGGCACACACAGGGATTTGTGTTCATGCAGGCTGTGTTCCATGCCCAGCTTAACGGTCCCCCTAGATCCTTTGTCATGTAATCAGATCAAAGCCTCTGTTTTGCCATTAAAGCATGTTCTTGCAGCCTTATTGGACCAAACAACAACAGAAATAAACCCTTGCCCTCCTACTACCATCTCTTCCCCTAAGATATTTTTTAAGGAGTCCTCTCAAACTACAGGAGGAATAGTCACATGAAATTTTGCTTTCTCTCTCTAAGAAACTTGGCTCATAGCCTATTAGTTTTCACAAGACATGATTCTTTAATTTCACTCTAGGATCAGTTCTTATTTGCAGCTCAAAGCAAGCTGTTCCTGTGGGCTTTACGAGAGACCATTAAATAACAGAAACACTTAGAAAAGCGACTGATTATTTAAGTACTTCATTAAAGACAGCTTTACTTGTCGTTAGTGTACAGTGCACCAGTCTTGATAACCTTCCTCTGACTACTTCCCATGGTGTATTTAAGTTACTTGAAGGGTTCTCCCACTTCTAATTTATTATTTCAGATGTTAGTACCCTTCTTAGAGAAGCAAAAAGATTTTCTACTGACTTGTTCCAATGCCAGTCCCTCATACTAGCTGAAATCCAGAAATTATGATGGAATTTGATGTAATTGTCTGATCCAGCGTTGGGATGAAGGAATTTTGCATTGAAAGATCTAGTCAGGTTAGCAAGAAAGGTTCTGGTGGTGATGTGATGGGGTTAGTGTAGGTAACCCAATCCTGTGCATGTTCCCACTGAACTAAAGTTAGTGCCACATCTGTTTGCATGGTCCTTTAGATACTGTGCCTTTCTTTTGCATCACAGCATAATCCAGAGCTTGGTCTTCATTTCCACAGGGAGCTGAGTCTCTCTAAGCACATTTGCACGTTGGCATCAGAAACTGTTCACGTTTTGAGGTTCCAAAAGAGGCAGAGAGCTTAAAGCACAGCTTTTCTGTGTTTGAAACTCAAGCCTATGGGATGTTAAAATTTCAGCATATTTCCTCTCATTTCTGTTACTGGAGTCAGGGCCACAACCCAGATTTGTTGTAATAATAAAATTGCTATCTAGGACATATTTCTTCCGTACTAGATATTATAAAAACCTGAGGCTTTGGAGTTACGGTGAGGAAGATGTATTTACTTCAGTGTTGCTTCAGCTTTTAATTGTTGAGATCACAAGCACTGCTGTGAAGTCATTTTTAAGTAGGTTATAGTGGTGTAAAGTCAAAACCAAAGCTGAACTACATGGTGGCCAATGCCACCAAGGTGTGAAAGAAATAACACGGATTTTTCTCATGTACTCTTTATTGTAGAGAAGGGTTGACAAATCCTTTGTAAAATAAAAACATTCATTTAAAAATTTTCAATTAGAAACGTTTTTTAGAAAGAAATGGCGATGGCAATCACACAGAATAATTAAGGGCCTATAAAGGCAGACCCTTTTTGGCCTGAGTCAAACCCGTAAGCCATAAACCCATCAACCTATAAGAAAACAGTTATTTCCAAGTTAAAGTTATAAAATAGTTATTTCTGGCTCAACTTAAGTCAGCAAATGCTGTAATGAGTGTTGATTTTACTGTACTATCAATGACTTCTTTATGAGAGTTTCCTTTGTGCCTTTTCCCTGGTCTGACCAGTAGAAGCAGTGCTTTGTGGGACTTGGGCTGTAAAGAAACCTGCGTGAGCACCTTGTCATTATTGCAGTGCAGGACTGGCCATTCCCTGGTGTGGGGCAGCCTGAAGAGCTCCCCTGCCTCATTTATAATATATGATTATTTATTATAGGATAACAAATAATAATATTGTTATTATTTAAATAATAAATAAATAATATCCTGTTTCCCAGCGGCTGCCAGGTCAGCATCACGTGTGTGGCATGTGGAGAGGGAGAGCTGCTCGGTGTTAATCCCATTTGGGTCACATTTGAGTGTGTGATTGGCAAGGCATGGTGGGGGAAGGCTCTGGGTGGACTCACAGGGGCTCTCAGACAGCTCTGACCACCCAAGTACTCCAACAGGAGATGAATGTGTGACTGACAAACAGTGAGGGGAATGAAACCTGCCTGTCTGGAGAGCCATGTGTGAAATGCGAAATGAAAAGCAAGAGCCCCATGGAAATGACTATTATTTTTCTTCAGTCTCGGTATAACCAAAGGGTCCTTGAAACAATATTATATTGGAAAATTATTCACTAAGTGTTTTGGCTTTCAAATTGATGGATTCCTCTGCATACCTATATGTGTATACTGTGCCAGAACAGGAATAAATGCTCCATTTTGGACTGGGGTGGCTTGGAAGTTTTTGTGACGGTACTTCTGATGCAACAAAGATGAGTAGGCAGTACATTTAAGCTCTTTTTGTCAAAAAAAAAATCACATGGCTACAAAAACTACCTCTGTGTAATATTGACCAGATGGATTTCTGGTCCTCAGGAAAGGGTCTTGTTATCAGGACTGGAGACTTTTCTTTTTAAATCTCGTCCTTGTTTTGACATGACTTCATATGTGATTGTAAGTCATTTCAGTCAGTGTGATTGGGATTTATCTTATCCGTATGGAAACTATTTTGCAGTTCTCACATGCAAAGTCTCTGATAAGTGCAGATAACATAATTATCATACAAAAAGGACAGCTGTGAATATCCATTTCTGACACACATAGTTTTTTTCAAAATATGAGAACTTTAATTTGGTAAAGTGATAGAAGTAGTGCTTAGAATGGCAGGACTTCTTTTCCTCTTTCAGCTCATGTGCCTCTGTCCAAAGAAACATTAGTTCATTATTTTTTCAGTGGGGAGTGCTTAAGATTCTGTAGCATAATCAGATTTTGTCACAGAACCACAGGGGAAAGCCAGATGTGCAGCTCTTAATAGCTGGAAAGGAATGAATTAGACTTAGGAGAGTATCTTGTGTGATAAAAAACCCCTGTTGTAGTGCTGTTAAGCTTTAGTATGGAGACATGAAGCCTTTTAAAATCCAAACCCGTCAATTTGTTAAAAGACTAGACTAATCCCCAGAGTGATCATCCTTTGGGCTTGCATTTCTCACCTCTGTAGACACCTGGTATATGTTTGCCATTTTCAGATTGTCTTATGTTTAATTTGTGTTTTTCTCAGTTTTTCTCGATTTCTTTTCCTGATTTGTGTAACTGTTGCGTGTGATTTGAGTTTTAGGAGTATAAATTGCTCAGCAGGGTGCTGGCATAAAACAGATTGTTCAGGCTGGAGTCTTGCCCTTCCCCTCAACAGGAGCTCTGATTTAGGTTTGGGTGAGGTTTTCCTACCAGCCCTTGACATGAATCCTACTGGACTGTTCCCCATTGTTGAAGGAAGCTGCAGCAGTGACTGCTCAGCATTTAAGAGAAACCAACTCCAGGGAATGAAGTCTCAAAAGAAATAGGGGAAATTAGTACTTTTAACTTCATGGTTATTTCCACAGGAACTGATTTTCTCCTCATTAGCTAATCCTAGGAATTATCAGATACAGCCTGATAGAGCCACTCCATGTAAAAGCAGCGTGGGAGAAGCCTGAGGTCCAGTGGGTGCAAATTGCCGATGCCTGAGCGTGACAGGACCCAAGTTGGTGCACAGCACCTCAGTCCTTCACAGCTCCAAGCTGGTTGTCTCATCAGACCACCCTGTGGGTGATGCCAGTGCTCTCCCGAGGGCAGATATTCGTTGCAGCCTGTAGGGTGGATCCCCGCTGCTCTTTGATGTCTCAGACAGAGCGCCAAGGTGCTATCATGATTATCTAGCATAAAACACACTGCAAGCCAAGGAGGGTTTTTCTCATGTAGTCTTCACTGTGGGGACGGGCTGACGAATCACTTGCAGAGACTGGGGATAGAGAGGTGGTGTTAGAGCACTTAGGCTTGCTAATCACAGAAAGGAACCATTGTTTGATGTTTCCATGAGAGAGCCCTCCATTAACTGCTGTTGAACTTGACTGAGTGTGAAATTAAAAAGGAGACTCAGATTTCCAGACACTCCCTCAGGTGCTCAAAACTGCTAACTGGCAGTGTGGGAGACCTCCTAGAACAACTAAGGAAAGAGGCCGTGGCAGTGTGAAAAGAAATCCTTTGTACTGTCACTGAACCCACAAAGTTGGTCAAGATCAGTTACACTTTATTAACTGTTAAATTTCAGGCTTGCATGAAATGCTTCTTTTTGCCAAGGTCTGATTCCAGCTGTGCTGGGTGAGCATCTGCAGTCCCAGCAACTGGAGGTGTTTGATACGGGGCATAAAATATGTGAAAATAAATGTAGGAGAAGTCGTCAAGAGACTACATAGTAAGGCATTGCCAGGCTTTAAGAAAATGTATTTAAAACTAATATTTGACAGAGACAGACTATTGTTGGCTTCTGGTGGCAACTGGAATCTGAACTTTAGAGGAGTCAGGAATTGTAGAGACCTGATTTGCTGACTTGCACTGTGGCACTGGAGACACTTCAGTCTTCTTTATTTGTTTCCCTACCTGTAGAATGAGGGAGGCATATATATCCCACAGATACCTGCCGGTAGGGAATTCAAAACCTGGCCCCAGTATAATTTCAAATTATATAAAATGCTCTTTTTAAACCATGTTTATTATCCATTAGGGCTGTGTGCTTTGTCTCTGGGTTGTTGTATAACAGAAGTCTCTGTGGAACATTCCATTTTAATGTTTGGTTCTGTAGGGAGAAATAAAAACACCATTAATTTGGGATTATGGCATATTCTGGGATTAGGGGGAAGGCTTTTGCCAAGAATATGTGCATATATCAGTTTATTCAACTTTTCTCCATGTAAAAGAACTTTAAAAGCTTTTCTTGATTTTGAGAGAGAATGTCCCTGGAGTCAAAGCAGTATTACTCATTTCATGATGATATGTGAATATCATCCAGTTATATTGGTGGTTCTTGTGACATGAATATATATTTTCAGATCTAGCTATTCATTTTGCTGGGGTACTCTTTCTGATTGAAACCTCTCGTGTCTTTGCCTGTAGCTACTGTTGACCTCTGTATAATTGTGATTGTTATTTCAAGATTTAAAAGGGAAGCAAAAAGGTGACACTCTCTGAAAGCTTGTGCTGTAAAAGACGTGTATCGTATTTCATTTAATAATCTCATTTATAGAACAGTCTTTGAACACTCACATACTGCTAGCCTTTTGTCATTCTTTCATCATCCAACAAAATAAACTGGGAAAATTGCTGTATTATAAACATAACCCTAAAATAGCTATTAAAAAAAAACTCCACCAACCAAAAGAAAAAAAAAAAAAACCAAAAAATATGTATGACCTGTTAAAGAAAGGGCAAGATGGAATCCTGTGGAATGATATCCAGTAGGACAGGCCATGGTGTGCACACTGAAAAATTACATCTAGTGTTACTCCAGGTAAATGTACATCCTGTAATTCACTGTAATGCAGCCATGAAGCCTGTGCTGGTGATCTCTAGGAAACAGATTTGTCTGTTAGCCAGCTAATTACCAGACAAGTGCCCAGAGCAAGTACCTGCCACCTCCTTCATAAAACTGTGCTGTGCACAGGGAGATAAATCCTGACAGAATCCCATCCTGAATTTGTCCACATTATGCTGCCAGGTTCGTTCTTCATTTCAAGTCATGACTTGGCTGACTGTAATTTTTGAATTGCAAACTTCTTCCATTTAGAGGAGCTCTCAGTTCTGTTGTGTTTGCAAGTGCTGACTGGAATTCTGGCTTGCATGTCCCTTGTTTCCATCAGAATGATTGACACCCCCTCCACCTTAATACGAAAAAAAAAAAAAAAAGATAAAAGAAAAGGCTCAGAAAGGCTCTTTTTTAAAAAAAAAAAAGTTGTGTCTGACCTTGAGTGACAAGTTATTTTGACAGTGCATTGCTTGTGTAGTGCAAGCATGCTGAGGCACTAAGTTCAATAGCACCACAAAATACAAATGTGTAAAAAAATAAAGAGTAGGTTCCTGGAAGCATTTATAGGTAAATATCAAGAAACAGGCTGAAACAAGTGGGTATAATGAAAAACAGCACAAGACTGCATTTTAAACATTCTGGAGGTGGTTTTTGGCTTGTGTTTTCTCTGTTGGTTTCTCTATTGTTTCTTTTAGTTGAGCATTTTGGTTGTTTCCCTCCTCAAAAAGGAAGTCATTTAATAAGCCCCAGTTACTCAGCCTTCTGTCTGGCTTCTAAGTGCTTTATGAATTTTGAGGGCTGATTGAGGAAAAGATCCTTAAGGGCTGTTTGGGTGAGGAAAAAGAAGTAGGTAGGCAAGGGCCTAACCTTAGGTAAGAACATGGAAGAGAGCAGAGAGATGTCTGCCAAGAAAAACACGGATGGAGCCTTACAGTAATGGTGGGAATTCACAGAGAGAAATCTCATTTGTTTTATACTCTTAACTAGGAATATTCAAGTCTGAATTTAATGTTAATGTAGGAGGAGGAAGTTCCAGATACATGTCTGTGACAGGGACAGAAAGTCATGATATGACATGTCATTCCAAATTTGTGTTCCTACTGGTGTCTCTGCCTCTGTGCATTGGAGAGGCCGTATGGTGAGGTGATGCCAGGGAGAACGGGGAGGAACAGGAGCAAAGCAGGACAGACAGAAGGGACTGTAGTAGCAATCAAGGTAAGAGGTAGCTGAGTAATGAGAAAGGTGGTTTTTTTTCCTGCGCTGATCAAAAGGAATCAAACAGATCATGCAGATGTTACTGGAAAGATAAAAAAAGGATTTTGTTGACTTGCTAAGCAGGTCTGGGGTGGGGGCGCTAGTTAGAGATGGGCTCTAAAGGTGGTCTCCGGAAGGGATGATAATGGGAAGAAACTGTCAGGTTTAGTGCAGGAGGATGGACCAGGCACAGTCTGAGTTATCCCAGGATCCTGTGAGAGATATTAAGACAGTGTTAGTGACTACAGCTATTTGCAAGATGCTTTGCTTAATTTGTTTTATTGCCATAGCTTCAGTTTTAATGAATCCTAATTATTGCTAAGACTGATCATTTACAGAGGAATTAATAGTAAATCTGTATTTATCTTTCAGCTCAGTTCTCTTCCCTCACTTACATATTAAATCCTACAATCATGCATCCCACACATGCACAAGCACCTATGTATATATTCACACAGAAAGAAAAAAACAGTAAGAAATTCCTCTGCAAAAGTTTCTGGCTGCTTTATTAATTTTTCCAAGGTTTCCTGTTTCTTAAAAGTGGGTGTTGGGAATCATTGACTTCCTGGAATGGAGTCCAGCTGATAGCATCTGACCCGAGCATTCTCTCTTACCAGCACAGCACTGTACATGGTGGCAGGGATGCTTCTTACAGGAATTACCGGGCTAATTCCATTAGGAAAGAAGTGCTTTCTATGCCACTTATTTTGTCATTGAAGGTCAGCATTCCACATTTGCAGAAGGCTGGCGGAATTTTTTGAGTAATAAATCAAAGGAGCTCTCTTAATACCTGCAGAGCTAAATGTGTCTTCCGGAACTGTTCAATAAAATTCAATTTACATGTTTTTTGGATGTGTAATCTATGTGACCTTCCGTAACTGTTTGTTTTTTTAAATCTGAAGAATGCTTTCAAAGTGTAATAGCCCAGAATTTCAAATGGTTCAGCAGGATATGTAATGCATATTTTAACATGTTTTCTTTTAATTTGTCACACAGACTTGTGCACGATTATATAAAAGTCCATATTTTTAAAGCCAGTAGTACAAGTGTGTAATGTACTTGGTTGGGCTGAAAAATTCAGGAGTCTAATTTATCCTGAGATATGCTCAGCCAAGGAGTTTTTCACAGCAGTTAGCTAACACTTCAAGCTCTAACAGTGCCCCTGAGCCATAAAAGAAATTTGCATGTAAGAAATGTTTTGAATCTATTAAAACCTCAGCTCAGAGCTAAACAGTTTTTCTCATGTCTTTGTTGACTAACATGAAGTGAGATCTTACAGAAAGCTCGGCTGTGATCGACAGATGCCAAATCTTAGGTTTTGATGTGATTATGTATTTCTTTTATGCACGGTGGTTTAATTCTGAGACTGGAGTTTCAGAAAGACAGCAATCAATGGGTCTGTGCAAGAGTACACAAAATATATTACTTCTGGCAGTCGTCAAGGCAGAATTATTCAAAAAATAATCTGAAATGCATTTGATCATACACTCCAAGTTTTAATAATTTATATTATACCTTATTAGCAAAGTCTTGTGTTTACTTTGTGACTGCCGAAACAAGATGAAAGGCTGCCTCCATGGAAATACAAGATGCTTAGCTCAAAGTGTCTGCCTTTGCATTTCAGTTTCATAATTTCCCTTCCTCCACTCATTTTGATTAATAGTCTATAGTGTGAAATCTTAGAGTACCTTTTCCTTGCCGTTTAGTGGTCCTTTCTACTGAGAGCAATGCTCCTTCTCAATAACTCTGCCAAAGAGTTTATGGCCTTACAAGACTGAAGCTAGTATAAACACATATTTTGGAATTTCTTTACCTTAGGGTTTCCTCCAAGTATTTTTTGGTTAAAAGAGGCTTTGAATTTAGTTCTAAATTCCACTGAACTGAATCATTATGATAATCTCCCTGAGTCTTGCGGCTACAAAAGTGTGATTTCTGAGCTCAGCTTAAGAAACTGTAATGATTGTGTATGGTAAATATCACAGCTATATCAGTTCAGAATATTACAAAAATGACTTAAATATTTCCTTGAAAAGCTAATGCACTGCAAATATTTTATCTAGAGGTGCAAATAAGGGAATGAATAGTTCTATGAAGTGAGAGCACAGGGAGTGGACTAGTGTAAATGTTAGTTCAAAAAATGAGATCTTTGTAGAAAATTCCCTTCTTGACAGATCATGAAAGGTCTTTTCTGCAGGTGACTTGGATAGCTCTTCAAGGCACAGTACATGGGAGGCTTTAGGGGAAAGAACAGATATAGGAGGCTCTCAGAATACGGCTCTAACAGCATTGCAAGCCCTGAAGCTCAAGCCTTGTAATTTGCCTTGTCTACCCTAGAAGGCTTAATTTTAGTTCTAGTTTCTGTAGCCTCATCCTCTCCCCTCCTTCTCTGCACGTGCCACGTACGTACTGTGTCCTTCACCTGAAGACTGGTTCCTCAAACAGAGCCTACAGCTGCCCTTCTGCCCAGGTGAGATTACAGCCGGAGTGGTTTCCACTCGTACGGCTGGTTAGGTGATGCCTGTGTGCCCAGTGGCAGAGCTCCTCTTCCCCCGAGGCGTCTGTGCCGCGTATCCCTGAGCTGCTGGACACACCATGAGGAGGAGGCACCCACCTGCAGGGGCCTCCGAGGGATTATCCTGCTTTGAAAGCTCCTGTATGAATCTTGGGAGGGGGGACAAAAGGCTGCCATTCTCTAAAGGAGCCTTTCGTGGGCAGGGAACCAGGTGTACCCTTTCCTTTTCAAGGGAGCCAGTGGGTATCACCCAACGGGTCAGTGCTGCAAGGCAGAATTTGGGGCCAATCCAGAGGTTAGTTCTCAGAAAACACAGATCAGATGGACATATTCTTTGCTTTCCTTGAAAGTATTTGGCGGGATCATCTGCAGACATACGTTATCAAACAGAAATGCTCCGGTGTTTTAAGTGGTAAGCTGTGAAGCACACCTTTAAGAAAAGGGCCATTTCAGTTTGCAAATCGTGGTCTTTTTGTCCGTGTAAGAACAGTTTAATTAATGAGAAAATTCATAAAGAAATCAGGTTAGCAAGATAATAGAAGTAGTATTTCATGTATGCATCTATTGAAAGGAAAGCTTCTGGTTTAAATTGTTTGATATGATCTGAGATACTGTGAAAAACTGAAAGTTTTGAGCCATTTAGAAAACGTGACTGCCAATAGAAACAAATGCATCAGAGTTCAAAATGTAAGATAGGAAGAAAGCAAAAGCACAGTGAAATTGTGAGAAGTGTACCTCCAACTCAGTTATGTTTCAATATTAATTAAATACTGTGAGATAAAATCTCATCTACGGAAAGAAAATAAAAAATGGAATTTAGTTTATCAGTATGATCATCTCATTTATGAGAAATATGATAAAGGAAGGGAAAAATGGGTCTCACAACTTTACCAGCTGACTTAGATGAAATGCTGCTGGGACCACTGGCCATGGGACCAGTGGTGTTCCCCACTACCAGAACTTCTCAAACCTTGCCAAAACCTCTTTTGCAGTTCTGTCCTGCTGGCAGGATGCAGCACTACCTATTGCATAGGCATTGCGTGTTGCAGTAGAGGCATCAGAAAACAATATGGTAATAAAAAAGGCTGTATAGGCCATGCATGGTCAAAATTATACCAGCAAGGTGAGACTGTTTGGCTTTATGTTGGAAAACAGAAAACAAAATGAACAGAAACAGAAAACATAAATGAAGTGCCAATTAAATCACTACTGAAAACTACAGCACAGAGACATGAATGGATGCCTGAACCCCTGATGTGTTTAATTCTTAGTGAAGGTGGAAAGGAAAAACAAGTATCTGAAAACTTTTCACAACTTATGACTGGTGTTTGGGGTGTTTTGCTGGCTGTCCCTAGTCTGGCAGAGAGAGGCAGGCAGGAACTGAAGCTGAGCAAGAAGAGGAGCATTGAAGAAAAAGTTACAACGTCATTTATGAGGTACTGTCTCTTTTTATCTGTTTGCTAAGGGATAGCACCTAGTCTTGTGCAACTAAATATTCAGGACTTCTATCACGTGGTGTAGAAATATTTAATTACCAGTTGTTAGTCTGATTGTAGTCAGCCAAATTTGAAGTCATGGAGCAGTGAAAAATAAGTATCAGAAGAAATCAGGCTTTAGTTGTACTGATATTTTTACAGCCTTATCCATTCTTTTAAATCACTTTAGCCTTAGTGTTGTGTACCAACAATACACATAAAAACTCATTACCATAAATTATGCATTAAGATTGGTTGATATTTGTGAGACCTGCAAAGAAAAAAAAAGGTTTTATACATGTCTAGAAAGAATAAATTGCAAAGGAATTTTGATTCATTTATAAAAAAATCCTATATGTTTTCCAGTTTGTTCTGCAGACAGAGGTTAATCAGCTTTGATTTGGGATGATAAAATAGCTGTGGCTGGGTACTAAAATTTCAGACGCCTTAGGAATTGATTGTAATTAGTAACAATATGAAGCAGTTCCGTAGTTTCTGATGGAGCTCCCATGTTCTGCACCACACAGACTGAAGTCCTGGAGTGCTGTTCTTAACATGCCTCACACTGCAGAAAATATACCCCAGTGTGCTTACCTATTGCCTTTTCTCTGTTTACCCAGCTGATGGTGGTCTAGGTGCAGGGTGTATGAGAAGTCATCCTCATTTCATAGTTCACTTGATCAGTAACCCTTTGCCTGTGTGAATTGGGATCTAATATAGCAATAACTCAGGTGTTAGAATAGCACTTACTCCAGACTGTCATTTGTCCCTGTGATGCTCACTTACCTAACCAGCAGTAATTATTATTTCCCCTCTACAATTACTGTAATGGAGCTGATTGCTGAAATGAAGAACAGGAGGCAGATACAGGCAGTTTGAACTGTGCTGTCGCACTTTCATGGGCAGGCACCTTGCATGGAGCTTTGATAGTTCTTTGTTTTGCCCAGAAATATGTTTGTTAAAAGCGGGAGCAGGCGTCTGGTCCGTATTTTCATGTGGCCCTGTGTCAGCTGCTTGGAAATACAAGATTATCCAGATAGGTGCTTTCTGGGTCCCTGACTTGTCTTACACAAAATGCGAAGGGGGAAAAAAATAAAATGTTTTAATAAAAAATCTTTTTTAATTGGAAAATTTCAAGCCAATTAAAAGTCCAGCTGAATTCAGCTGAATTCCTGAGAGACTATTGCAATAGAGGGAAGAAAACAGAAATTATCATCAGAAATATTGAATCTCATGATGCAACATCATTACACCTTCGTTTAATTGCACCTTTCCCACTTACACCTCTTGCAAATGTCATCAGATTGCAGTTTCAATGGATGCTTTTACTTTTGAGTATCCACAGTGCCGAACTGAACAAGGTTGCAAGAGAGAAGGGCTTTTTATTGTTTTCACTTGGATTTTCTGCTGAAATAGTGTGCTGGTTTAAAGGTAAACCAGCAGGAGGAATGAGTCTAACTCACAAACAGATTACAAGTCAGAATTATA
>JAWWEU010000081.1:60030259-60068065 GCA_035583155.1 Acropternis orthonyx | reverse complement strand
TCTCAGAAGTTCCCAAACACCCAGCCTGCAGCCTGAGGGGTCAGGTGTGCCCCGGCAAGCTGCTGCAAATGATCCATAGTTAGCAGTTCATGAGGGGGCCAGGTGGAACTCTTTTCTATGGGGCATGCAGTCTCTTTCCAGGTTCCACGGTTGAAGAGGAGACTGAGGTTGATTCCTCTGAGGTGCAGGGTTGGTAGATGAAAGAAAAATTCCATGATTTTAAACCCATAACAAATAGTGACTCGCTGTCTGTAGCTTGTGCTGCAGTTAAAAGGCCTCGTATTGCTGGGGGGTCTTGGTGCTTGCAGTCAGGTTGGGAATGGCAATGGCAGGCGCGGCAGGGAACTCAGATGCAATATGCTGAATGAGAAGGTGTTTCAGCACAGCTGCCTCCTGAGGGTCAGGGGAGAGGAAGAGTCCTGGGGGAGGATTTTCAAGCACCACTGAGCTGGCACACCGGGAGACTATGATTGACTTTGGAAGAGCCCTGCTGTGCAAAGGATTGTAGTGTTGTGGTCCCCTTTATCACTGGTTAGACACTTCTTTTGAAGAAGCCAAAAAATGGGGAAGTAGTGAGGAAAAAAATAAAAAAGTAATTGTCATATTGGGGTCTGGATGTTTGTGTCTGTTGCTAATTACTGATTTGTCAATTAATTTCGTTGGAAACATTGATTTTTGTATGACATTGGTAAGATTTCTGGATGAAAAACTGATGACCTCGGGATGACGCCGTGCAGGTTGATTTGTTGTTTTCCTCGAGAAGGGGCATTAATTGGAACCTCGGGATAAAGAGGGGGGTTGTATTTGGTATGTACAGTCAGAAATACATAACACAGTTCCAACCTTAATCTCTGCATCTCTTCCCAGGAGTTCAGGCGTGCAGCAGGGAAGGGCACCAAGCGGAAAGCGGACCCTGCTGCCCAGACCCCAGTGCCAGCCCCGCTCCGCTCGTGGCTCCCTTGGCAGCCCCCCTGGCAGCGAGGAGGAGCAGCCCTGAAGATGCTGTGTGCCAGCCTGGCGCTGCTGGCAGGGCTGCTGCTGCTGCACTACGGCGGAACGCACGCGGAACTCTGACCTGAATGGGGGGGGCTTCCATGGAAACGACAGAACTGCTCCGCAATATCTTCAAAGCAAACGCTTTTACCAACAAATCTTTCTTTAAAAAAAAAAACAAAAAAGAAAAAAAAAAAAGAAAAAAAAATCATATAAATTGGGCAATAATTAGTACTCATTCTATGCCTTTCCTGTTGTTCAAAGGAGACAATGGTAATAAGCTGTGGGGAGACCTATCTTGCCAAAACCAACCAGATCCTTTGTTGGCAGAACAGTTTATTGCATCTTTCCTTCTGTTTTTATTAAAATGGTGCGATGTTCACATTACATACTCTTTTCATAAGTGCTGTATCAGGTAAAATGGCATAAAGTTCATAAGAAATCTTTCCATTGAGTGATATTGGTAGTCCTTTATGGGTAAAATATTTAAAGTTTTCTTAAGGTTTTGCTTGATGCAGTGTGATGGTTTGATATGTATTTTTTTACATAGAATCAAGCACTGCCAGGCCATTAAAGTTTGTCATTTGTTGCTATTTATTTTGATGTCATCTCTGAAATAATCTTTGCCTGCCATCTTGCCTCTCTCAACTTCACAAGGAGTTACTGGACTTTGTTAATACAAGTATTGCTCTTTTACATATAAATAGTTTTAAAGTTATTGGCGTTTTATGATTGAGTGGTAGTTCTGGTGGTAGAGTTCTGTTAGCAGATGTTGGGTCATGCTGTGTGTAAGGCAGTATTGCTGTGTTTGTGGGGAGGCTGCATTGAGCACACTGGAAATTTCTAATGAATTTGTTCATGCTCTTTTTGTCGTGGCAGGATCTCCATGCATCTTGAGAGGGGGCTGGTCAGTCAGGGACTGGACTCTGTGCCCAGTTCTTCCAGCAGCTGACTGCCTGATGCTGTTCATTTGTTCATGCCTTGTCACCTTTCTGAATCTTCATCCAAACTTCTGTTTGCCAAGGCTGTTTAAAATATTAAGAGCAGGAACTGTGGGGCTTAGGTTTCTTTATTTTTGGGATGTTTGTGTGGTACCCAAACGGAGTGGAGCTGCCAACGTGGCTGTTGTGGTTTAACCCCAGTAGGCAGCTGACACAGAACCCCCAGTGTGGGGGGCAAGAGTAGAAAAGTGATAAAACTTACAGGTTGAGATAAAGACACTTAAATAGATAAAGCAAAAGCTACCTGTGCAAGCAGAGCAAACCAAGGAATTCATTCCCTGCGTGAGCAGGAGGGTGGTCAGCCATCCCCAGAAAGGCAGGGCTCCATTCACATGTGCTGTGAATGCCTTGGGAGGACAAACACCATCACTCCAAATGTGCCCCCTCCTTCCTCTTCCCCCCAAGTTTTTGTGGGTAAGCGTGATGCTGTACGGTCTGGACTGTCCCTCTGGTCAGTTGAGTCAGCTGCCCCTGCTGTGTCCCTTGCACGTCCCCAGCCTCCCCCCTGGCAGGGCAGCATGAGCTGCCCCAAAGGCCTTGGCTCTGGGCAAGCACTGCTCGCTGCTCAGCAGCAGCTGAAACATCCCTGTGCTGGCAGATCTAAAACACAGCCCAGACCAGGCGCAATGGAGAAAATTAACTCTGCCAAAACCAGTGCAGGTGAATAGCCCACTAGTAAGAATGCTTTGTGCTCTGTAAGCTGGGGATTCATAATTGTTACAGACAATTAATCAGGAAGTTCCACCATGGTGCTTTCATTGCAGCCTGTAAATTACAGCAGCAGATGTAACTGTCTTCAGGAAATCAGGTATGTGATGACTCAAATACTATACTTCTTATTGCTCCCGCTGAAGGTCATGAGCCAAGACTCAAAATTCATGGGATTTAAAAAAAAAAACCCAAAACTGTGCCCTTGATTTGCTTCTGTTTGGTGGGTTTTTTTCCCTAGGCTTTTCTTTACAACCAGGAATATGTAACAATCAGTAATTTACACTTTTAACAAATCTGAGAAATGCTCAAAAAAAAAAAAAATTAGCACAAGCTTGACTCTCTGAGTTGAAATTTTCAGGATAGTGCCACAGATTGCAAGATTCTCAGGATAACTATGGATTGACAAAATCATTCCATCTGAGCCAAATTTTTGCATGTGATGGGAATAAACTATGCAGATATGTTCTGTGCCTCTAGCATCCTCTCTGTCAGCCACTCTAGCTTATCTAATCGTAGCAATTACAGATTCATTGCATCAGCTGTTACGGAGATTTACAGAGCTTGTGATTTAGATACTGTGCATCATGTACTTTAATGGGACCAGCTTATTTCCTTAGAAATGGTGCAATATACCCAAAGAGGCCAAAGAATGTAAATGGCATTGCCCACAATTGCCTGCAGATGCAGTGTGTTCCTAAAGTGTCTGAATCTGATGAGTAGGAAATGTTTATTGAGTACTTTGTTACCTTCCTTTAGATTTTGGGAGGGAGTTTTGACACTGTGTGTTGTAGAAGAGCATGTTTGTAATTTTTTCCCCGTTTCGGTACCACTAAAGCTTTCAAAGCCTCTGAGCTGAATGAGTCAGTTCTGGTCAAACAGCTCACCTGGACCTTCAGGCCACGGCTGGACTGCATTCTCCCTGGGGCAGGCTGGGAACCCTCAGTGAGTGTAGGGGGAACTGTAGGAGTATATCCACTTCATGGAGTTGACCTGAACACATTTGACCTGTGATTTCTGATCCCGTTTGGGTCCTTGAATGCTTCTAACTGCAGTGCCAGGCAGAAATTTTTAGCTTTTTCATCTACTTTCACCAAGTATTCTCTCTGTACAAACCACAGGGTGGGTGAGCAATCCAGTGCACTCCAACTTCACAAGATCATTGCAGGAAAGTTTCCCCACAGTCAGCTGATCCCGCTCATCACCAGAGAATGTGTCTGCTTATAAGCAATCTACACTCAATGCCTTTTTTTCAAAGCAGAAAAGAGTATCATTTCCATTTGGTACCAAGAAAGCTCCAACTGTTTTTCTTAAATGTTTGTGGTAGTTCTGGGTTCTCTTTAGATGTTTCCAGTGAGGAATCTTGCAAACCACAGGACCCTGAATAGCAAAGAACATCTTAAATCTCTTGTGAACAACCTCAAGTACACACTTTATTTTCTGCTTGTGCACTGTATATTGGGGGACTTTGTCGTTTAATCTTTTCATTGTAGCTTTCTATGAATGGTGTGTTTGTTAAGAAAAAGAATATGAAATAGAAGTGGTGTATATTAAGCTTGTTCTATAAAGCAAGAGAAAGAAGGAAAAGAAGGTACCTTTTGAGGAGAGTGCACCCACCTCTGTCACACCCTTCCTTGCACATCTCTGAACATCTGACAGCTTCTGTTAATCTAGTTTCACTCCTCAGTTCAACTTCCCATATGGAAAGCTGGAGTGATTTTTGAATAACAGCAAGTAATATCTGAAGTGGCAGCAACTGGCAATTCTGACACTGAGCTTGGCTGTGGCCATTACCCAGAATCCTTCCGCTCTCCTTGAGAGGCAATTACAATTTCACAGGTTGGAATTAAAATTCCCTATGGTATGCAGTAGAGTAACTGAGACTGTCAAAGTGATTTCAAGCTGCTAATCTCTCGCTGCTCGGAGAGTGAAAATAGAGCCCCTCTTACCCAGGCACAGATCTGACAACTTACAAACTCCAGCCTTCCACTGCCTTTAAATACATATGGAGAGTGGCTTGATCTGCTCACAGAGGATATCTGTAAAGATGTTATGTCTATGAACACTTGTGTGCTATTAACAAGTCTATCTTTTTTAACTTTTAAGACGTGTGTAACTTCAGGGACTAAGATGAATATAAAAGAAGTCATATTCAAGAGCGCTGAGAATCTGGAGGAATGGGTAGGCATGTGCCTGTTTCTGTGAGGCTTACTGAAATCTTTAGCTCTTTGAACATGCATTTTTTTGCTAGAAAAATTGCTTGCAACCTTCCCAAATTTTATTTTCACCTATCCAACGATCTATTTTGTGTGCACTATGTTTGATTGTACAGATAGAAAGAAAGAGCATTTAGAAATCAAAAACAGAGTTGAAAAATTGTAATTTTTTTACCTGTAAGGTACAGTGCAAAATGAAAAATATTAGTGCAAAAGCTGCAGAGCAAGTTTGAACTAGGAGACAGCCCACAGTTAGGGACTGGCTGCAAAACACCATTTGACTTGTTCAAAGGCAGGGTTCATCCACTAGATAATTAAAATTGGGATGATTGCTGGAAAGGGTTTGTGCAAACATCATTAAGTGTCCTTTAGTTCCATATTTGATTCATGCGTCCGTTTAACATTCCAGTGAATGCTTTTTGTCTTTGAATGAAGCTGCTTCAGTAGCTGGGGGAGGTGAATTATGAATAGTCCTGTTTTAATTTTAAAGAAGCCAAATACAGTTAAAAAAAAAAAAACAAACCAACAACAAATAATCATGTCATGACAGCTGCTGGTATCACAGGGTCTCTTAATTCCCACTGGGTAGCTGTGGTTGTGGACTTGGGTCATTAATGCTGTCCATTCATGTCCCATGGACAGAGAGAGTAATCTTTGAGTATCTTTTCTACAACCTTTGTTTTGTTGGAAAATATTTAGCAATTTTAGCAATTCTTCTTGGAAAGTGGTGTTAGCATGTTGTTTTGCAGAGGACAATCTGCCTCGCGTGGTTTGCTGAATGCAGGTTGTAGGTAATGGGGTGAATTTCCATGGTGGTGACCAGAGTGTGATGCAGATTTGTGCCTTCAACTTGCATGCTTTAAATGTCCCATCTGTCTTTGAGTGTGAAAACAGGCTAGTTGTGCTCAGCTGAGCATAAAATATTGTGTCTACTCCCCTTCCTGGATGGTGTTTGTGGGGAGTGGTGTACAAATGTTAGTTGGCAATGGGTTACAGATTACAGGAGAAGCTTGGAAATGATAAAACACACCAAAAAAGGGGCCATGATTGTTTGGCACATAGTAAGAATTGGGGATCTGAGAGAACTGAATGTGATGAAATCATGACATGATGGGAAATTTGACTTTGCATAGTTAGGATCTCATTACAGTGTAATCTGAAGAATAAAACTTTTATGGTGCTTGGAAGGCTTTGCTGCACAGACACCCTTCCCAGCTGCTCATAACTCTTGGGCTCAGTGTGGCGTGTTAGAGCTGTCTTTCACCACCCGAGTGTCCCAGCCAGAGAAAAGCAGTCCAGCTCACCTGGCCTGTCACTGTGAGCTTGGCACCCACAATTTTATGGAGGAGGATATTCCAGCTGGTCACCTATCACCCTGCTTTGTCAGAGCATTATCTGTCTTACTGCTCAGTAGGGAAAATTATAAACCCTGGCCAGCAAAGAAACTTGCTCAGTCCAATGGCATTCAGTATATAAGTCGTGCTATTTAGTGGTTGCAAGCTTTGACTGTTTGTTTGGTTTTTAAGTACCTCCATTCCACTGTGAGCCTGTGTTCCCTCTTATCCTTTCTTCCAGCTACTTCCTCCAAGCTATTAGCAGCTCATTTTGTGTTATGGAAGATGACATGTCTTCAGAAGGGTAAGTATTACTCTGAGCAAGGTGGTTTATTCTCTGCTTCTCCAGTGGAGCTGGTTTGCCAGAGCTGTCAGTGCTTGGATGCATTGTGTTGCAGTGTGTGCCCTTTAACTGTGTGCTGTCTGGTTGCCACAGCCTTTGGGTTGTGTCAGAAACTCCCATTTGCTAGGAAGCAGTATTAAAAGGCCTCTTCTGTTGTGCTATGTTAGTTTTAATCTTGCAAACCCCAGAAATGTAGTAATTTGGGGCAAGAAATAAAATACATCATTGATGTCAGTGGAACATATAAAATTTGATACCCAGTAGTGGTTTTATGAACCATAAACGTCAATATCTAACAATCACTAACTACAAGATCTCTGTGCAAGAGATTATAAAGGGCTGCTGGTGCAGGTCTGCAGAGTGTTAGTGTGAGACTGCAGAAGGAAACAAGGGAGCAAGTTACAGATTCAGCTGTACAGAGAAGTGATAATGGAGAGAAGGATGTTCCCACCCAAAGGACAGCTTAGTCTCCAAGTATCACGGTAACATTAAGGAAATTAAAAAAGACAGATAGCAGCTTGGTCATGCTGCAGCAGCATTAATTTGCTCCTGCCCTGCTTGGACTGTTCAGTAGGCAAAAAGGGCAATCTGAATGACATTCTCCAACAGAAGGACAAAGCAGAGCCTAACAGCAGTTAGCAGCCTTGGACGTGTAAGACAGAAATCATTTGGTATGAATTTGACCCTCCTTCACTTCCATGTCTCCTCCCCATGCTGTTCTAAAGACACACCTCCTTGTTTTGATACGGTTTTCTTTGGCTTTTTTTTTCTGCAAGCACACACTGAGGTTTCTGTACCTTTTTTATTTTATCTGACTCTGAAACGGTAGTAAAAAAAATCATTCACTTATACTTTTGTTTTTAAGATCAAATTTGTTTGCATTTTGTTGCATGCCCTGTGAGCCTGTATCAACTGGCAGCTTACTTGGAGGAGGAGTAAGATTAATTTTTATATTGATTTGAACCTAAGCTAGAAGTTTTGAGTTGACTTTTGGAGTACTGCTAGGGGGGATCAAGAAAATCAACTTTGGCTGGCAATCAATCCGATGTATTTGCTGTCTCTCTCTACACATTTGCCAGTATTGCACACTAAAAATTGTTGAAGCTAACTAATCTAAATCCACTGATAAATTTTCAGTTTCTACCAATTTATAGGGTCATTAAAATCAGACACACAGATAATTTGATAGCCCTGCCCCAGCATAAATCTGCTGTAAGGATTACGGCTGTAGGACAGCAGTGTTATACATTACTCTCACCACGTCCTCCATAACACCTGCTGTGCAAGAAGAAACACAAACAATAAGCAGCAGATAAGAGGCAGTTCCTAAACTTTGTAAAGAAGCTGCTAACTTAGGCCTCAATACAAATATTAGTATTCAAATATTGTCATTTCATCATTCCGAAAGTTTGTTTCAGAATAGCTATCCGCTGTGTCCCAGCCTAGTAAGTTCTCCTGCCATTGCAGAGGGACAGAAGGGCCTCTCCCAGCGCTCCACAGCAGAGGTGGGTGAGCCTTTTGTACACTGCCTGTCAAACAGCAGCAGAGCTTCCAGGGCCAGCCCTTTGTCACCTGGGCTGCTTCCCGTAGCCTTTGAGACACATTTGCTTACCCTGGATCCTGCAGGAACCTTGTGCTCTCTCATGTCCTTTAATGAGCTCAGAAGCTCTTGTGAGTGTGTTCTGCAGAAATCCAGGATTACAGCTCCAGCTTTCTGAGTCACAGCAGGGAGACTAAGCTATTTCAGCCCTTCGCATCAAAGTTGTTGTCATAAGAGGGTTCAATAGTATATTTCCTGTTCTTGCGTCAAACACTGCTGCTGCAGTTCAGTCATCAGCATATAAACACTTTCTTGGCCTCCAAATATCTGATTTTTTTTTTGGTGGATGTGTTGATTAGCTGCCCATTTCATTTCTCTTTCCACACTTACTGACTCATCTAAGAATAATGAAATTGGGTTGCTGCCAATCATACTTCGTATTGGTTCAAATGTAGGAATGCTAAGGCAACTCATAAATACTATCTTATCTGCCAGGAAATCCATGAAACTGAATTTCTAGTCGTTCCCATTCACAGCAGTAGTTTGAGCAAAAGACCTGGAACAGTTTCAGTAATAAAGCCTAGTGCTGTGAGCAGTCTTGCACTGTACTTGTCTCTAATGTGTGTGCTTGTGAGCAAAGAAATTAAACCAAAGTCTGCTTCATGGAGGGAACAGGTTTTATTCTGTTTTCTTGAAATGTTTGTCAATCTGGTCCAAGCTCGCTTGACAGGTAGAATTGACAAGGTCTCCTTGCTTAAAAAGAAATGACAGTGCACTAACTAGTCTGATTTTCCAATTGTCAGAGTTCAGTTATCTGAAGATGCTATTCATGTTTCAGGCACAAAAGCAAGCTGGTGTGATGGGCAAAGAAAGCACAAAACTTCTCTTTTCTTAGGCACTTCATACTCGGTTGGAAAGCAAAAGCTTTGGCTGTGTGGAAGAGCAATGCTATAGACAGTTCTTTCCATACCTTGTAATTGTCACTATGGGACAAGCTTTCAATAATAAAAAGACTAAGCAAAGGAAGAATTTTAAATTAGCAACTATATTCTGTTGTGCAATATGATCTTTAAAACTACATTTTAAGAGTTATAGCCATTAAAAGGCCAGTAATGGCATTTTGAATGCCTTTTTTTTTTTTTTTAATGTTATGTTCCCTTCAGTACTTGGCAGATTAAATATTTTCATTTCAAAACAGAATAGCTGCAGCTTGTATGGTACTGTTACAGAAACAAATTTTGAGTCACAATAGTTTCTGTGCAGTGAAATGTCCCACAGACAGTGTGGTGGCCTCGGAACTAAGTGCAGTGGCCCAGAGAGATCTAAACTGAGGGTGCTGCATTTCTGTCCTGCCTCCTGCCCACAGCTCTCGCTTGCACCAGCAGACACTGCCTGAGGAGGAGTTTGGGTGGCTCATCCAGCTGGAGCAGTGTTTTGGTGGGGTTCCTTTTGAGATGGCTCGTGTTGCCGTGAGCGTCTTTGCAAGGAAAGGGCTGATTTACATTGCCTCGAGGATTTTGGGTGTCTGAGCAGCAGAACTGCCTCTCACTGCTACAGCTTTGGAAAGATCCCTACTCCACCACTGTATTTGAGTTGGAGCTGTGGTGGCATGTTGTTGACACACAAATATGTGACTGAAAACAGAGTGGTACTGTGCAAGCACTGTAGAGTAGAGCCATCAGCTTGGCTGAAGAGCTCCACACAGCTTTGCAGGTAAGGTCTGCTCGGGAGCTGCAGAGCTGAGGTCAGGGCCCACGGGGCAGGCAGGGTGTTGCTAAACTACAGGGCTTGCCTCAGTGATCTTTTCTGATCAGCTCAGGATTGGTGGATGATAAAGGATGTGTAAAGTTACTGTCAACCTCTCCTCTCCCTCAGACTAGTAACTCCTTTTGGTTATCTAGGGGTACATACATAATGTGACGTTTTTTTTTCCCTTTTCTGTGTTTTGATGGAAGAACAACATACTGGTTGCTTCCAGGAAGTGCTGTTCATGTGGGTAAAATAGAGCTCATCTATCTTTCAGGACTCCCACTCTCTTTTGGTAGCTATAGAAATCAGATTGAAAAGCAACTGGCAAGTGAGTGGGTGGTTTTGGTTGTTTATGGGTTTAGGGATTCTTTCCTCTTGTTGCTTGCTTTCCTGATGCACATGCTGCTGAATTTCTGTTTGTTAAGGAAGTTCAAAGGAGGAAGGAGTAAGTTCTGCGTCATTTCAGTTTGCCTTTGTGCTTAGATCTGGTCAGAGCCAGCCAACCTCTGGGCAGTCAGCAATGTGAGCAAACAGAAAGCAGATATCTAGAAAAGGACTTGGAGCTTTAAAGTCACATTAAGGCTTTATTATAAACTTCTTCTTTGTAGACTTGCAGTATGACACGTGAAAAAAATGTTAACTTCCATTAAAGGTTCTCATGAGATTTGTTACCAAATGTTAGCAAAAAATTCAGCAGAACATTTCAAGGGGTACAATCCAAAAGTTTCTGTCATGCGTTTGATGAAAACATCTTTAAATAGCCCAATTAGTGCAAAGGAGAAAACTCTGTACTTGCACCAGAGTGATATTAAATGCAAATTTGTTTTCTGGGAGCATTTAGGAAAACAATGACTTTTAGTGAGAGCTTAATGGAAATACGTGAGAACAGAAATGGTTGTTGCTTGATGCTCTGTCCAGTGCTCCCAAAAGATGTGGGAAGCGAGTGACGTTGTAAAATACCAGGAAAAAAGAGCAGTTTTTAATGAAGTATTATGGGCACGCTGCTATTTCTAAAACCACATTTTTTTGCAAGTCTTTCCCCTGGATTAGCTTGCAGTCACCTAAGAATATAAGCACTGTTTGCTTATGTATTCTGATATATTTTTGTCTTTCTCCTGTTCATTCTGTAGCCAGTGGCTTGAGAAGGCTTCCTGGAGTTTAGAAAGAGGAAAATAAGGTTCAAGAAGCAATGCTGTGTCTTGTTCTAAAGGCTCTGGAAATCAGTGGTTTCAATTTCTTGAGACAGATGCCCTGGCTGGGGCCAGTGAGGGAGGGAGCTGTCTCCCCTGCCCAGGCCTGCTTGCAAGACAAATGGCCCCATTGTTTCTGGGGTGTGCAAACATCACCAGTCCTGGGAAGGTCAGGATTGCACACACTGAGTGGTTGCTTAAAGAATTTGGATGAAACAGGCATAGAAGATTTTAAAGATAAGGAGTCAGTAATGGTAAGACTTGTGTACTCTCTAACCATGTTTTGGTGGTACAGTGAAAACACAAAGCACTGAGCTTGTGTAAACTTACTCATTCTGCTAGTTCAAAATATGTCAAGCAGCTAACTCTCTACCAGTAGGCTTAGTGCCAGGTGAGGTATCATTTTTCCCTCCACACCCAGCCTGAAAACCTAAGGTTGCCATAAGCTTTCTATCATTTACAGAAATGCAGTTCTGTACTTGTGCCTTACGTGATGCACACGTGTTGGAGGTGACCTGGTGTAGTGTGTGGAAGCAGCAAGCTGGGAGGCTGCAGGTGTCCGAGGCTGGGCTGGGACTGGGTGAAGGTGGGCTGTACAACTGTACAGCTCCTCAGGAGACCGCACCTGGGTGAGGCTGAAGGTAAACTGTGGAGTAGCATACGGATTTTTAACTTAGTGCTATAAAGAAGATGATTTTAATTTCCATTTTAAAAACAGGAGTTGCCATAGATATTAGGGCTCACATGGTAGCCAGCAGGCTGATCAGATATTACAAAAAGGCACAACACTGGTGGTGAGCTGGTGATCTTTGCTTTGGCTGTTGCTGGTATTGTTCTGCAGTAGGCTGAAACAATTCTTCACAGAAGATCAGCGATCGTGGAGTTTTGGCAGACTTCTTAGTGACTTATATTCCAAATACAAAATCTTCCTGATGCATTTTCTCTCACTGCCTGTTGCTCTGACCACATACAGGAAATAAAAAGCTTTGTGCTGTTCTTGAATTACACAGATGGCTTCCACTGTGTAGTGTCCATCATAATTAGCTGTCACAGAGTTGGAACAGAACCATGCTAAAAAGTTTGGCATCTTAAGATGCCGTATAATCTCATAAGATTTCGGAAGGACAGTCCTCACCCCACCCCACCACCCCTTGGCCTTGGGAGGGGAAACACTTCTCTGTTGTCCTCCATCCTCTGCAGAGCAAATTCCCCCTTCAGTTGCGTCCACTGGAAATGGCACAGCAATGTCGGGGACATTATTGACTTTAGTATTGCAGACCGTGAAAAATCGCTCATGAACAGATTTCATTGTGGTGGTTGTTTGGTGTATGCTTGAAATACAGTTGGATGAGTTTTAGTGACTTGTCAATGTCTGCATTTAGCATGAGGCTCTAGAGACAGCAGTTCCAGCTGGAGATGGTTGTCAGAGAGACACAATCTTGATGGCAGGACTGAGTGGACTCATTTAATTCCAATGCAACAAAGGGCCTGCTTCCCTCTTATTTTGAAATTAGATTTATATGACTCAAGGATTCCTACATTGACTACATTCCTGAGGTACAGAGGCAGCACCAGAACTGTATGCAAAGTTAATTTTTTTGAAAACCTGAATTTTTGGATACATCTGCTGATCTCGTATTTCTTCTGCCCATGAGACAGGGCATGTTTTTATAATTTTTCCTTGCAAATACCCACTAGAGTATACAGTTCTTTCTAATGTGTGTTTTAAATGAAAGATGAAATCCTTATCTCCCTATTATTTTATCACTCTTTTTGTTTCAATTTATAAGGTCACTGCAGACAGATTTTTTTCCTAAGGTGGGTTTTCTGGCCTTTTTCTAAGGGCTTGGAAGAAGGGGAAAAACAATTAATGTAAGAGCATGATTTTCATTCCACTGATGTTGATTCACTTGGCTCATAAGAAGAGCTTATTACTTTGTTTACTTGGAAAGAATGAATATCAACACATAAATAATCAGCTGAGAACTAGATTTCCAGGAGGAAGAGTTTTCCTAGTCACTCTCCTGTTAATTCAAAGCAATATCTTTTTAAATTGATGTAACTCACAGCCTTGTGATGATCACATTACTTTCCCTTAGGAGTAAACACAGACAAAAGTGTCTGCTTAGTTTCCAAACTGGAGAGCAGTTGTTGCCTCAGGTACTCAAATTTCGATAGGAAAAAAGCTCTCCCCAGCTCCTGTAGCTGTACATGCTGAATGTATCAGTGCACCTGGGGACTTCCATGCCAACTTTTGCCAAGTACCAAGAACTCCTCTTCAGAAAGACATGGAAAAACAATTTACTGAGCGAGCCTCCCCAAAGTGCTGTTTTCAGACAGTCTTTCACCTAGCTAAAGCACTCAGGCCTGACATGCTGTAGCTGGAAGGAACTAACCATCTCGTGTAATTCTGAACTCTTTTCCCCCTTCTTTTCACTCTTGGGAAAGACATGTAACCTAACAGGGCAAGGGGGTCGAGCCTTGTCTCAGGCCCCCTTGCAGTGCAACACTGAAACCTCCTTCTGGAAAATCCTCTTGGGCTAGTACATTGCAATCCCACTTTTCAGAGTTTGCAAAACCTAATGTGTTTGTCTGGCTAACAGCATCCCACAGAATGTGGGGTTGCAGGAGGAAGTCTCAGGCCACTGGGCACATCCCTCGCCTGCACCATTACCTGGTTCAGCAACATGAGTGGGTTTTTTTTAAAGTGATAATGGCAACTCTATTACTTACATGATGCACGTGTCATCAAATGCCTTTATCAAGTATTTCAGCTGTTCCAGATTGAAAGGATGTTTTTGGGCTGCATACATTTATTGGGTTATATCTATATCATGGGTTTATAACATTGAAAAGAGGGGGAAGCAGATTCATTTTCCTCAAACTGCTTGATGTGAGAAAATTATGCTTGTAGTTCATGCTGTTATAAAAGGTTGCTGTGACCTGGAAATGTACCACTTAGCTTATCACTTTCCAAGTTTAAAAGAATTAGCTGTCAGCAAGAGAAACTTATTTCTGGTTGCTTTTAAGGCATTTTGCAGAATGCAAGGCACTTCGGTGTCAACAGACTCTGGATGCTACACAGGAACACTTAAATACATACAAGTAACCAATTATCACACTGGCTTGCAGATATTTACAGCAACAGTGCCGAAATCCCTCCTTAAGACATTGGACTTCCATGCCTAGTGAGGTAGAAGGTGCCAGGAATTAAGTAACTTTGAGGATAAGAAGCTGAAGACAGAATCTGTAAGGGAGACGAGCTTTAAAAGCACCCCTTGGATGCACTTGTGGCATTTGGGGGTGAGGTGGAGTTGTTTTCTGTGCAAATACCTGAACTGAACTGCTGGGGTTTGAGTCAGCAGGGCATTACCAACATTGCAGCTGAGGAATGTATTTTCTGCCCAGACTGAGTCAAATGAAAACCCAGCTTTTAGTTTTGTAATAAGAACTTCATGTGATTAGTTAAAAAAAAAAAAAAAATTAGAGATCCTCTTGAGCTGTGTTTTCATTGTGGGAAAATATTGGTCCTTTCTGGTGGTACATGGAGCTTGCCAGAGCCTGTTGTTCAGCTGTGTCTGGACACAGTTCAGGACAGACATCCTAAGGGATGATTAAGCTAAAGACAGTTTTTGTAGGTGGACAGTTATCTGAGTTACCAGTAAGCCTACTGTTTAATGCTAAGGTGAAATCATTGCCAGAACTGTGCTGGAACATTCCATTTTTAATTACTATTCAATTATAATTTCAAAAAAACCCCAAATCTGGCCTTGGACTTCAGCTTGCTCAGTGGGACAGTGGAGACTGAGGCATATGCACAGAGAATCAGTGTGATGCTTTTTTTCCCCCATTGTTTTGAACTTTGTGTTCATTTGCATGTGACATTGCAAAGCATGAATGTGAAATACTGCCAAGTCATGACTGTAACAAATCTGCACCTACTTGCATATAAGGTGGTCAGAAATCAGGCACGGGGTTATTTACTCCCTGCAGACTTTTGGTAGTCTGGCAAAAATGTAAGTACACACCCTTATCCAGAATAATGTTAGGGCCTTATTCATGTTTAGCTGAATCTACTTTGGAAAAGGAAATACCTTGTGACATTCTTGAGTGGCCTCTATGGACAAATAAATAAAACATTTAATGGAGCCTTCACAGTAGGATATTGGCAACTGAGGAGGACCCTTAGGACTGGGTTGTATAAATTAGGCAAAATTGGGATATTTTCAGAGCTCCAGAAGGGATGAGGAAGAGGGCTTTCATCCACCCAAGTTCCTGGGGCTCTGAGGGGAAAAAAACCCTGTACCATGTTTAGCACAGGGAGCAGCTGTTTCTCATGAGCGTTTTGAGGCTGTACGTGAACATCATATGGTCTGGCCCTGTTCCATCAAATACATTCCTCTGCATTGGACACTCGATGGTAACCGCTTTTAATATGTCAGCAGGTAATCAATTATGATAAATGTGCAAATTGTCTATTGTCTCAGTAGGCTGTGTAGAGCCAAAAGGGTGCATGTGACTAAAAATATTCTGATTAAAGGTCTGCAGTAGTAATGAGCACTGCAGCAGTACAGCACACTGAATCACTGAGAGCTGTGCTGTCAATTACCTGTGGATTAAGGACCAATGTGATTTTAACCAGATCTCTTATGGCCTGAATGGAAAGCCCCGAAGGGTTTTGTGGCACTGCCCTTACAAATGCTCCATGACAGATCTGTTTTCAATTCTTATTATTTCTCTCTTTTTTTTTTTTAAATGTTTTGGCGGAAAATCAAACTTCAAAGAGACAGCCTAACTTATGATTAATATGCCTCACAGTAAGTGTCTTATGGTGTTTTCTCCTTGTCCCATCCATTAGCCTTCATGCAGTTTCTGCATGTGGATGGTGGAGGGAAAGAGGAGAGGAAACAGGTAACACATGCCAAAAGAAAAAGTAAATGTGATGATAAGAAGTTTTAGCAGCTTGGGGGGAAAATCCTTTCCCTCAAAATTTTCCAGCCTCTTTTGGCTCATTGTTGTTTGGGGGGGATGTGGGGGTTACCCACGTGTGTGCGCGTGCGTATTAAGCACATCGTTATAATATGTATGTATGTAAATAGGAAGGTTCTTCACTTCAACACATCAAGAGGAACTCAGAGCCACTTTGTCAACATAAGTAACCTATTAGACTATACACAACTGACATCTTTGAGGTCATCTTCTGTAGCCAGAATAAATTTGTCTTTAGCAGTACAGATGGATACTAGGAAAGCCAGCAGATGCATTGTAGCTAATCAGAAATAGACTCAGCAGGGTAACTACAATCTCGGCTAGAATTCGTATCCCTTCGTGGCGTTTAATTAAAGAGCTTTGTGTGCATCCTTTTGTTTTATCTGTTGCCAGTGTTTTGTCTCCTATTGTGGCAGTTCCTTCAAATAACCATCAATTTGCTGTGATAATCTACTGAGAGGAATGAGCAGCACTGTTTAATTATATAAAAATGATAATGAGCTTTGGCTGTCAAAGAGTTAAGGAGCTGCTGCTGGCCACTGGAATACAAAAGAGCTGGTGCCAAAGGGGCCCCTGGAAGTCTGTGGCACTTCAGACTTCATTGGTGAGCAGCAGGGACTGGCTTGAGGAAGCAGCAGGCCAGTGGAACTTCCTTTGGGTAGAGATAACTGAACTACTGAGTAGCCTTCTAAAAGCAGGAAGCAGAACAGGCATGGACAGGGCTCTGTTTCACACCCCAGCAGAAATACAAGGCAATCAAAAGAAGATCTCTTGTCCTTCATAAGCACAATGCCTTTGGCACTGTACTCCATTCCTCGTGGCAGAATTGGTGTTTGGGCATAACCAGGTGTCTTCTGGTGCCATTTGGCTGCAGGAGGTGGTCAGAGAACGTGGGGGAATGGGGTTCTGGCTTCTATGGAATCATGAGCCAAGGTCTCGGGTATGCCTGTGCTCTACCCAAGAGTAGTGGGCATTCAAGTTTATCAAGAGAACTCTTCTAAGAGGTGAAAACTTTCTGTTTTCAGACCTTTTTTCCCAATCCTTTTTTTTTTTTTTTTTTTTTTGCCCAGAGGTAAATAAAATCTTGTGCAACCTCCTTATTTTGCATCCAAACTACTTAGTCACCGAAGCTGTTGTTTTCCCTTTTCTGTTTTCTCTAGCTGGGATCATGCTGAAGTAAGCATGGGGCGGGGAACTTTGTAAAACAGGAACAGCAGTGGAGCAGAGGAGGAAAAATTGCTGGAATCCCTGTTTCTTAAAGCAGAGAACCAAACCCCTGAAATTCAGCTCAGTATTGTGTGGCTGGCTACCGTGGCGTCCTGACTACCCACAGCGCTAATGAGCTCCCGAGGCACTTTTATTGCTACTGATGATCTTTTAGACACTGGCCCCTTTGACCAGATCCTTTGTCTGCATGTGATTCTGCAAATTTCTCACAAGGCCAAGTGAGCAGGTGTGCCATCTTCCTCCTTCCCTTTGCTTATCCTCCACACCTCTTCCCTTCAGGATCATTGACCTGCTTTCCTTTGTGGCCCCTCCATGTGCCACTGTCTCTACTCTTGTATTTCCTTACATTCTCTGTCCTTATCCGCCTTTCATCCCTGTGGGCACTGAAGCCAGATGCTGCTGTTCAGCCCCAGAGCCACAGACCTCCTTTGGCACTGGCTCTTTTGTGTTCCAGTGGCAAGCCACAGCAATGCCTGCATGACCAAGGCATGTTATTGTTTTCACCCGCAGAGTACCATCCACCTTTCCTATTAGGAAGGATGTGAATCTCAATTACCTCCTCTTTTAACCTCACTGTTCTTGACATCCATTCCATTTATAACCCAGTCTTACAAGTTCATTCTGCATGCCATCTGTGCAGTACATCCTTTTCTCTCTACCCAGACAACTACAACTTTGCTATTATAACTTCAGCTCTTGTTATCTTACGGATCAATCACTGTACTCATCCCATCATAAATCTGACAGATGTACCGTGCCAATCCCCAGTGCTCCTGCAAAGACAACTTTCCCAATGCTTAAGTTTAACCATGTTGTCTATTCTCTGTAGCTTTCCCATTGCCTTGCTCCAGAAAATTAAGCTACTTGTTTTTACTTCAAGGCTTATTGTGACCTGTCTTCTCCCTACCTATAATCACCTCCTCAGTATGGAAGACAGCTTCCACCACCTCTAATAACGCACAGTCCCGGTCTTCTCTGAACACTCATTTCATTTATAAATGTTTTTCATGCTCAGAAGGACCATCCTGTGAAGCTCTGCAAAGCAGCTTCTTTTAGCACTTAACATCCGTTCATAAGACTCTTAAAAGACTTTGTGGCTGACTGACATTGGCTTATTTTACTCCCTACCCTGGCCATTCTGCCTCAATCTTTTGTGCACAGACCACGAATTCTTTGGGATTGAGACTGTCAGGCCATTCTGCCCAGGTACAGCACATGGCACAAGGGGACTGTGGCCTGGGAAATGGGCTCTTTCACCACTTCGGTGATAAATATTTACGTGGCAGGAGTGCACCTGCAAAAGCACAGCATTGCAAGCGTAGTAACACAGTGACGTTGTCACCCTCTCCCTGGTGAAACGGGCAATCCCAAAGAAAAGCAGAGTCACTGGTGTCTTTATACCCAGATGGCTCATCCACACTCAGAAGAGACCACATCTCTCTTCTCCTACGTGACATAGATTATACCAAACCTGAGGATACGAGTTCAGTAACATCACCCAAAGGATTCCTCTGGCTGGGCCATGTGCTGGGGGCGGTATCTGTGAGCACTGCAGCACTTCCAGATACAGCTAGTGCATTTAAGGCCTTGGCAGCTGATGGAGAGGATGCTGTAAGCATGCCTTCACCTACTGCAGCACAGACTCGGCAGCTTATCTCACACTGCTTTATTGGTGGCTTAAGCTGGCAGGGCCGGGTGTGCCCCACTGCAGGCTTGGGGGTGCCTTGGGGGCAGCAAATCCTGGTGTGGGTCGGTGGCAAACAGAGTGTGGGAGAGGAGGAGCAGCTGTTGTGTCCTCAGCCCTTGCAGCTGCTCGCAGTGTAAGTGTGTGTTTACACCACCGCCGTACTCACTGGCACTTCAGAGAAAGTTGGCCTTTCCTTCTGCAGAGATTCAGGAAAATATGGTTGTTTTTCCTGAGGAGCTAGAAATCCTCAGTTATGCACGGAGTTTGACTGGTGTCACACTGAAGTGAACTTCAGAGCAGATTCACATCGAAACTGCTAGAGACTTCATGTTTGCCTGGGTTTGATACAAAACATGAAAATCACCTTAGGCTAGCTGGCACTGCTTGTGTCGAGCAAATCTTTTGGTGAAACAAGAGAGGGCTTCCAGTTAGTAATGAAATCCTCCCCTCCCCACCCTCGCATCCAGTGGGCATTTACATGGTTTTCTTGTGAACATTTCACGCAGCTTTGAAAATCAAATGCTTCCTTACAGGAAATGTTTTTTCTCTGTTGTGCATCTCTCGTGGCTGGCTGCCAGGAGATCCTGATCCGACACCCAGCTGTGCTTCTCTGGCTGCCTTTTGTGACCGTGGAAAATCAGTTTGGTTTTTTTTTTACTTCTGCCTTCTCCATTTGCTTCTCTGTTAAATATGTATAAACAAGTTGGAAATCAGAGTCTGCATGTTCTTTGCAGCCATACTAGACAGAAATGTGATAGCAAAAGGTTAGGGTCTTGCTATCTTAAAAAGCCTCTGAGAAATAAAATGGATAAACTTTTTTGGTATTCTGACAAAAATTGCTTTTTATTCTCAAGGTAAGAAGCATGCAATATTTCAATGTTAGTTAAAACAGTAAGTGACAAAATGCTCATCCCATGCTAAGTTTTGTTAAAAGGGGGAGGAGATGCAGCTTATGCAACGAATATGCAAGGAAATCTGTTTCCTTTTCTGGAAAACACGTTTTACTGATACATGTCCTTCTGCACTGTCTTAAGGCATTCTGAAGTAACAAGGCTGCAAAAGCAATCTATGTTATCTGCATTTTGACTTTCATAATGAGGTAATTACTGATGAGGTAATTTCATGTGGGCAGATGCGTGAAAACACAGAAGGGCACCCTGCTTTACACTTATGCAACTCCCAAAGAGTGTTGCAGTTATAAATATCAAAAAACAGCGAGAAAAGGGGCGTGGGGAACAGAAGCAGGTCTGGCAAAAAAGCTGGGCTTTATACAGCCAAAGCCCTTCACTTACACTGTGAAAGCAAGGCCAAATCACATTAACAAATAGAAGGGTATTATGAAATAATGTCCAACAGGAACACTTCGTGGGCTACCATGTTAAAGTGACTGCAGAGCCCACCCTTGTTGCTGCCGTGTGGGGCATCACAAAGGATTCAGCAGTGGAGGCTTTGGGGAGATGCTCAGGAAGGTGCCAGCAGGAACCCTTTTGACCCTCAGTGAGGTTTCTTTTGCACTTTATAAACCAGGAATTTGGCTGGTGTGTAAACAAAGTGCCATTTTGATTTGGGAAAGCAAGTGCAGTCTTTAATATACAAGAACCATAACATGCCATCTAATGAAACAGTGACCTTCATTCCTTTCTCTTTTTTTTTTTTTTTTAAATCAACTTTGTGGCCAATGCTCTGTGTTCGAAGATAACTTTCTTGGATATGATGGCATTCTTCTTAAGCTAATCGCAAGAAAGTAACATTTAAAAATATATTTTCCTTTTGGTTTGTCATTATTGTGGTTTGGAATATTTAAGATTTGTGTTTCCAGTTTCTCCTCATCTGTGGCAGTAGATTTGATGTGTGTTTCTTTTCTAGTTAGTGAAAGTTGAGGTTTTCTCTGACTGTGAAACTAGGTTAAGTATTTCCTGCTTTCCCAGTCTATCCCTTCAGTCTGTTAGCTGGCCTGGAACAGTGGTTTGTGGTTCAGGTTCGTATTTCTGAAAATAATGGTTAAAAAAAGCTGCCTCCTTTTTTTCATGAAGATTTACTTTCATATTTTTTTGATAATCATTTGCTCACCGTAGTCAGTCAGACTTTCCAATGGCACTGTGAGTATGATTTCCCCATGCTCGGATGGCCTCTATGATTGTCCTCCCTGCTTTTCATTCAGCTCCCCTGTGACGTGGAGGCCTCACCAAGGCAGAGCTTTGTTTTCCTACACAACAGTTTCCAGCTCTGTGCTCACTGATACGACACTGAGGAAGGGGCTGTGGCTGTGCCTCTGCTCTTGTGCTTCCTTAGGAGAAGCTCACCTACAGGAGACTTAGCTAAGGCATCTTTGCTCTACTGGACATTCCCTGTTCTTCCTACATCCAAAAGATACGGCTTCATGTTGTAAGAAAGGTGACTCGATGCTTTACTCTTCTTCTCAAGAGGGTAGCTTAGACCATGATTTGTTCCTTGGAGTCTCAGCATGGTGTTATCTGGATCCTTTCATTACCCAAGGTAGCCTTACTTCCTCCCCTGTTTCCTTAGGTAACAATTCAGAGAGAAATAAAAGATTATTCTTAACAGGCTGATGATATTGGAGGCTTCAAAATGAATTTGCACAGCCCCTTGTGCCCAGGGGGACTAGTGAGTAGTCCTTCCAGAAGGCACAGCATCTGCCAGAGATACAGAAAAAGTCTGCACCGACACACAGTTACTGCTGGTGGGCTGTGGAACAAATTTGTGAGGGAGGAAATCCTGTCTGCAACTGCTCACTTTTCTAAATAAAGAAAAAACCAGTATCAGCCTCAGAACAACCTGTTCATTGACCTCTGATTCAGTCAGGCTCAAAGTTAAGTAACCTACCAACCCAAGAAACTAAGAAGAAAACATAACTGTAGACTGTAATTCCTCCTATCTGTTAGGAGTTAATTATTCTTTTTATCCTGTCTTTTCAACTACTGAAACTTGGCTAAAACAAATAGAGGTAGAAAAAACTGAGTAGTTCAGAAAGGGCTCTTCACAAAATTCAGAGTCTTCCTTAAATTTATTTTTTGGAAAAAAAAAAGGCAATACTCTCTGTGCACTGAGAATCTGCACTTTCCATTTGGGAAGGCTGCTATGGGAACCTCAGTAAGCAGTGTAGAGATGCCATTGGTGCTGAGTGGTCAGTTTTAATGTGCTGTGTTGTCCTTACCTGTGGCTGTTGGGGCCCCTCAGCTGCAGGACTGGCAGGCTCTGTCTTTGCTCTGTCCAGTGTGCGTGGCTGGTGTAGCATCCCTGCGTTTGCAACACCCCTCATTTCCTCAGTAAAAAACTTGTGGTACTTCATGGTGGCCAGGGAATCTTGGGCTGGCACTGCCACTGCTGTTCTGTTGGGCTTAGGGTTTGGGCTCTTGCAGTTTAATTCCCATGAATTTTTGACAAAATTTGTTTTAGCAAGGTGAGTGTTCTTGCAGAACAGCAAATCTCCAGTTGTTTGACTCTCAACACTGTGGGTGTTTGTGTGGGGACAGCAGTGCCATAACCTCTCGGATGAGCTGGGGAATTTGCTTAGCTAGGACAAGAGAAGAAGAAGTTGGATGCTTTGAGACACAAGGAGGACATAGAGAAGTGTTAGAGGAGCTGAGTTTTGTAGGTGTTCCCTTCTGTAATCACATCATATTTCCTTGCAGTCTTGGATGACTTCAGAGTCTACTTCACCAAGTCCCAGTACCTATCACCTAAATTTATGAAGATCTTAGCTTGCGTTTCTTGAAGCACATTTCCTTTCCTTGTGGTTGCCAAGAAATAGTTGGAAACACTGCTGAAGTGTCTATATAAGAGTTCTTTCCTTTCTTTTAAAGTGAATTAGCAAATAAATAAAAAAAATAAAAAAGGGAGGGAAAAGCTGAAATGCAACATAATTACCTTTTACATTTAATAAAATCTTACGATTTTAGGGAGACTGACTCATGATATTTGAATGCAAAGAGTTGGCAATACTGCTAGAAGAGGTAAATCCCTTCAAGATCTGCCCTGCTCATCAGCTTTATTTCACAAGTGAGTAGACAATATACTTATAACCAAAAAACAAGGTCATGCAAAGGTGTCATTGGATGCTCAGAGCGGTGTGTTCTCTCCTTGAAAGTGAATATGTTAACGTTACCTTCCAATGTCCAGGAAAAAAATATGCTTGAGCATCTCTCTCAAGCTGAAACTGCTTTTGGAATGTTTCCCATTGCCTTGTGCTGCAACATATTAATGGCAAGAGCGGCAGCATTTAATCTGTGCTTTTCCAATGATACAGCCCATGCCCACCTGCTTTGGATATTGTTTCCCTCTTCTGAAAATCCAAAAGAAAGGTGGAAATATTTTCAACTAAATCTTGGCCCCTGTGCATGTCTTATCACTTTCACTTCTCCCCCTTTCCACCAAGCACAAAAGTTCTTTTATATTTGTGGTTTATGTATGGTCTTGTGGTATTTTCTCTTGCTATTTGGCTACTTCTACCTTCATGTGGTGTGCTTATGCCTCTGGGGCAGAGCACAGTGCAGGAGCATGTTTAAAGTTAGGTGCAAAATTATAAAATGCTGATAAATATTTACGTAATGTGTATTTTAAATCACCCAAAATCAGAAAATTAGGTTACCAAATCACAAGCCAGCAGTGCTGTTTAATGCTACCAGAGCCCTGTTGGCAGAAAATATACCGGATTTGGATTTTCTGTCAAAAGCTTTCTTGTTTCTAGATCACACTGCCCTTTAAACAGAACATAAAATAACCATTTTAATGATAAGGTAAAGCAGATATAATTAGATGCCATTGGGACATTTTCAGCTAAGTTGTAGGTGTGAGAGGTTTGTCATGTGACACAGAGGAGCTGGGATGTGGAGGGTATTACTTGTGTTGTACAAAGAAGGGGCTGCCAGCTGTGGAGGATGTATTGTGACTTAAAGGCTTATACAATGCCCCCAGCTAACAAACTGAATAATGCTTCTCTAAAAAGCTCTAGTTAGCATAAATGGTGTAAATCACAAATATATTTCGATTTATAGTAATAAAAATGTGAACAGTTTAGAAGCTGGATCACTGGTTAATCAGAAATGCCATGGAAACAGCATAAGCTGTAGTAGCAACGATGAGATCATAGACAAGGTCTTTAAAAACAACACCGAATGATTCTGTGAATTTCTTGACTGCTGTGCTTAATGTTTTTAATCTGAAATTACCAATAACAATACATGTTGCCCTGTCAGATTTCAGGCACAGGCTCCTAACAAGGGGCTAAAGCAAATGCCCTACTACCTGCTGCAAAGGCAAAGCTGGGTTTTTGTAGGTATTTAAGGCCGAGAGGGACCATTACAGCCATGTAGTTTGACCTTCTGCATAACCCAGACCAGAGAATTTAACTCAGTGATTGCTGCCCTTGGGCTACATTTCAAAAGTAGAGAGAGATTTATTCCTTTCTTTTTTTTCTTTTGATCCCTCAGTGTGCTCAACTCAATCTGGCTCTTTGTTAAAATTAAGAGACTGTAATTCTAATTTATGTTTTGTGTTCAGAATGCGTACATACATGTATATATATAAAATACACAGGTGTGTGTGCAGACACATTTAAAATGCTTTGCATTTGTAATAATAGTTGGCACCACCATAAAGATGACCTCATATTTAAAAGGGTCTATAGACTCATAGGAAAATTGAGAAGGGATGGCAGAAGGTAGCATGACCTTCACATGTAACTCATCATGGGCCTCTCTGGTACAGTGTTTATACTTGATATTAAGTCAGCACAGGGAGGGATTGGAGGCCTGCAGAGAGAAACAACTTGCCTCACCCTGAAGAAATTGCCAAAAATGTAATGCAGGACAGCGACTTCTCAGTTGGGGCTCATTTTAAAAAGGCAGGAAAGGTCCAGGCGCTCAGCCCTTTGCAGGGATGTTGGAAACACCTTCCCTGTGCCTTCTGCAGGCACAGGCTGGGTAGGAACTGAGGAGCAAGTGTGGAGCCACCTCTGTGCTGGATTGAAGCTGCGAGGCTTTTACCTTTTGTCTCAAAAAGTTTTTAGTGGAAGGTCCACTGAGATTTTTTTTTTATTTTACGTTATCTGGGCTAAAAATAACTTTCAGAAAAACCTGAAAACACTTTACGTACTCTGAGGGGTTTGGTGACCGTGGTGGGGTCCTGTGTGGACCTGCAGCCCTTTGGTATTTGCTGCCAGGGAAGACCCTTGGCCACTCTCAGAGGAACCATTTCTGTTACGTGGTCTCACTAAGTGCTGTAGTCTGATTAATGAGGCAGAATTCTTTGTTGTCACTGAAACTTGACCTGGAGGCTTATTTTGAAGGAAAACTGCAATGGGAAGTTATCATGCTTTGGATAGGTACACACTTAAGAAATACGACTATTTGAAAATGAATTTTTATTAGAATTGCTACTCTCTCTTTCACAATTCCCATAATAACTGTGACCAGGCTGAATGACCTCCCAGTGAGCCTTTTTATTGATACTTCGCAGCAGGAGTTTCAGTCTGATAAGTAGGTCAGCATTCAGTTGGTCTGGTTCCCAATTGAACGCATGACAAAACAGGAGGATTTCAGCTTTACCGTCAAAAAGGTTCCTCTCTTTCATGTCCAGGTTATCTACTATCTAGAGGGCAGGTGCAGGGGTAAAAAAGAATATCTCAGTGGAGAGAAGGATATTAAGGAAAAGAAAGTATCAAAATTTAATCCTCTTAGTGATAGCATGACTAATGACTCCACAATGCGTGCTCTGCCATTTCCTGTCTACCCCAGAGCTGTCCTGCTGCAGATTGTTCTTAATGTCCCCAAATATTTATTTTGTAGCCACTTTTAATTTATGAAGTGATCTCCCGCTTTATCATCATAGCACTATCTTTTTGGAGTGGAAGAGAGGGTGTGTTGATGCATTCTGCCCTCCTCCACAAAAATGCAGAAGGTCCAGGGGGCAAAACCGAACTTGCTCTGACAATTCCCGCTTCTCCCTTTTCTCCACGCGCCTTGTCCTGGGAAGGGAGCTCATGCAAATTTCCCAGTGCCCCTCTGGCACTGGGAAAGGAAATTTAATCTAATTTACTAATTCACCCATAGGCTTATGATGAATAGAAAATGAAGAGGTGTGTCATCTTGTCCAGTGAAGTTGGGGGTGATGAGCTGAAACCAACAAATATATTACAGAAAAGATATCAAGCTGGACTAAAACCAAATTCTCATTGGTGAATTATTAGTCTACTGTTCATTATGATGTCTAGTTTCAATCCTAATGAGGTGGAACTTGATGAGATAATTGCTTTGAACTATAGGATTCTGTTTGCCCACAACAAAAGCTTGTAGTATGGTATCATCTCATCAAGCCCTTCCCTTTTTCTCAAAAGTTATTAGTTTTCTTTTAAATAGGATGTTTGTCTTTTCTCATTTAATGAAAATGGCACACTGACTGCAGATATCTGGTACCTGTCAGGATTTATCTAAAGGTAACTAACATCTGCAGGTAGTTCCTGCTCAGTCTGGCAGAAAGGATCTCTAAAAAGGAATGTTGAAGGCATATTTACAGGCAGATCTGGTACCAAGTTGGTGCCATGTGTATTGTCTGGTACAAAAAAAGATGAAGTAGTGTTACTGAAACATTTTTGAGTCACATGTTTCACAGGGCATGGCCCTATATTATATAATTTGCATGAAGTGGGTTGCAGCATAAGGAGGATGTGAGGTCCTGGTTGAGCCTCGTCACTTTGCTCAGGAACCCAGAATTGCTGGATTTGCCATCATTTGGTAAGGAAAGGGGATGAAGGAATGGTCTTCAGACTACCAAAACCAGAAGGATTTTCCTGTGGGTTCCAGTCCAAAGGATGCAGCAATATGTTTAGCAGTTTGGTATCTGCTTATCTTCGTCTGCACAAATATCACAGACTTTGGATGAGGGACTGATTTTTCTCTGATGAAAACTTCATTGTTAAAAATCAGATTGATACAATACAAATCTTGCGGGGATGCCAAAAGGCCAAATATATTCCTATTTTCACAGACTCTAAGGCTGAAGAACTGTGTTTATTGCAATCAAATGAGATTCACTGAGGGGAATGGGAAGGTGTGTTGAGATGTTGTAGACCTAAGGAAAAATGAGGAAAAGAAGCAAAACGGATTAGTAGCTTGGACGGCAACAAAATTTAGCAAATTAAGAAGGGCATTATCAAAACCTGAAATACAATCTTGTGTACTTTACACTGTGGGGGGAAAAATGAAGGCATGTGTTTCTTTCACTCATTGATATCTCACACCAGTAATGGCATTAGTACAGAATAGTGGCTTCTTTGTATTTTGAAGTCCTTGATTTTCTCCACAGAGACACAGGGCATGGACTAACTCTACAAGGAGCCCGCAGGAACTGCCACTGGATAAGACTAGCTTGCCGCCTGATCTCCACTTCTTGGCCTTCTAGCCAAACTCTAGTGTAGTATCCCTTCTCAATTTAATGGCAGACCTATCTCCACTTTGAGGTCTTGACATTACGTGGGTGTGGGGAGTGGAAGGTGACCTTGGAGCTTGTTCTGTGCCTTGACAGAGCAGTGTAGGGCCCCCAGGAAGGGAGTCATGGCAGGAGTGAGCACGAGCGAACGCAGAGACAGAGGTGTGTAAGCAAGGTGAGCATGCCGCAGTATTTCTGTACAGGATTTTCCCAGGCTCCAGTGACATGGTTCAAGGGCTTGCTGGGCCAAAGCGAGTCTTTGTGTAAACTCTTTCCCAGGAATTTTCCAGATTTTTCTGAGCCAATTAAATTCTAGCACTGCAGCCAGGAGAGCACGATAACTCTCTCAACACGCTGTGTCAAGAAGCATCCCTTTCTATTGGCTTTGAACCCCTACCTGTCTGTTTCTTTGGTGCTCCCCTAGTTCTTTTTCTTTCAGAGACATGGAATAACCCTTCTCTCATTCACCGTCTTTGTGGGTCACTTACGGTTTAAAGGGTCTGTGTCATGTCTCTTTAAAAACTTGTAAAGTATGGTTACAATACCAGTACAGTTAATTTAGTTTAGAGGCAGGCTGTGTAAGAAAAAAGTAAGCAGGAAGTTAAAACAATGATACATCCTTCAACAGACATTTCAGTGTGATTAAGAGACAATACAGGAGCTATTAACTATCAGACTGCAATGAAGTTAAACAGCTTGTTTTGTTTTTACTGGAAAGCAGGACTATAAGGAATTTAAAGCGTCTTTCAGATCAGGGCAGAAGAGTTGCTAAGAAGCTATTTCCTCATGTAAAAACCGTGCTGAAAGGTCTGAGGAGCTTGAAGCTCCAAAAGTCTTTTCATAGGGAATAGGTAGGAGAGCTGTGTAGACAGCATTTATAGCTCTAAAGCTCCTTTTCTTTGAAGTTTATTCAGTTCCTACAATTCAGACAGACAATACCGTGGCACTTGCTCTTTGGTAGAAGAACAGAGGGAAGAAACAGAAGTGCTGAACCCTGTCAGACCCGCATGGGTGAGCCTTGTTGACATCCAGGGCATTGCAACCCATGCCAGAGCCGAAGCAGAGAAGGATTTGGAAGTTTCCAGGAGAACTGCTGAAGATTCAGGTTTTGCCAGTTGAGGAGCTGCAATGAGGACATTGTGGAGGGCATGGGTGTTTGGGAAGCCTTCCAGGCACTGTTTTCGTTTTCATATATTTTTAATGGTTTCAGGTTTTTGCCTCCAGGATAAGATAGGTTTAGGGAACTCGTAGAAGCATGCAGCATCTTTCAGAAACCCTAGCCTGCATTTCTTTAGAGTTTAATACATTAGTTAATATTGGTTTCTTTTATTGAATGCTTTTTATTTGTCTGCATACTTTGGGACTGGCTGTATTGAATAAACTTATGCTACCATAATCCTGACTTTTTGTGCAAAAATGCCATTTTCTGTTTTAGCCACAGGTGTTAGAGCAAGATGTGCTGACTAGCTGCAGGTACTGTCCAACAGTGGAGTCCCCTAAGTAATCTTCAGACTGGTGTCTGTTTCAAATCTGCAAATGTTTAACCATAGGTCCCAAGGGTTGTGTTGCTGTGTATAGAAATGCCCTGTGTCTATTAGACCACAGGATTGTGAGCAGGAAATTCAAGCTCCACTTCCAGGATTTCTTACTGACTTGCTTAGTGTTCTTCTGCTGAGAACGCTGAATCTACTAAAACCACCAGGTGGTTTTAGACTCTGTGAAACAAGTACATTAATTTCTTACAAGAGTGTGGCCCAGTGTGCTGTTTGGAAACTTGGTAAGATTCAACAGTGACAGACATTTCTGTCTGACACCTTCAGTAGTAAGGTTGGTAACTGAACATTCCTCAGTAGAGTAACTATCCCAAACGTTATAGTTGCCATTTTGTCTGGATTGTTCCCCACAAAAGGAACTCAGTTAAATCCATGACCTATTTCTTCACATGCAGCAGAATATTACTGCTGAGGAGAAGCCCTCATCATCTGTGGAGGAGGTGATGCCCAGTTTTTGCTGTGCTGTGAATTGCTGTACCAATGCTTTTTGGTTCCCCTGCCCCTGCTTCGAGCCCTCTAAAGAAATTACAGAGAGAGTTGTGGAAACATCTGCCTTTGGAAATTGAAACCTGGAGTTCCCAATCTTAATACCTCCAATTACTGCAGCCAGCAGTGGTGGCCAAACATACCCATGGCAACCATAGGTGGGTTGCAGCATCCAGAGACACTACGTGGGGTGACCACCCCAGGGACTCTTGCCTTTCTGGCATGGTCATGACGAGGTGTCCTCACCCCCCTCTGTTACAGACCCTCATCCCCTCAAAATTTCACCCCAGCCACTGTGTATGCCCCGCACAAATAAGGGGGCCTTAACCTCGTACCCCCATTTACCTCCTCTGTCCCTGCAAACTGTCATGGTAACATCCCTTTGTCAACATTTGGTTTTTTACAAAAAACACAGATTAAGCCCACGTTTCCTTTGTGTCAAAACACACTTGCTGATGCTTGATGAAAGTCTGCAGCCGCAATACCACTCTCTCTATATTGCAGCTCTTTACACGTAAGATGCCTGTGTGCGAGTGTTGCAAAACATTTGAATTAGAGGTCACAGGGATTATTAGCCAGTGCTCCTGGCGGCAGCTGAGGGAGGCAGGCTCGGGAGCCTTGGCTGAGCACTTGTCACTAAACCTGCACTTCCTTCCTTATCCGGCTTCCTGTTCAGCTCTCAAGAGCATTTCTGATCTGGGCAAAGGGTTATTGACTCAAATGTTTGCCTTTTACTCTTGGTTGAATCTCCGAGTGTTTCCAAATGCTCCGAGTGGTATCTTGGCTGCTCATGACACCCAAGTGTGTTCAAAATGCTGCCCAGCTGGGGAAGAGATCAGTTCTCTCTTCCCAGTGGTGGTCCCTGCTGCTGCAGGAACTGTCACTGGCAAAAAAAATGCGCGGTTCTGGGGCTTTTGGTCTCTCATGGGCAGAGCCATCCTGTGTAAAACCTTGCTTTGGCTGTTTTCCAGCTGGGTGAGGTCAGAAAACAGCCTGGCAGCAGCTTCCACAGGTCTTTGTGTCCGACAGACTGGGCCAGGTGGACCGTTTCGCTCCGGAGTTCACATGCTTGGCCAGCCAGCTTCTTTGCTGCACTTAATGACTTTTACAGCACGTTTTGGGCAGCTCCAGTGAATCTCATCCTTTCATCCTCCTGTGATCTCACTCGGTTTCCTGGAGAATGAGGTGTGAAGGTGCAGTTGGCTTCTCCTGTACTCTAAACCATCTGACTGCCAGTGCTGGAAAGAGGGACATGTGGTAGCGCTCCAGCTTGTGCTTAATTCTTGAGGTGACTGGAAAGGTACCTGTCCTTGCAGAGATCAGTCCTCCGCTGGGGAAATCCTGATAGCATTAGTATTTCAATGCAAATTAATTTTAAATTATAAGCTCTGGCCTGTATATACAAAAACATTCATTCAGTGACATTCTGAATTTATGCAGGATTTTTTTTTTTCTTTAGCAAAGAATGTGGAAAACCATGCAAATATTCCTAGAGAATAAATGGGCAAGTACTATATTTCTGTAAAGAGGATATAGAATACACAGATGGCTGGTTTAGTGTCTACTGCTGTATTGACATATGCAGAGAGATGCTTCATGTACATATGTGTAGCAGTAACTGAATATTAAAATTGAACAGTCATGCAGCTCTCTCTATGCTTCCCCTCATTTTAAAATATTTGCCTGCTTTATTTAGGCAATGTATTGCTATTCTTTTTGGAATGTCTGTACAATATTTACAGAACTCATAAGTCAAAATATGAATTTGGCTTTCATATATTGAAGAACACTTACCATTTCTGTGGTCTTATCTTGTTTGCATTTAATAGAAAATTCACGAGTACAATAATAAATTTTGAAAGTGGAAAGAATTTCACAAAAGAAATTCATAGAGATGTCTAGCTCAGAGAGAATGGAAAGGTCCTCAATATGCTGGAATAATTACAAACTTCTTTTAATAAAATTTATTAATGGGATTTTTTTTCAGATGTTTCTTAGGATGCTCACACGGAGCACTTAAGGGGATAAGGACTATAAACATTCCATGTAGGGACTGGAATCATTATTTGGACCATCTTTAAAAGTTCTGCCAATTATTCAATAGTCTATAATCAGCTTTATGAGCTGTAGGATTTCATTATGCAAATACATATTTAAGATTTGTATGGGCCACAATTAAAAACACAGCTGGAGAAAATATGTTATTTTTACATGACCAGTGGACGTGCTCAAAGTGAGGCATCTCCACTGCTTCAAATTGGTTCCATTCAAAAGTAACTTCAGGAAATTACACTTCCCCTGTGAGTACCTGTGTTGCTTTGCTTTCCCCGTCTTACTTTCTTTCCAAGCCAAACAGTCAAGGTCTATCATTGAATCAGGACAGAGAATGAGACGTGCTCTCACTACTGCATGTCACTGCTAGGGCATGTTAGGGCATGTTCTCGCAAGACCTTTTCTTGCCAGCGCCCTCAATAGGTTATATCTTCGGATGCACCTATTTGTATAAACTTAAAATGGCTAAATTTCAGGAGAGGCTTTTAAAGAATAACCTGTCCAGCCTGATGTTTCAGTAAATTATTTCCTTGAATCCTTAACTCTGCAAATGTAAACAAATACTTGCCTTCGTTCTGCCTTTTGTCACCAGCTGTAGATGTTTCATTTGCCTGGAGTGTGATCTAATCAAAGGAGCGCTGTCCCCTTCCACTGGTTTTTATGGAAGCTTAGTGTGCAGTCTCCTCTGACCCTGACCGTAAAAGACTTAGGGCTTTCCCTGCCTTGCATTTGCCATCAGTGGGAGAGGTGTTTTTTGTCACATGGGAGGTGCAAATAAAGTCTGCAAGAGTCTCTTCAGGACACTAATATATAAAATCTTCACCCCACAGAGTCACCATTCTAGTGTTAAGTTGCAAATGAAGTGGAAAATCTTCTGTGATAACAAAACATAATAGTGAAGCGATTGGACTGGGGCTTTGTGCCCTGTTTTTGTGTCTTACGAGAAATCATTGCTAGTATGAAATGGAGAACATTTTCTTCTCTTTCATGGCAGTGGTATGAATTTTATTTTATAGAGATTATGGTTGTTGCATTAAGCTTGTTCATGTTCTCACTTAAGAGCGCTAGCAATAGTATGGCAAGCGATGTGTTGTCTTCAACTCTTTATTTGAAGATCCTACAACAGTATAAGGTGAAATTACCCTGTGCTGGAAGGTAATCACATATTTTATATCTCCTTCCCTAATGTTGCCAGATTGTATTAATCATAAATGTCAATGAAGTCTCCAGATGACTTCCTGACTTTCGACTAAAGGCCTTCATCTCAGCCTCTTAAATTCCAAGGTCAAGGGGAATGTAACATTCAGAATAATTATTAGCATTATTTTACCTTGACATTTCAGCCCTGCTTTCAGTTTAGTATTCCAGCCAGGCAGTGAAGAAGAATGTTGTCTTTCAATTCACCGGAGGGAATTGCCCCAATTAAACCTGACTTTAAGGATATCTAAAGCCCTGTATTAATGTGCTGTTCTGTTTTTTTTCAGCAAGAAATACTTCTTGAAGGAGAGAAACTTTCATTAAAAACATTCAAGATTTACTGTCAGAAGAACAAGCAATTTTTGAATTGTACTTTTCCCCCTAGGCTAGGATAATAATCAGTGCTTCTCATTTTCAGAGGAGTAAGTGGTTGTGCTGCCCTAAAGATTCTTTCGCCTTTTGTTTCAGCTAAAAGGTCAAAGTGATAATTTTGTCTCATCATGAACTATTAGTGGTACCTTGTCAAATCCTTGGCACTTGTCCAGGATCTTGCACCCATCCATTGCACATACCTGTATTTACTGTGTTTTTTTAACATCATGTCAGGTAATAGGGACAGAATACATTGTTTGTGGGGGTTTTTCCCAGCAAAGAGAAACGTTTTCACCAAAGCAGAGATGAAAAGAAGACACAAACCACTGCGCCACACACAGCCCCACAGCTATTTGACCTTGGCTGGGCGGAGAGCTGGCAGTCTGGCTCAGTCAAACAATTTTACTTACTCACTTCCTGCAAACTTTTGATGACCCTTGCCATTCTGGAAGTCTGTGTTGATAATGAGGTAAATAACTGTATAAACACCGTGCACTGTAAATTGGCCAGAGAGCAGGTACGTACAGACGAACAACAGACACGGGTTAGTCTTCAGGCATGGGGATTTTTTTGGCACAGAACAGAGAATAAATTGAGTTCCTATGATGAGCACAGTTTATTTCCATAGTGTTGTTCCCATTCACTCCATGGCAAGGTGTTGCTGTAGAGAAAAAAGTGGAGCCACACTGCAAAAGGGAATGCAGGACTGCATAACTTCAGCTCCCTATTCCTGTTAGTTGCTTCCCCTACTGTGCTGTGCCTTTCTGTGAAACCTTGAAGATGAAATTGTTTTGAATCTTTTGGGCTGTAATTCATGGCTGCTCTCCAGCTGATAGCAAATTGCTATTTGCATCTGTTATGGTTGTGTGCCCAGTTTGTGATTTGACACAACTGCTGTGGCCCGAACTGTTTCAATGGGAGTGATTTTTATTGACTTCTACTTAAATTTGACTTTGGGACTTCACCTAACTGGAAAGTAAATTGATTGATGCTGACACTCCTTTTCTTCTAACCTCTAGCTCCATGCAGATTCATACTTGAAATGCCTTTGTCTCCAGCACAAACATGCTCTTTCTCTTATTCTTTCTTTATTTTTAACTAGAAATCTTGCGTAAATATTACATGAACATATAGTTCACTGCATAAATGTACAACAATCTGCAATGTTTATTCCCTCAGAATTTTCAAGCAAATTTGACATTGTTTTATTAAATGCTGTCAATTTTGACATGGCTTATAGTTAAAAGTCTAATTGTGCTGAAGTATCAGAACCCTTTCTATGAAAAGCTCGTTAAGCAATGCACCTCTGTAATACACCAAGGAAGTTTACAGGAGTCTTGAGCCCATTTCGATTTTCCATTTCCTTCCCTGTTTCCTTCTATTAGATATTTGCTATGGATAGATGACTAATCTTCAGTGAGTTTATGGCCAACAGTTCCTGACCCGTTTTGAGTCAGCTTTCAGTGACTAAAGCAGTGCTATGATTAATTGTGTTGATAAGAGAAGTGGAAGCTTCTTTCCTCCTGCCTGTCAAGCTTAACAAAAGCAGTGAATCTGTAGAACATGGCAAGGGTGGAAAATTGATACTGTACCCTGTGGAAACAATCCTGTGCTGTCTTAAGGATCTGGCCCATTTGGTGGAATAGAATGAAATGTATTCACTTATTACTTCATTACATAGGTATAAGGATATAAAAGAAACTGTTGTTGGTCTTTTGCATCATGATTTTTACTGAGTACTAGAAGGTGTTGGATGTGGGCATAAAAAATTCCATTAAACAACTATATTTTCCCTTTCCCCCCACCCCCCTTTCCCTATGTTTATAATGTACTTTTTAATTTTGTAATGTTTACCCATCTGAATGTCTCATTAGTGCTAATCTACCAGATGGGACCCTGGAGAGTGGGAAAGGGAGATCCAGGAGATCTAGTGTAACCCAGGAAGGCAAGGTTTCCTAGTTACCCTGTCATTCAGATGCTTTGTATATTCTTTTGGGGATGGCTGTCTTCTGGGATTTCCTCTGTGTTCCTTCAGGATTACCTGACCCCATAAAATCATTCTTCCTTGTACTAGCATTTACTTCTGTGTCTCCAGCAAGCATGAGACTGGTGATTTTGAGGGCTGAGAACACAAGTCTATCACTCTTTAGCGAGCTCTTTTATTTTTGTACCAGCAGTATATGTTCTTTACTCGCAATGCACTGCAGCTCTCAAATTCACCTTTTCAGGAGCCCATGCTTTGGTGCCATTTCTAACTTAATTAGTCCTTTGTACAGTCCCACTTCTAAGCCCTTGGAGCCTAAAGCTTGGGAGATAATTATTTCCATCCCTGAAGAGAGGTCTTTCAAAATCCCTTTGCATCTCATGGGTTAAGTGTTTAATGTTTCAGCTAGAGATTGGTAAGCACAAGAACAGAAACTGAATGGAATGTATTGTGTTCAGTACCCATCCATTTTAAATAATTTTCCTTTTGGCCCTAAACTTCTCTTTATTATATATGAAAAACGTATTTGGAGTTTCCAGTGAAGAGGAACTAGAGATTATTTTTCCCCCTTTCAACTGGAATAAGCACAGGAGTGTCTGGCTGATAATGGATCTGCAGCAGCAACTCCAAGGCCTTTATTGTCTGTGTTTTTCATTAAGTGTGTATGTTATCCTAGTAATATAGAAATGCTAACAAAGGAGTGTTGTCAAGTGTGGAGGAGCAAATTGATTCAAACCTATTTTTGGAGCCAAATAAATCTTCTTGAAACATAAAAAATTACTCCATGCTGACAAGTAGTCCTAAAAAATTGGTCTGTTGAGGTAATTTATGTGTGTGTACACACAGAGACAGGTATTCTGGTCTGGCTTTTTAGTTTGAGACAGTTATAAAAGTGATTGAAAACAAAGGGAGTTGTTTGGGAGCACTGCTTCACTGAATCAAAACTATTAGGGATTTTACTGTTGTGAAAACAGGGTTTATTTTTAATAGCCCTCTCCAAAGTGGTTTTTTCCCTCTGCCTCCGAGCCAGAGTGGACACTGGCATGTGAGATGATTGCAGGCTGTGAATTTTCAAAGAGGTCTAAAGTAACAAGACCACCCCAGTTGCTCCGCTAATGCTGCTGCCCTTCGAAAGAATTCTGTGAGTGTTTGAATTGCAGAGGCAGCACAGTAATTGAGGAGACTTGTTCAGGAAACAACTTATGAATGTTTCCTTACCCGAGAGCTCTTTGGTCAAGAACATGAAAGCAAATGTAGCTTAAAGAAACCCAGTAAAAATCCTTAATGTAGCAGCATTGGTTTTCTGATTTGTGCTTTTTTTTCCTGTTGTTTGGGGTTTTTTTCCCCCCTTTTCTTCTATTTTAATATATCTTCAGTGCCTTTTCTAACAAATTACAGTATTCCACCCATTGCCTAAGAAGTCTGAAAAAACCCAATTGAGCAATTAAACAGGTTTCCAGCCGCTTCGGTTGCAAAGCCATTGGGCTGCATGGAGAATGTGCTGGCAACAAACAACTGATATAATTTAATGAGGTGTAACCGAGTAATTTGGGGCATCCAGCAGGTTTTTTACTATAAGGGGCTACATCAGAAGGCCTTTTTTAATAAGCATCCTGTGATTGGCTTTTGGAGTTGTCCTCGCAGGGTGGTTTGAAATGCATTGTGCTGATGCTGATCTATGGGCCCAGAGCTCCTGTTTTTCACTCATTTAATTAATTAGATTAAAACAGAGCCAGAGGATAAGTGACTCTAAGGTCTCATACTTTCTTTTCACATTGTATTACTTACAAAGAACTTGAACAGGGAGAAGGTGACCTTGCTTGTAATTGTAACATTCCTAATATGAACAAAATCATTTGTCCTTTACATTCACATACTCTTAAGAGTTTTGGGTAGCCAGTTGCTTTAGATTTGGATCCTTCTATAAGGAAGATTGTGTCTATCTTCGGTTGTAGAATTGGTCATAAACTTCCCAGATTATAGCTCGTTACAGTAATAGCACTGCTTCAAGAGCAGTTAGTGTTGCACACCTTGTGGCGCTGCTTACCTACTCTGTGGGTCTGAAAACATCTGTGGTGTGATTATTAAAAGGCCACTAAACTGAAGACTACAAAAAAAGACCATTTTTGCCCTTTTATTTTTTGAATACTAAATTGAAATGCATTGATCCATGTAATAGCCATTTCTCTAGTGTGAACTGCCACCAGGTCCATTTTTTCTTGTCAGTGGTGTGTGAGTCCATAACACCCTGGCTCTGAACAAGCCTTCCCTGCTTTTGGAGGGCCAGATGTTGGGAAGAGTCCTTCTTAGAAGCAAGTCTGCTTGATCAAGCCTGCTCAGAGGGAGAGAGGGAGCTCTCACAGGAAAACAGCAGAAGAAGTGATGTGTCATTTGGCTTGGTTGAAGAATATTACATTTAAAAATCGAGCCCTTGACTATTATGGAAATATATTTTGGAGAGGGGTTTTTTTGCAGGGGGCGGGGGGGAAGGGTGTTGGAGGCAGAGCCCACCCACAGCCACTGCCCTCCCACAGCAGCCGCTGGGCTCACCCACTCCCCCCACCCCCTGAGCAAGAGCAAGCCAGCAATTAGGGAATGCCTGCCCTAGGGAAGTGTGAAGTACGTGTTTAAATGTGTGGTGCCTAGGACTGGCTGATGAGAGAGGGGATAGATAGATAGATAGATAGATAGATAGATAGATAGATAGATAGATAGATAGATAGATAGATAGATAGATAGA
>JAWWEU010000081.1:60011313-60030159 GCA_035583155.1 Acropternis orthonyx | reverse complement strand
AGATAGATAGATAGATAGATAGATAGATAGATAGATAGATAGATAGATAGATAGATAGATAGATAGATAGATAGAGTGTGGGTGAGTGAGAATGGGGAAGGGGTGCACTGGAAGCTTCCTGCTGTCCCACATTTTTAGCCCCTGCCAGAGGGTGTCTGTGAAATCACTGCAGTGAGCAAAGATGGCACTCCTGAAACATCAGAAGCTGTTGGAACACATGCCATGCCAAATGGCAGCTAATGGGCTTTCCACAAAATGCTAGTTTTGAGTCTTGTTAATAGGGCATCAATTTGATGTCTGCTCCAAAAATGTGTTCCACTTCCAAAATGTGCCCAGTGGTTTGAATCAGTGTGGTACTATGACTTCATCAGCTCACTAGTATTTGTTTCTAAAATTGACACTGTTGACTTTTGACAATTATTTTCTTTACTGCTGTGTTTCAACCTGATTTTCTTCCTAGTCCTGACTATTTTGTAAATGATTTTTACTGCTACTTTATAGACGAGGTCCACAGGTAGTTCTTCATCATATTCATGAAGATCACAAGAAGAAGTCTGTTTCTTTAACTTAACCTTGATGACTGAACCTTGAAAGAAATATGTTAATCAACACCCAGTTGCTTCAATATTTATGCTGAAATAATATCTTGTGACTGGAACTCCTTTTAGATAAGTGTGATATTTATAACCCATTGACTTCAAGTGTTGGAGGATGAAAGTAGATCTGGGACTTTTGACAGTGTACTCTAAACGCCACCTAGTATCAACCAAGGCTGAATGAGGGTTTAGGTGGCTGTGTCTCTTTACCTGTGAGCAGTCATTTTTAAAAAGCATTGCATTTCAATCAGATAATAAAACAATAAAGATCTACATCTGCTTGTGTACATAGACCTGTGCTGGAGAAGTTGCTTGGAGGTTAGCCTGATGATGTCTGCTTGCTTGTTTGATTTTGAGAGACTTTTTCCAGGTGTAGATGCTTAGGTTCTGTACAGATACAAATGCAGTTATAAGTACTGCAGTCAGGCAGTTGAAATTAGACACACAGGATAGCCAGGAAACATGTGTTGCATGGGCAGCTACTTGAAGTGTTTTTCAAGTGCTTCTTAGGCACCTATGGAAAAAAAATTAAAAAAGGCTAACAGAAAAACAAAAGTCTGGCAATGCTTGCTCTAATAGCTGAAAGCCTGGGCTGAAGCCAAAGGTCTAAAATAGAAATGGGCAACATAACAGTCTTTTTTGGTGAGTAATATAAAACTTCTGTTAGAGTTCCTAACTCAGCTGAGTCCTAAATATAATAGCAGGTGAGCTAGGAAACAGTGGAGAGAAATTTGTGAGAGAAGGAGCAAATGAGTTGCATTTTTCTTGTTATGCTCTATCAGAAAACTGACTCATTGACTAAAACTGGTTAAACCAGGATGCTCAAGCCTCCAGGAGTCAGATGCCTTTACAGGCATCTGTTTGAGGGAAACCCACACCTTTCATTAAAAAAAAAAAAAAAAAAAAGGCAAGCCATTCTGCTTTAATGGGCCAAGTTGTCTTATCCAGAAAACTTTGATCAAAAACTTTGGTGGTTCTTCAAAGCTGATTCTAACCACTGTGGGTAGAAAGCCAAAGTGAAAAGTATGTGAAGGTTTTTCATACCTCCTGCTTTCCTTTTAGTTGGAAATGCCAGAAGAGGGACTTTCTCATTTCCTGTGTGGCTGTTTCCCCTGTTTCTCAGAGTCCTTGGTGAAAAGGGGTTTGTAGTTCATAATTGTGAAACCTCTTTGTTGTTCAGAGAGAAATGTGACATGAGCAAAAGAGTGATCTGTGCTAAGAAAGAGGTGATATTATTATTCCTTTTGTGTTTTCCCACCATTAGCATAAACTTGGACTTAGCAGTGAGAAGTACTGATCCTGTAATGTACTACAAATGCCCTCATCTCGTCTGTACTTAATGGAAGTAAATGATGCTCAGCATCTTATGTGATTTGTCTTCATACCTTTGTTTAAAAGGGGTTGAGTAGGTTACAGGAGGGCTTTCTGCTGTCTTTTTCATAAAGGTCATATTGTTTCATCTCCTTCCTCAGAAAGAAATTAATTTGGGAAGAGTCCTGAGTGGTAACAGAGAGGGCAAAACTTTACTCTGCCAAGCCTCCTTCTGTAAAGTGAAGCAAAGCAGGGTTGGTGTGGGAAGTCAGTCAGCTCAAGGGGGAGTTTAAGTGCTCTCCACTCATCCGAAACTGTCTCAGGAGGTTTTATGAAACTCCAGAAAGGCAATTGTAAGACTGCAGTGGGTGGGAAGACCCAAGAAACTGGGTGGAGTGGTGAGAAAATTTTAAGAATAGCTGGCAATTCATCTTAGCTCCTGGGACTTAGGGACTTTCCAATGCTGGCAGGTCTCAGTACGTGTGTTGTTATTCAGGCTGCATGCCAAGAATATTTAATGCTGACTGCCGAGTGTGTTGGAAAGAAGTCATTGTGCAGACACTGTCACTCAAAGGAAATGCGCCACACCAGTCATTGGTTCAGCAGTCATTTTTGCAGGCAATGAATGCTGACATTTGGATACCAAATGGAACAAATAGCAAAAAAGGAGGGTGGGTGGGCAAACCTTTGACTTTTTGGTAGTTAAGACCATTAAATCTGTTAGTATGTATTGTCTGTATGTGGGTCCCGAGATGCTGTTGCACTTTTGATAATTACAGTGCTGTGAGAGGGTGTGAGGGCACACAGGGAAAAGCTGATAGTTGAACTAACAGTGGCCCTTTCTGGTGAAAAGAGCAAACCCGTCTCTTTCCTGAGAAAATGTACAACGTAAAGCAATGAAACCAGAGAAAAGTTGATGAAGGGTGGCAGAAAAGAGGAAAACTGAGTTTGGACGCAATGTAAAGACGCGAGTTGCCCTGCAGATTTCAGCCGAGCCTGGGCTTCAGACCGTACTTTGTGTAATACGCTGCCTGTGAGCTGTGAGGGCTGGGATGTGCCCTGCCCACTGCAGTAGGGCAGCGAGTGCTCGTGGAACGGGCTCTCCAGAGAGCTGGGCCGAGTGGGAAGCCTGACTGAGTGCAGACATGGGGGTCTCCCCTTGAGCTGCGCCAACCAAAGACACGTGGCCACGGGAAGTGTGCGAACGCGGCCACGCTGGGTGTCTCAGGCCGCAGCCTGCCTGTTGCTCCACATACGTCCATTCGAGGGGCTTCCAAGGCACCCGGTCAGCACCCGGGGCCACCCACACCGACACTGGGCAGTGATCCCAGAGCTCCTCGCCCACACTGTCCCTTCAGCCCTGCCAGCGTGCCGAGGCAGCTCCGGGAGAAGGGGAGAAGCAGGAGACGGGCAGAAAGGCAAACACACTGCAGGGAGCAGTGGTTGCTGCAGGGCCAGTTGGCTGCCTTATCTTTGAGACTTGACTTGATAACCCCGGCGCCAGCGCCAGTCTCTTGCAGATTATCAGCCAGTCACTGCCTCAGATGTGCAGGACAGGATCCCTGCCACACTCTGTCACAGTCCTGCAGGGAATACATGTAGTGCTCAGGGGCACTTGGAGAAGGGCCTCAATTATTAATACCCATTATGATTTTTTTTCTGTCGGATTCTGAAGTCTTGCTGATCATCATGGATTATTTATACACCCTGGCGCTGATTGCACCAGCTCTGTACCATTAGCCCTCCAGTGCCTACCTTTCTGGCTGGCATCCTTTTTCAAGTACAATACCCCCTGCTAGACCACAGGTGTAGTGATCTGTCTGATCAACAGATACATTCACTGTTCACCCCACTGTAGATGCAACCATAGTGTTGTGACCTCAGAAAGTTCAAGCGTGTCCTTAGTTTGCTCAAGATGTTTTTGTGGTAAAAGAACAAGTAAAGGATGCTCAAGGCTCAGCTTTGATGGTGGCTCAAGGTTGTGGTCCACAAAGGTTGTAGTGGTACTAATGGTATTTTTCACCCCATCCTTTCTGATATTCAAGACTTCCTTCTCCTTTCCTCATCCAACTGGTGGTGAGGTGTTTCCCCTCCTACCCTTGCTGCTTTTCAATGATAGCTTGTTGCATATCCAACAGCATGGTGGCTTCCCTCCCAAAGACCATGTGAGACAGCTTGTTCTGAAAGCAGGCTCACCTCCGGCTTGGAGAATTACTATTCCTGGTCTCGTGAAACTATCTTTTTTTTATCCATCATTGGAGTCCAGCCGGTATGTATTCTTCTGGCAGATTTTCCCTCCTCTGGAAAGATCCTATTTCTGCCCGAAAAGTCCTGCCAAACTAGAACCAGTTGGAAATTTTTCAGAGGGATACATAGGTGTGGCCATTGCAGGTTGTCTTTCTGAAACAAGAGTCTTGTGCATGCTGCAGGGCTGTGACAATGCAGGCTGTTTCCAGCACTGACCATGCAGAGCTGACTCACAGCAGGCTCTGTGGGAGGCAGTCTCAAATGGGAGGTGTCTGCAATACCAGTTGTGTGGAGCTTTCTTGGAGGTCCCACGGGGCACAGGACACTCCCGAGGTTTAATCTGTTGGTGGAGCAATGAAGGGCCCTTCACAATCTTGTCACTGTGGGTGGATGACGTTGTGTCTCCTGGATGCCACCAGAGCACCCTGCAGAAGCAGCAGAGGAAACCAGTTCTAGCAAAAGTAATGACACAGGAGAAACTCTGGTTAAATAAAGGAGCAAATAACAGATTAAGAAGAGGTTGGAGCAAATGGTCAATGTGCACAGAGGGCAGGTTCACAGAGCAGTAAGCATCTGTCTAAGTAAGTTTGTTGTCCACTGGTTAGTAACAAAACAAAAAGCCAAACAAACAAAAAACAAGCCACCCAAAAAACGGAAGAAAGCCTACCCTTCCTTTTATTGTCTTCTGCCTCTGTATGAAGAATAAATGTATTCCCTGTTTTACACCACAGAATTGCATTGCAGAAAAAACCAAGCACAACAGCCCTCCAGTTAGCTAACTGCAGTGCAGGGCTGGGCTGGGTGAAAACCTCCTGGGCCAGAGACCTTGGCTGGGGACAAGAAGTAAATCCATAAGGCGTTGAGAGTGTGCTTTTTGGGTAATGTTAAACCAGCCTAAAGGCTCAGTGCCTTCAAAAAGACAATTCCCTTGCTGTGTTCCTTCTGCAGTTTGCAGAGAGTTACACTGACAGGAGGGGTCTCAATATTTGAAGGTCTTTGTGTCTTCAGAAGTTTGCATAGCCTCGGGAGCAGGAGACTGGAATATGAGGCTGGGGAAGCAGGGCCCCTGATTTAGGTGGTGGTCTGCTACTGGAAGAGCTAAACCTGCTGTGCAGAACTGAAATCTCTCTTTGTTATCACTGTGAAACCCTCAGAACAGACTCCCTGAGGAACAGTGGAGGTGCAAGGCACCCCCAGGTACCCATCGCTCTAAGAGCTTTGGGTTTACTCCTCCACGGTTGGAGGCTTGTCTTCAAAGCCATGGCCTGAAGCAGGTCATGTAACTTGAAGGGGAGAAGGGCTCCAGAGCAAAGCTGAGCACCAGGAGTTGAATGTGGTAATACGAGCATTTTTAATGTTGAAGTTCTTTTAGTTCTTTGGAGGGTTACACTGTGTTTAAACATGGATAACTTCTAACACTGTTTTCTTTACTTGTGAGATATATGTAGCTCCAAAACAGTCATAAAAGCAGATAAAGTGGTTTATAGAGAATGTGTGCGCATATTACATTAAAAAAATAACCAATGGGCTTTGTGGTATATAAAATGTTAACTGAATGCCTGTATAACATTGGCATCTGGTATCGTCAGCAAGACAACGTTATGGACAGTGATGAGACAGTGATGTTACTAATGCTGTTGACATGCAAGAAGCAGCAGCAGGAATTCTTCCCTTTTCTGCCATCAAAATCTAAGCTCATGGTTAAAGCCAGAGGAGATTATGTCTGACAGGAAAGAGCACATGAGAATAGTGATTTTCTGTAATATTTTTATATTGAGTTTTTCCCTTTTATTTTCCTACAAAGAGGTTGTTTTGTTTAGCCTTGAGGCTGAAATTGGCTGTAATTTCCATGGACAGCAAATTTTGTGTGTGGTACAAGCAGTAATATTTTCCCAAAATATTCTTGCCAGGCTTGTGAAGACAAGAATGCAGAGGTGCTGATTTCTGGGACGTGTAGTGATAGTGTAAGTGGAATCGGTGTTCAAAATTCAGATCAAGTAAATGTGCCATCACCCTGCAGCCCTTATGAGAAAACCCCAGAATTTGGGGTTATATGTACAGTCAGCATAACACTGTCAGAGAAGATGCCTCAAGTGCACGCAGGGAGTAGGACTCAACCTGAGCTTTGGGTATTTTTTAAATGAACTCTTGTTTCTGAGCCATAATGTGTGACACTCCTCCCCCCAAGGATGTCTTCTGCCTTAAGTGCTTTGCTGCCTAGCACTGAGGGAGGAGGGAGTAGCGTTGCTGAGGACACAAGGTTAAGGAATAACCTGACTGGGGAAGAAGCCAAACTAAACAAAGGTTTAGAAATATAGCTGAAAATAATGCAGCTTACCGTTTTCCTCTGCCAGTGGCTGACACACCAAATTTTTTTGTTCTTTAAAACCACAGTGAATCATTCCCAAAAAAGGAAGTGTAACCTCTGTTTTCTACACTTCTGTCCTTCCCCTCATCTGGGGAAAACCTGTCCTTGCTGTATTTCTCATGACACATTTGACTGGAGGGCTGCTTCACAGCGTTTCTTCTGGGGGCTGGCTTTTTTATCTTGCCTTTTGCAGCAGATAACAGACCTATATGCTGCATAGATTAGAGCTGGCAAATTTTGCCCCTGATTTCTTTAGGCACAGATAAAATGCCTTAGTCTCCCTCTCATGTCTGTACTTAAAGCAAAATTTTAAAATGTCTGTTAATGGGAGCTCTGAGCGATCTCTGCATTTCCTTTGGTTCTTGTCTGGCCACGTGTACATGTTAATGAGATTCACTAATAATAAAAGTGGAATTTGGAGCAGAGCAGAGGCCAGCCTAATAAATCTCCTGTTAGCTCAGGCTCTGAGGTGATGTGACTGCATCCAGGGGGAGGGACAGGCAGAAGCTGGGCGTTGGGCTGGCGGGCAGGGAAGGAAGCCAGCAGTGGGCACCAGGAGAGGCAGAATCTCGATTGCTGAGGGCTGGAGGTAAAAAGCAGCTTCTGAAGGAGTGCTGAGGGCAGGAGGGTGTGCAGAAAACAGGCTGTGGAAATTTTGGTTCAGGTGTCTGTACTGCAGTGAGAGGATGAGTGATTTTGGAGTGAAAGGTTCTTTATACCTAAGAGTAGAAACTGAAAAAAAAAATGTATGTGTAAAATTTATAAAAGGTTAATGCCTTAATTTGGAAACCTCTTTCAGAAAGGCAAAGCAATCATTTTCCCTTCTTCTAGTACAGCCAAGATTTTATGCTGACCAAGCTCTGACTTCAAAGCTGGCCCTTTTCTGAGCATGGGCTGGGCCTTCTAACCCTGGGAGGTCCCCCAAACCTGAATGGTCTGTAATTCCGTGACTCTGAGCATTGAACCATTCACCCCTGATGTCAGCAAAGCTGGAATCTTACCCTGAGAGAGTGTGGATTGTGGCAAGTCATGGCCAACAGAGGAAAAGCAATTTAGATGTGAAAGGTTCTGTATGTTCCAGGTTTGAAATTGCTTGTCTGCCATGTTAGATCCATTGATCCCCATGGAACAGACGGCTGATACCCAGTTCCCACTGACGAAAAGTCCTTCCCAAACAGCACTCATTTAGAAATTGGTTGGTAACTCAGCAGCAGAGCAAGGATTGGAGCTGTGCTAGTGACATGGTGGCCCCACCACTTGCTCCTATTCCTTCCTGCCACGAGCAAGTGTAAAGAATGCTGTCCGGAGCCAGAGCATCGCTGCTCGGGACTGCCCGTGCCACAGGCCAGGCAGGCGAGGCTGCGGCTGGCTGTGCCTGCTCAGCACACACGGAGAGCCTTGGCTTCCAGAGCCCCGAGCCTCGTGCTCTCAGGAGCATCCAGTCCGCACAAGTGGGAGAGGAAAGCGCTGCTGGAAGAGAGCAGTCATTTTCCAGAAGGGCCACTGGCTTGGAGTGGAAAACCCTATGAAAGACAGAACATAGAAAGCTGTAGATGATTAAAGCTATGGAGCAGCTCTAAACCTAGGATGAATTAGACCCTCAGTGCATGCCAGAACCTCTGCAAAGTCACTTGCAAACGTAAACTTCACCGTCGCTCTCTCACTAAGTGGCTGGGGTTTTTTATTGCGCCTTCTTTAAAATGATCATGAGTTATAGATAGCCAGAAAAGTTTGTTTCCCTGAAGTAATTTAATGCTGATTATTTATCCTCAATCACATTCAGAAGTGATTTTGTAAAGGGAGGACTAGCAAAACTCTGGAAAACAGACCTGAACAGCTGTACCTCATCACTTTGTGAAAGATTAGGAAGGGATGAAACCTCAGGCTTCTGGCTGAGGTTGGCCAAAGTAAATACAAAGTGAAATATTCAGGGTTTGTGATGAGACCAAAAGTAGCAAACAAGTAAAGCCATCAAATATATTCAAGTCACAGATTGCATGGGATATTTGCCTTTCCTAAGCTTGATTGTGTTAAGCCAGACCGTCATCCTTTTTTGGCAAATAAGGTCCTTTATTTCATCAGTAGTCCTGACATCAGTGAGATTATTTGTATAAGATATTGCTCTTTATTGTGAGTGAAAGTATTACAGTCCAGACCTATGTTTCGATGTGATATCTCCATTTATATTTCTTGTCCGTTTAGATTTGGAGCTCCCTGGAAAAGAATGACCTCTTCCTATGTACAGAGTATAATTGGTTATGATTTCCCCACAACCATCTGTCACTTAGACTAAAGAGCTTAAATATCAAAAGGAAATATTTTGACCTCTATAAGAATAATCATTTTTATATATTTTCCACTGAATTTAGACAAAATGGCTACATGAATTATTTTCATTGTGCCTAAATTGTTATTTGTTGTTTGTCTAGCTCAACTCTAGGAGACTTGGTGAACACAAAGTCACTGGCAATAAGCAGAACTCTGGGTGTGATGTCTATTAATGACCTTTCTATCTTAAATCAAAGGTTGTTCCATATTATGTCTGTTGGAGTTTCTTCATACTATTCACTTTAAGGAGGAGTGAATTTGAATAATAGAGGAAAAGGTGGCTTGTGTATGGATTGTTGTTAAAAGGCAAGAAAGTAAGTGGCATAAACCTGTGACAAGTTCATATTTGCACGGTGCTGGATCATGTTGAGCTTCTCACTCACCAACACCCCCAAGTCCTTCTCCTCAGGAACGCTCTCAATCCATTCTCCACCTGCCATGGTTTCTGCTTGGGATTGCCCCATCCCAGGTGCAGGACCTTGCACTTGGTCTTGTTGAACCTCCTGAACTTCTTCTCCCTTTGAATTGCAGTACCTACAGCTATTCCCATCCTCCTTGTACTTGAGTGTTCCCTTTGTTGGGCATGTGTGCTTGAGTTCCAATCACCTCACTGCACACTGAAGCTGCTGTGGATTGAATTTCCAAGAAATGCCATCAGATGTATCTCTCCTTATCTTATGTTTCAGTTTTACAAGTACACAGGGAAAAGGAAGATAAAATGTGTTCTCTTTACTATTCAAATCGCTGCTTGGAAACAATACATGTCATCTCCAGGCTTAAAGTGCTAAATAACCTTGTTTCATAAACACACAGCTATTTTGTCCAAACAAACTGCTTCATCAAAATGTTGAAAAATGTACTGTACCACTGGGACAGTTCTGCCATAGACACTTTTATTCCTCTCCTCTTATTTGTGCTTTAGGGAAAAAAAAAAAAAAGCAACAATATAATCAGTATTGTTTTTATTACTCAAACATTTGCTCTGGAGCCTAGAGAATGGAAATAGTTATTACACATTATGTAAATGATATCTTTAAAGGAAGCAGTCTTACCAACAGTGCTACATTAACCCTTCTGCAGCACCTAGCACCTCATTCTTCTTTGTCTGTTGACAAACAAGGCTAATTAGCATCAGCAAGATAATTAACTACAGCTCCAGGTAGTACTTGCATCCGGTCTATTGCTGTTTGGAAGCTGTCTCTTCTCCTCACCTCCTTGCAGCTTGAAGGTGCTAATTTTAACACCTACAAAGTGTGGAGGTTGGATTTGGTTGGAAAGAGAGCAAGAGTGCTTTTTTTCTTCTTATTAAAGCACTAGATGAAAAATTATAATAGTGAAGTGATTTCAACCTTCTGCTAGATTTACCCCCCCTTCTCTTCTCCCCCCCCCCCCCCCCAAGTAATTTGCACATTTTGGAATACTTTTTAAAAATTTTTTATATTTCATATGGCAAATTATTCTCTTTCAAAGTCATGTACTTAGAGTGAGAACACTTTGTGGATGGTCTTAACCGGTGGTCCAAACCCAGAGTAATAATGTTTGTTGCCAAGGAAAAAAAGATTATTATTCCTGGAGGCACAACAGACATTTTATTAAATGATTGTACCAGCTGGAAAAAAAATATTGTCTTTATTTTTAACTGTTATTCAGAAGTCTAATGCTTTTATTTCAATAGGAAACAAATTTTTAGGAAGATTACAGCTCATCTGTTCTTGTAATTGTTATTGGGCTATGCTAGACTCATATAATTATTCATCACAGTGTTATTTGCCTTTGTTTTGATGAGGCTGCTCTTACCTGCAAGTCCATAGTTGATCCTACTGTTATTTCCCTTCTGTCTGATACCCCAACTCATTTTGGAGTGAGGAAGAACATATGCAGCAGGTGGGCTATGTTTCTAATAATTAGTTTTCTTAAACATGTTATAAAGAGCTTAGCCAAGAAAGTATCACTGGAATATTCTGAGCCCAGCTGGCACCGTGTTGGAGCCTGGAGAGGGGAGGAGAGAACAGAAAACCGAGCCATGTTCATCTGGGGAGTCTCTCAGCCAAATTCACCTGGGATGTGGTGGAAAGAAACAGAGGCAGTTTTTGTGGGCAACTTACATGGTGAATGAGCAGCTCAGTTCTCTGGCTCAGCTGCTAGAGTGTATGGGCACCCAGCACAACAACAGAATGGGCAGCCGAGTCTGAGCAAAGGCTCTCTGAGCCTCCCTGGGCAGAGAAGTCTGAACAAAGGCTCTCTAAGCCCTCCTTTCGCAGCTTTCCAAGCCAGAAATAGATAAGAGATGTCTAAGAGAATAGCAGTAGGGGTGCAGTATGGGTCTGTGTTTTGGCACTAAGTTGGATTTCACGGTCTCTAGATCAAAAATGCCTCAGCCACGTAATGCAGAGTGCTGACATGGTATGAACTCATGCTAGCATTTCAAATATCTTCCAAAATGTTCAGGGATTAGGATTTTGACTGCTTGCCTTAGTACCAGATCAAGTTATTGTCTGTCTTCCTGCAGCAAGCATAAACTCTATATCTTGGCTAATCAAATGGAAATCTGATCTTGGGCCCATTCCTGAACTGAGTTACATTTGTATTTCTGGATTATGTTTGTCAGGCAGTGCACTGGCTGTGCAGTACCAGGGTGAGTGCTTCCCTCCCTCCTCCCAGAGAAACGGGAACGCAGCAAGGCTGGACTGGTTTTCCTTAGCACTCTTCCAAAGACTGCTGAACTGTTTGGCTGGACCACTCAAATAAATTCAGTTTTATGAAACATGGAAAACTTCAGTAAGATTACATGCATTTAAGAAGTGCCAGGTAATCCTGTCAGCCCTGGGTCTTCTACAGCAAGTCAGTCCCAGAATACATATTGCTCTTCAGGTAACCATGACTAGCAGACTCAGCTTCTTTTAAAGCCTTCAGCCTGTTTTTATACCTTCATGCCAAGTAAACTTTGTCATACAAGCAAGCTTCTTTTCTCCAAATTAAATACGAATTTTTGGTAGGAAAAAAAAAATTATCCATTTTTTAAGGCTTTTAGACTTTTCTTGGTCTTTGAGAACTCAAATCAAGGATCTCTTCTACCTCTTTGTGACATTGTCTTGATAGAAGGTCGGCACAGAGAATGCTAGTGTCCCCAGTAGAAGCTTCTCTTTTATATCCGATGTGTTATGCATGTAAGATAATTTCTGTAGCATTGTGCTATAATCTCCTGACAGCTTCTGAAAAAAGAATGGATGTTGCCCTTTCCTTGGTAATTCTGAAAATGTTGCCAGGATGCAGCCACCTACCTCAAACCATTGCTAGAGGCACTTTAGCAGCAAGGCCCATTTGTGCAGTAAAAGCTTTATGATTAATTTAATGCACATGAAGCACTGACTTCCCCAGGGAAAGCAGAAATGGGATCAGAGAAGATAACCAGAGAGTTGGAAGGCTTCAGGAGGACAAACAGGTGGTGTCTGTGCCGTGTTGCCTCCCACTTCGCATCTTAATCTGGAGGATACATTATTTTCTCCTTTGACATACAAGACTTTTGCTTCAAGAAGTTTTGGTTTTGGTTTTGGGGTTTTTTTTTGTGTGAAGTCTGAGCTAAAAGCCATCTGTGTGCTTTTTCTTTTTTCCTTTTTGGGTGTTGGTGTTGCAACTGACTCTCTACAGTCCATGGGCATGAAAAGGCTGAACAAGAAAGCAAACAACTCAAAATACCCTTTGGGGAAAGGAACCTACAGTCACCTCAAGGTCACATAAAGTGTAATGGACTTATGCAGTAATGCAGGTTGAACTGATTTGTTTCATTAATTAGAACTCATACTGGGTTTGCAGAAAATAACTGACATTAGCAGAGCTACCTTACTTAGGAATCTGATATTAACCTTTCCGTTTAGTGGTACTGAATTTTATAGTCAGAAAAGCTTTTGCTTATTCAGTAACAATTGTGTCCTTTTAATTAACAAAGCAAACATTTTGCCATGTTATGTCGGGAAAGTTTTGTAATTTTAGCAATTAAATAAGTACCAAGTTGCTGTGACTGTCATTTGGTAGAGGTTAATGCCAGATTCTGAAATTGTGCTGCACTCTGAGGTTCTTGTGGACATTAGTGGGGGGAACCAGAAAGAAATTTCAAACATTAGTATAGTATTTTTTCAATAGATGTATATTTCTCAGGGGGGAGTGAGGAGGAGTGGGGCAAGAGAGGGTTCAAGACAGGGAAAGGAAATTAAGATTGATTAAATTTTTCTCTAATAAGATAAATTTTAAACTATTTGATCATGATCTAACAATTGCCTGTTGTGGCTGCTGCTTATCCTGCAAATCACAGAATGGTTTAAGTTGGAAGAGATCTGCCAAGTCCACCTCTAAACCACATCTCTAAGTGCCACATCTGCACACCTTCTAGGGGTGGTGACTCAGCCACTTCCCTGGGCAGCCTGTTGCAGTGCTTGACAACCCTTTCTGCGAAGAAATTTTTACTAACCCTCCCCTCCCATCACTTTTTCTTTCACTGGATCATACCATCTTGCTGCCATGCCTGGCTGCGGTCAGTGGTGACTGCATCTATGGCTCTACGAAAATCAGCAGAAGTCCTTAATAATGGTGCAGAGGACCTGGGTGAGGGCACTCTGTGCTGCAAATCTTTTACTACCCATGCTCTACCCAGGCATCTGTGTTTTATGTGCAAGTAGCAGCTCACCGGGTCAGCTCTGTGGTTTGCTAGCTTGATGCCTTGTACAACAGGGTGCTCTGTGAAGCGTCCATAAATATTGCTGCAACCCACCCTTTCTGTCTTTCTGATGCTTAGTATTACCTGCCCTCTGGGGGAATCCTGGTGAAATCAGTGCATCTTCAAAGGTACTGCTCAGTCTAACAGTGATGGTAAAAGCATCTTCTCCTGCACTTCATTCTTTAGTGAGACATGTTCCACAGCAGGAGTGTCTGGTTTGTGTCCAGTGTGATCACTCCTCCCCTTCTTTCCATGGCCTGATTAAAGGAATTGTTTCAGTGAAAGGGAGCACCTCACTATAACCACCGTCCTTCTCCTGGGAACTCCTTCCCTCGCTTTTGGAGGAACATTTATCCAGTCATGCTGAAGTGAGCTGAGCGTGGGCAAGGTCCCAGCTGCAAGGAGACAATTCATGATGCCCAGGTGGGTCTCATGAGGAACTGCAAAGGTGGTGGCTGAGAGAAAGAGCATGAATTGCTTCCCCTTGCTCTTGGGCACCTTTTGGGTAGGCACAGTGTCTGTGCTCACGTGACGAGCTGGGGCTTCCGACCAAGGCTGGTGGTCTGGTAGGTGTTCAGAAAAACCGCAGTATTCAGGTGGCAGGGTTTTGCCATGTCATGGGAAAAGGGCTGTGGCACTGCCCTTCCATGTCCTAAGTGGAAGTTAAGCAGCTTGGTACTACCATCCCAGAGGGATAGTTGTTCTGGCGCTGTAATTGGCCTCAGGAATTAGGTTGCTGAAAGACTCTTCCAGCAGGAGGGCTTGTCCAAACTGAGCGGGACAGCAATGTCCCTGCTGCAGGGCACTGTAAAAACAGAGTTGCACACAGCCACACTCTGACATATATTGCTGTCTGCTTAGTCAGAGTCCCACAGCAAAAGAAGGACTTGCTCCCCCTCTAATTCGTTTATTTCTATTGTTTCCATTCCTCGTTTTCGCTGTCTTGTCATGTTCCTGCAGTTTTTCATTAAGATGAATAAATGTACCCTTTCAAATGGGGATGGTTCATCTGCTCTTTGACCCAACTGTTATTCAGTAAGTTTTGTAGCTAAAAAGTTGGAGCTTCTTACCTGGTCCTTCTGGGTTCACCTCTTCACAGATCGTATCAGCCAGGGAAAGCAGTGCTTGCTTTTTCTAACTTAGCGGTTTTATTGCCCTGACAGAACCCATTTTGACTGAAAGTGCTAATAATATCTTCTTTTCCTGCTACTGCTCTGCACTTTCCCAGTACTGCAGACAATTTCACTGAAAGCTTAACCAACGTGCCCTCCTCCCTTTGCTGTGTCAGGTCGGGGTGCCACCAATAATTTCAATGTAGCTTTGGCATTTTCCCAGTATTAGCTGTCTCTTCACGTCAGGATTCAGCCTATGCACCTCTGCATTGTTGACCTCTGAAGCTATTGATTTCTGTAGCTGGAATATATTCAAGTTGCTGAAGGAAAAATCTGCTTCCCCTTATCAGCAGAAATGTTTGGTCCTTCTGTAAAGCTGCATTTTAAATTTTGGGGTTTACTGTGTGAAAATATTGTAAACAGTGTTTGCTTATTATTAGCATCTTGTTTATTATTATCTTTTGCTTACAGATGATAAACTCAAGCACAAGTCTGTCCATCCAGTGGCAGAGTTTGGTGAGGTTTTTACAGAACCTCCTGAATTTCATCCTTCTCCACATCAGAGAGATGCATTCCTCACATCTGGTGGGATAATCAGGGGCATCCGGAAAAGTTTGTGCAAAAGGGCAGTTCATTCACCCTCCCACCCACCGTACTCTAAATGGAAGGGGACATACTTCTCCAGGCAGTACTGACTATGAAGAAATGTGTCTCTTTCTGTGTGAACACAGGAGTTCTTTGTTGCCAAACTAATCTTTTTTTTTTTTTTTCTTACTTATCTTTAATGGTATCTAGCCAGTGACTGCTGTTTCTCATGCTTGGAAAATATAATTAAAGACACCTGTACATCACAGACGGTATAGAATCATTTCCATCATTCTTACGATATTATGGATTGTTGATGAATTCTCAGCAGTGATTTGGCTCAGGAGGAGCAAAGTGTGTCTGATTTCACTGGCCTTCTCATTTGCACCCAGTCTGCTTCACAGTGTTCTGCTAAAAGGGGCCTTCAATTAAGAACAAAATTTGTTTACTGCCACTACTGCCTCTTGTATATACTCATTAATTGTGTTTGAACAGGCTGCATTTGTGACATTTTATACACTTAGGCCACCATATAATGGAGAGGAAATTATACCCTGTAGCTGTGTCTTTCTCTGGGGCAGTTTTGTTTTTCTTGTTTGTCTGGGGTTTGTGTTTTTTGGTAGGAGTTTGTTGATTATGTGGTTCTGTGGGGCAGCTTCAGTGGCTGTGGCCTCAGAAGTCTGAGAAAAATGGGCATCTGCTGATCTTGCAGTTGAATGTTTGTCTGTGTACCTGTAGGTTGAAGGGCAGTATTATTTCTTGAAATATTCCCATCAGCTGAAACACAGTTTGCGTTTATGAGGGCTGCAAAAAAGGAATCTAAATGTGTATTTTAGTCTTTAAAAAAATACTCGTGGCTGCCAAACAAAGCTATAACTTTTATTTTGTCTAAACCAAATGAAAGGTTCGATCTTCCCAACATGAGACATTATGCTTTTTAATTCTCTTCTGAGACTTCAAGGCTCATACAACTAGTTTAATTCCTCCCTCTGGAGCTTGTTATCCATCAGTTTAATAGTTTGATACAACCTGCTGTTTCCTGATCTGGTCTTTACTAGTTTTCTTTTTCAATTACCTCAATATTTTTTCCCCTTTAATTTATTTTTCATACTCTACCCATCTTTCCCATATAAATTATTGTATTTTTTTACTAAGAAATTGTCTTAGTTTTGGATATAAAGGCTGATTACTGTCACAAATATTACCCAAATTGTGCATGTGTGGAGTGAGGAGTGAGAGAATCTTTTATTTGCAGCCAAGTGTCTCATGTCTACCTCATGTCACAGTTTTTTCATATACTTTATCATCAGGTGTGTCTTGCAGGTTCAGATGGAGAGACTGTGTCTATTGTCATTGTGCCAGCTTCCCTGCTAAATGCTTGGCAGAGAAAGGTGTCAAACCCTACTCATGAACAGTGAAAATCAAGACCTAAAAGCAACTTCCCCCAGTGACCAGATTTTACATTTAATCCCCATCCCACTGCTTTTATCTCATCATGAAGCCTGAGTTCCTAAGCAAAATTACTGTTAACTGAAGAGGCAGAGTTTCATTGCAGTGAAAATGGTATTTTGTGAAGTTATCGTGCCTTATAAGGGACTTGGTTTATTAGAGTGCTTATTCTAATTTCATATTGTCAGGTGCTGAATGCGTAACTTGGAAATCAGAAAAAAAAGTCAGGCTTTAGTCTCCACAGAGCCACCTCAGGTGTGAGTACCTGCCCTGGCTGGTGCAGCTCTGTCCTGCCAGGTCTTTGTTTTGCTGCCGTAGAAACAGACCCCTGTCCTCTAAAAGCTCTTTTTAAATTATTATTTCTTATTTTTTATTTTATTATTTTTTATTGAGATGACAAAATGTTTACAGACATACACACAGACACACCAAATTACACTTTTCTTCCCATGAATCTCTGCTCACTCTCTCCAGCAACTTCTGCTCTTTTCCTCGCTCTTCGTTCGCATCCCAATGTCTGACTTGCAGGTGTCATCCCTTTCCTTGTTGGCAATACATGTTTACTGTTGGAAGCTCCACTTACAAAAATCACCACGAGGGTTTATGTTCCAGTGGCACGAAACCTCCTGCCATCCACACTGAAAATCACGTTGCTTTTCAAGAGCTCCACATGGATCCAAGTAAAAGGATGAGGACTTTGCATAAGGTGTACCTTTCAAAATTCAACAAAACAGAGCAGGGGACACCCTCGACACCACAGGCACGGCAGAGTTCTTGGTGCTGTACGTGTCAGGTATTTGCAGGATGGGCTCAGCTCCGTAAATCTGCTAATGGTTTTATTTTCACTGTGAACTTTGTGCTGTATTGTCACAAGGTGGGTCCTGTTTCAGCCACGGGACTGGCAGTGATGAGCCATTGACACCAGTGGCACTGGGGGGGCTGAGACTGACTCCTGCAATTTACAGTCCTGTATTGTGAAATAAATGCATCACTAACACTGCTTCAAACGTAATATTCTGGGAGTTTTAGATGGATTTTTTTTACTGAAGGTGCTGATTTGATTTGGTTAATTCTGTTTTAAAATAACTCATTTTCTGGTATGGGGAAATAGAATACAATATATATTGAATATCTTTGGCTGAAATCAGCTGGAACTGTTTTGTGTTGTTTCTGACTAAACAAACAAACAAACAGAAGAGGTGCAAGTACATACAAGTAAAAAAATAAATGCAAGCAACAATTTGGTAGCTGGATTGAGGCTTGTGTGTCAACACGAATGAACACTTGTAAAGGTAGTGCTTTTATAAAATTCAACCTTTTTTTAATTTTTTTTTTTTAATAAAATCTAACCAGCTAATAAAATCTAAGCTGTGTGGCCATGCAAAACTACTCCAACTGAGTATGCTTCCCCCTGTTTCTAAAATCCACTGTAGAAAGGAGTTGTTATTTTTAGGATTTTTTTTTTTAAAGTAAAAGAATTTCTCCTTCAAAAAGTACTTTGCATCTGTTGCATTGGTGGCATTCTCAAATTTTTGTGAAGTACTTATTCTATTGGCCATTTATTTGACACAAGCGAGTTATATGAATTGGGAATATACTATAATCTCCACAGTTTTAGATGAAGCCCAGTAAGAAACTGTATTTTCAAATCTAACAGGAATATGTTTAGACCATGCCTCATGCTGGCTATTCTAGGATACAAGACTTTTGCAATCCTGATATCTAAAAGGATTATTCACTCTTGGCTTCTCCAAATACCGTACAAGAAAAAGGGACCTCTAAATCATACCTTGTGAAATTTGGTCAGGTTTTGATGTCTCAGACTTGGCAAGTTTGCCTTACTATGAAGCAGCTGTTTCATACTAAAGTAAAAAGGAAACTTAAGTTTTTGAAAATAAAGGGAGGGATAGTGGATAAAAAGAGGGACTGACAGCAGAGGTTGTTCCAATACACACAGCTCTGAAGGGGCAGCTAATCCCCTAGTGTGTGATGATGAGAACTGCTTGGGTTTTTCAACTAGCTGCATTCAACTGGCTCGATATTTGAATCAAACCACTCTGAGGGGGAGAAGCACAGGCTGCCCTGGGTTCTGGGCAGGAGAAGCACAGGCTGCCCTGGGTTCTGGGGGAGAGAAGCACA
>JAWWEU010000081.1:59881296-60011213 GCA_035583155.1 Acropternis orthonyx | reverse complement strand
GGCTGCCCTGGGTTCTGGGCAGGAGAAGCACAGGCTGCCCTGGGTTCTGGGCAGGAGAAGCACAGGCTGCCCTGGGTTCTGGGCAGGAGAAGCACAGGCTGCCCTGGGTGCAGGAGCTGTGGTGTATGTGCCATGCACTGTACAGGTTGGCATTGGCTTGCACAGTTTCGGGACAGCAGGGTATACTGGCTTATATAGTTACTGCATTTGGAGCTAAGGAGGCCTTAGCAGCTCACAGGGAAATAAGCAGAGGGTCCAGATGTCACAAAGATGTCATACCTGCCAGCTCTGCCCTCCCCAGAGTGTGGCCCCAGATCTCACGAGGCCACCGCCTTCAATGGAAACAAGCCAAGCCTTCTTTGAATCTGGCGTTTTCTTCCTGCAGTTGTTTACTTCCAAAAATCCTGGTTACGAGACATGTAAACTGGAGGAAATTACATTAGCAAGATGTGAAATCCATCTAGTTAGCAGTGCTGTTATTAACTGGTTTGTCTTCTTGACTTAGAGAATAGTGATATTCGAACTGTCAGCCACATTTAAGTTGGATTTAAATGAAAGTGACTCCAGACTGGCATGTAAAATTCAATTAAAACACCGTGTCAGCCCCTGTGTTTGCATTCTGAGGATTGTGACTAAAGTAGCTGTTAATGCTATACATTAATACAAAATAATGAAATTTCTGGGGTCAGTTTTCCAGTCGAAGAAAAACAACAAAAATATAGAAGTAATGAAGCCTCATTTTAAAATGCAAAGCAGATGCTGTATTCAGCAGAAAATTAAGTTGATCAATAAACTAATTTGACATTTTAAGTTCTGAGTAGAGGCTATACATTGGGCAGATTTAATGCAGTTTGGAGACAGATTAAATTATTAATAACATAACCAGGCTGGATATCTCTATCCACTCATTCATACTGAAAGGGTCTTACTCCTAAATATGTAACAATAGTTGTAGCAAGTGGTTTTTGTAGGAAGAGAAACTTCATTCATTTGTCAGTTTTATTTGCATATAGACCTCCTGAGGTAAGTAAGTGGACATGGTCCTTCGAGGTATATAGCTGTATATAACGAGCTAGATCCTAAGGAGAGAAGAGCATGTTTTAAACTGCCTTGAAGAGAGAAAATGTGGTCCCATTTTCCTTTTCTATGTTTTTTTTTTCCCTTTGCTCTGTTCTTCTGACCAAGCACGATTACCTATCCGAGTAGTGTTTTACTTGGAAAATAATTCTGTGTATTTATTATTCTGCAGATAATTTATCTCTCTGGCTGGCCCCTTTACTCCTTTCCTCTGCAGCATTAGGATTGTCATCCACCTGCTGTCCTCCATTTGACTTTGAAGGCCTCAATCTCTCCTCTCCCCATTTTGCTAGCATGTATTTTGTTCTTTATAAGCTATTTTGAGAAAAAATTGCCCTGACAGCTGTTATATTTTGGAGTCTAATATCTCAGAAATATACCCAGCTAGATGGTAGTTAAATAAAACAAGTGAATAGGCCAAAGAATCTGCTAGGAGACAAGAGGAAAAGCTCAACTGAAAAGTGATCCTGATGGCTCAGTATGCATAGGGCTTATGCAATGAATCTTTGCTCTCATGTCTAAATACAATTGCATTTTCTTCCACCATCTCTGACTTCTATATAATCCTATATTTTTCTGACCTTCAGACTTGTATGAAGAGGATCTTTCAAGTTTACAGACTTCAAGAAAATACAAGTCCAGTTTTACCAAGCTCCTCAGCTCTTGCATCATCACATGGGAAGTTGCCTTGTCATGGTGTTGCAGGACCCTGTAAAGCTGCAGTCATTGTATTTCGTCACAGCACCACGAGGCCGGATCAGTATTGCTGGGTTTTGTCAGGTAAAAACTGTACAAAGCTCTGCTTTGGCTCTTACAATATTTTTAGCCTGTCACTCACCCTATTACTTTCTTTCCATGCATAAAATAGTTTGTGCCTCTTTAGGTGCAGAGGTCATTTTGCACACTGGGTGTAGCTCCTAAAATGAGCCAGAGAGGAGGGGATATGAGCATGGGGGAACAGCTTCAGGAACTGTGAGGGAACCACTCCCAGCTAGTTAAAAAATTATTTCCATGTGAGCTAATACAATTCCTAAATCTCTTAGTGGAAACAGAATTCAGTATTATCTAGCTACATCTGGAAAGGCTCTTGGAGTGAAATTTTTATAACATGGCTATTCTAGAAGTGAAGTGGAATCTCTGTTTAATTTTCAGTCTAGTTCCCTGCTCTTACGGCTCTCAGGGTATTCTCCCAGCTCTACTGGCATCTAAATTATGAGAACAACCCAAAAATTTAGGTACAACTGTACACCCCTTGTAGTTTTCAGTGAGTTTTCTACCTAACCATAGTGAGTATGTTCCCCTCACGGACAGTGTGTGTTTTATGGAAAACATTAGAGTACTGAACACACACACACATCACATAAAACTCCTTCTCGGGTTGCTTGTGATTTCACAACAAGGCAGCTTGAACTAGCACTGAAGGTTTTATGAACACCTGATGAACAGGGCAAAGATACATCTTCATCTTTGTTAAAGTGGGGGCTCTGTGTGTGTGTGTATGCACATAACTCAGCACAGGCACTGGTTTTTGGGGGGAGCTGAGCACAGTCAGCTTTCACTAAAATCACTGACCACCAGATAGGCAACTGCTCCATTCTAAAACTTATTTTTCTTATATAAGAATGTCTGAAAGGAGGTAAATGTCAGGTGGAGAAGAATGGGAGGCGTTTTTGGCTCATTGGCAACTCTCTGAATTTTAGAAATATCAGACAAATTAGAATCTGACTTTTTTTTATTTTTCTGGAGAAACTTCAGAAGGTTGGAGTAAGGTTTATTCTGAGCTAAGTTACCCTTATTTGATCTAATTAAAACGTCTATCTTTTTCTCCCAGTGCCTTCATTCCATCCCTCTGTAGGTCTCCACATACTGTGGAATTTTCCAGTGCAGACAGAGCTGTTGTTTTGAATGTAAAATAGTCTGGGAAAAACACACCCCATTTTCAGTGGCTTTTCTCCATGATGAATAAATCCATAGAGGGGAACAGGCCTGTGTTTTTCCTTTCCTTGCTTTTCTGAAGCATTAAATACAACCTTCAGTGCCAACAGGCAGCCAAAACCCCTATACTCTAAGTGGGATGCTTAGAAAACAGGTTTTAGAAGTGATCCTTCAGCAGAGATCTCCTGCCATTTTTATTGTCTTAATAGCAGATAACTTTTATTGCTCTGCTTTTACAACTCTAGTTAGTGAATCTGCCTGAGTTTATGTACTAAACAGCACGTTTACATGTATGGAGACTGTTAGAGGAGGCAACCAGCAAACTCAGTGCTTCCAAAAACCATGAAGGTGGCCCTGTAGAAATAACAAAGCAAATACAACCTGAAACAGAAATGAGATGCATCATTTTGAGTAGGTGTTAGGCTGAAGTATTGGATGATTGACCTATAGAATGAGGCAAAGCCACTATTTCATCTGAAGTTGTGCCTTTGTGCACTTCTGCCTGAAGTCAATTCAAGCCTTCAAATGAAATAATTGACCCACTGTATGTAAAGCACAGAGGGGAATTCGTTCTGTGACAAGGCTATACTTTCTGAACTGATTAGTAAACCCTCCATCATTAATAAACTAGCTTTGGCTGAAGGCTTGGTTAGAAAATGTGGAAGAGCTGCATTTGGAGACCACAGGGAAGAGAGAAACATGCTGCAAGTGTTTATGTTATTCTCATTGCTATGCATAATTTGTAGGAATTTGTAGGAAATTTTTTGCAGCATATGGTCCTTCCTCCCTTCCCCTCCAAATTAGAGCAGAAGTTTGGGGTTTGCCAGCCACTAACCAGCTGTGATCCTGCAATTTCCTCTGATGCTCTGCCCTGACTGGTGCAGGACTGATGAGTAGCAGGAGAGCATCTCCCAGGTGCTCTTAGGAGAGAAAGAGATGTATCACGAAGCTAACATGAGGCAAGATCACTCTCCTAGCATTTTCTGGCATTTTGACCAGATTTCTGAATAAATCAGGCTGATGGGAGCCTTTAAAAGCAAACAAACAGAGAAATAAACCCCAAACCAAACAACAACAACAAAACCACCCAGCAAACCCCACAGAAATGTTATGAGAGGAAGGAGTCCATGTGCCATGATAAGGGTTAGACTTTAGACACTGTGACAGGGAAATCCCTGATCAGATTTCATAATCACATCAAAGGTGTGGGAGATCAGGCTAGGATAGTACCAAAAAGGAGTGCCTCATGTTAAAATTTAATTTAATCCTATCTAAATATTTGGAAACATCAGATTTACTATGTCTTACTGGCTCTGTGTGTGTTATAATCTCAGGCCAGCTCTTGTTTATATTAGAGAGCCCATTGCTCACAGGTGTCTTTGTACAGGAAGAGGTATCGCTTTAGTATGTGCAAATATGACTTTTGAAGATACAACTTTTATAGATGAATCTTTGATAAATTTATTTTGAAGATGGGGCCTTCTTTTCTATGATAATTTTAAGAAAAATACAGAAGGGAAACTAAGTTTAGCTGTCAGTTATGGACTTCAAAAATACTGTTTCTGCATAGGATGTTAAAGGCCTTTAGTAGTACCCCATCCCTGAGGATCAGTGAATCTAAACACTGCAAACAAAAAATCAAAATGCGCATTCCACCCTATTTTTCTGCTTTATCTTATGCGCCTTTATTTTCTGGGAATCCTGATATGCAAAGTATTAATGATCATTGATTGTTGCCATGCATGGGATTGCCTTTTACCATGTTCTCCACGTATGAGGAGGATGGTCTGTTTTTTTTCAGCATGTTGAAATGTTAAGTCCAATAAAATATGAAGTCTTGTTAAAGTTTTTATTTTGGAAATAGGGTTTATTTTCTAGACCTAAAAATAAGTGGCTGTGCTCTGTGTTTCTGTGACTGCTTTTGGTAACACCCCAGGTTCATGCCATTTAAAAGTTTTTAAAATTTGAAGAGAAATCAGAATGAGGGAAATTCTGAGTTAGATTTTCTTTTGGCACTCTGTTTTTTTGTACAAACATTATGCAGCTCTTTAAACTGCCATGAAGCAGCCATGATTTCAAAGGTGGAAGATACCCCAGGAGTTTAGAAGTAGAGAAAGTAGTAAGGGTTATATTTTTATGTTACCCCAAAGGAAAACCTTCTGGAACTGAGGTCTAAACAGAAGACTTGAGTGCAGACAGAAGCCTCAGCATTAGTACAGTAGAGTCTGTGCAAACCTTTTCCTCCATTTAAAACCTCCCAGTAGCACAAGTTGTAGCTGTATAAAGACAGACTGTAGGCCACCATTAGCACTCCAGGGTTACACTGTGTAACATTCAGTGTAGACACAAATCCTTCAGGAAGCTACTAAGGAGCTGTGCTTTACTGCTTGGTATTGTTTCTTACTCTGGCATAATTAGAGGAGAAACACCTTCGTTCTCTAACTAATGGGATTAAAGGATATAATATATCCTTTTTTATAACCTGGAGTAGAATTTTGGAAAAGGAGTGGGGAAATCCAAGGACCCATTTAGTTTTCCACCAAGAAACTGTGCAGTGATATTCAGAGTGGAAGACACCACAGTTCCTATAAGCAATGAAAATAAAAGCAAACAACAAATCCTCGGTATCCTGTATATACCGAGACACATTTAGTCACTGCTCTGTTAATACCATCTTTGTTGTAATCTGCAAATGCAGGTAATGTAATAATGTAAATGTGTCTTTACATTACTGTTTATTCATTAATGGATCATTTACCTAAAGTGTCTGTGGAGTGGATGTTCTGCAGCTTCCGGGCTGGTTTTGGTGTGACTGGTTTGTGAGGATTTTAAAGGGAAGAGATTGGATTAAGGAAACAGCATCTCTCTATCTCTCTATCTGTCTGTCTGTCTGTCTATCTATCTATCTATCTATCTGTCTATCTCTTTGGGGGAAATGGCAAAGTGTGAATCCATGTGACAGCAAACTGTTTAGTGGAACTGAATTAGTCCCACCTGCACCAGCAGGCTGTTCACTAGAAGGCATAAGCAGTAGCGAGGACAGAGGTTTTTCAGGCTGGTGATGACAGATTCAGCACATCCAGTATTCCTGTCAATGTCAGTGTTTTTCAGCCTGAGGGAAAATGTAGCCTGATGCAGACTGCATTAGGGTTGTGGCACTCAAATGGGAAGCATTTTTAGAATCAGTCTATTTCATGAAATGAAAGGAGAAGACCCACTGTGACATGCTGGGATATATGTTGTTAATTGCTCGTCATAACAATTCTGTTTCTTCAGTAAGATCTCTCTTTTCCCTTACCTCCTCTCCCTATGAAATGATCTTGTCAATATGGAAAGAGCAACCCTGAGGAATCTATAATTTAATGAAATATTGCTGTTGCCGTGGCATTGAGTTCACATGTTTATATTGAAATAGTTTCTCAATCTGCGTTTACATCCCCTGACTCTCTAAACATTTATATCAGCTGCTAGGATTCAAACAATTAAAAATACTCAATTATTAAAGAGAAATTAAAAGAAGTAATCAGCTTAACACAATTTCAGCTCAAAAAACCCTTCCCTGGCAGCTCACGGGAAAAGTATGCTGTTAACATCCCAAATTGGCTTAAGTTAAAATACACCAGGGCGAGATTAAACAGATGCAAAGACAGTGGGGAAAAGAACTAGTGTTTTCTTTTCACTGTGAACAATATGAAATTTCATCAGTTTTTGTTGTTAGTATGTCGTATGAAAATACTGTGCTGAAGCCTACCGTGCAGGCTGTTCCAGTTTCCTAAGTGAGACTCTTCACTCTAGATTTCTTGGCATCTGCTGAATTCCCCTGGTTATTTGACTGAAATGTTTGTACCAGGGTTGTTCATGTTCCATCTTCCGTGTTTCAACATGAGAGAATTTTTTCCTCTTCTTTAATTATTTTAAAAAATTCTTTGGTTTCGTGGGTGGGTGTAATAGTTTTTTAATCCTGATGAACTCATAGGAACCGAGTTGAACTTAACACAAGAAGAGGCAGATGGTACTTACACCTCCTTTGCTGTTCCTAAGACACCTATTGCCATAGTTAGCAGCCTCTGCTGTTAACATCTTGGATGTCTGCAGGAAAGATGCTGCAAACTGCACTGCAGCTCACCAGATGATTTTGGGGCACATGGGGTGGTGCAATCTGTTGTACAATCAACAAGAACATTGGCCAGCTTGTATGCCCCAGGTTAAAAAAGCCTAAAACCATAAAAGTTTGGCTCCTGTCCCTTTAGATATCCTGAGCCAAATTTCAAGAAGGTGTAGACGAGGAGTAAGAGTTTGTGTTTCCATTTTACTTGTGTGACTAAAGATTTTAGCTCAGAGTACCAGACACAGCCAAGAGATCCAGGCCTTCCTGGGGTGCTCAGCTCCAAAAATTAAAGTCACTGAAGCTCTCTGCCCCACCTTGTGTGCTTTCTTTGGTGCCCTCTGTCCCTGCTCTCCAATAGGCCAGTATTATTTTCTCCCCTTCCGTTTCCAGAATACCCACTTCACTGTATATTTGACCCTCAATCATTTTCACATCTGTGGTTGAAATTCATCTCTAGAAGGAAGTCCAAACACCAGCTTGGGCACTTCCAGACACTCCTAAACTTTGAGAAGTGAGTCACGCCTGTGCTTTGTGGTCTGGGACTGTCCCAAATGAAATCACTGACCTTGGCTTGATGATTTCACTCCTGCCTGGGTAAACCTCAAACCATTGCTTTGAAAATGAAGCTCCTTTTACTCAGAAGGAGGCTCTTCACCTTCGTGGCGTACCACATGGTGTCCATATTGTCCATATACCAGGGTTAACGTGGACATTCTAATGGTTTTTCAGCCTGGTGAGTTACATGTCTCTGAATCAGCCCACTAGAAAAGTAGAGCCAAAGCAGCCTTTAAGGAAAGATGCTATTGTTACTGCTCTAGTTTTCTCATCAATATATGAGATGTTGCCTTCTACCTCTTTCTGCACTGGAATTAAGAGTGGCCTGTGCTAATTGCCAGTGTGAGGATGGTTTGTAAGGTGGGTGGTCCATAACTGCACCTCCAGAGCACTGTTGAACCCTTGGACTGGAGTGCAGCCAGGCTAAAAAGCTTAACCGGTTCAAAGGCCAAGTGTGCTTACTTGCAAGGCAACGATGGTCCAAGAATAGTTTGCTTTTTCAGACTTCCCATTCATATTCACCAGTTTGCCTCCAGGTCAGCTGATGTAAAGATGGTTCTTTTACCAGCTATTTAAGAGATAACTTTATGGTAGAAGGTATGGTCTCCTTCCTAATCCAGGAGGTCTCCTCAAGAAGGTCTGCCTGCTTACTTGATATAAGATTACTTTTCTAGCCTATAGCAGTCTTGAAGGCTGGGGTTGTTTGCCTGGAGGTTTGATTGTTATTTACCTTTTTTCCCAGCCTGCTGCATGTGTGGGGCAGAGGGGGCGGAAAAGGTGCAGGTGAAAGTCTTTTAATCTCTAATGTTTGATGTGTGGTTAGTTTTGTTATTGTAACCTCATATATCCATCTTAGGGTTGATGAAGCAATAGAAAACAGTTGTAGAGAAGTGATTTCTTAAAGTTGTCTAGTGTAGCTGGTCCATCTCTGAACTGCAAGATTCATGTGTGTGTTCCTAAACTGCCCAAAAATACATTCCTGCTTTTGTTTTGTATTCCCTGGTGATTGAGTCACTGGATATTAATAATCAAATTCCTAGTGATTGATGTGGTCAAGAAAAAAAAAGTCCCCAACAAATTCTCACCACCTATCTGGAGATACTCCATTTCATTTCTATATGGAACACTTCCCAAACTTTTAACTCACCTTGTAAATCTGACAGTAACTTCTTGGGCACACCAGTGCACAGTGGAGCTGACGCTCTTTCTGTTTTGCCGAGCTGACTCAGCATCATGCTGTGACCGAAAGAGGTTCTTCATCAGTCATTTAAGAAAAATATTTTTACTGCTTACAGCTTCAAAGCAGAGGTAGTTAAATAAAATATTTAACTAGGGCCTCATGAGCTACTGTCAAAATGTGTAGCAAACCCTCAAGACATGGATGATCTTTAATAAGAATCTTCTCAATTTTTTGCTCTTGTAAGAAATTTGTTCGTTAAACATGCTCACGTTTAGGTATTGAAGCATATATAATGGTCTAGGCAGAGTCCAAAACTTCACGGTAATGGTTGTAAATATAGATTTCTCTTACAGTCCTTCATTTCCTGTTTGGTCCAATAGAAACATAAATTATTCCTGGATTAACATACATGGACAGCTACAATTAATAAGTGCATGCATTGCATGTGTCAGATATGTATCTTTTATAGAAACACACCAGAAATGACCATGAGTTTGGATTTTTGGTGCTGGTTAGAGAAATGACACTTCCCTAGTGAACCAATGCCTTGGCGAAATAAGTCTTTTTGTAGAAAGCATTTTAGTGGGATTATTGTTGTCCTTTGTAACGCTGCTGAAATCTTCACAGGAATTAGGTGGTGTTGTTTGTCAGTAAGAGTAACCAAGTTGTGTCCAAGAGCTAAACTGACTTTTGAATTATCAGAATTATCTCCTGAGAGCCCTTCTTGATTGCCTCTGCAAAACCAGATTTAACTTTACTTCTGCCTCCAAAGTCCTTCCTACCCTCTGCTCAATGACTAAACAAAATTATTTTAAATAGGTAAATATCACCTTATCATAAGAACAACAACAAAAAAAGTTATACTGTTGTGAGTGTCTGACCCTCCTTTAGTCTTTTCTCCATTTCTCAGTGAAGCAAACAAAGCCATCTAAATCTCAGATACTCATGGGAGGGGAGAAAGAGGGAGAGGCCATTGCTTGTCTGTTTTGGGTCAAGGAGTAGCACCCAGAGACACTGAACAGAGAGAGGCTCCCATTGTGCTCAGGCTACACTGATGTGAGAGAAGCAGCCTGTTGGTTCAGTATTCCTGCCATTAGTGTGTGTACATATTTGACAAGTCTCTAGTATGCTGCTGCAGGGTTGTTTGTCTCCCAGGAGCCTTCCAGGAAACGTGTTGGGACGTTCACAGCACTCATTCGCATTGCTCAGGCTTAGAGCTGTTGCCTCATTAAGTGGGGGAACACGAGGGTGAGTTCAGATTCATCTGAGAGGCGGACTCCAGTGTGTCCTCCTCCTGTGTGGCTGGTGTCAGTTCTTGCTGAGTGTTCTGCAGGGGAATTTCCCTCAGGAAGGAAGGTTCTTATTGGACAGAGCGCTTCTCTGAATTATGTAGGGAGGAAAACAGCACTGCTAATGTCAGGCAGGAAAAAAGAACTCTGTAAGAACTCCAGCAGGCCTCCCTAAATATTAGCACATGTTCTATGATACAGGGAATGAGAAAAATAATTAGTGATTATAAAAACACCACGTTTTGTATATGGTTTTTGTTATCCACTAAGCCAGTATCATATTTGAAGAAAAGGTCCTCTCATACAATGTCAATTTTATATTTGTAACTTCTGTACGAGGGCATGAAATTTCACAGTATAAAGCAGAAATATGATAATTATCACCTTAATAAGATTCTATGATTCTAGTATTCTATGATTCTTTAAATATTAAAATAATTAAAAGCTGTTGAGCCATGTTCAAACTATTTCATATGAAACCCAGCAGAAAATCTGCAGGAACTGTATAATTACACAATTTGTTAAGCCTTTGTATTTTGCATTGATGAGACATCATCTTGTGTGTATATATGTTTGCAAATGAAATCAAACATTCATCATTTGGTGCTTCAATTACTAATTATAATGTGGGACCCAATACAGCAATAAGCATCTACAGTGAATAGAGGCTCCCTGCAGCTCAAGAGTAAACTTTTGCCATGCTTGAATCTTACTTTTAGGTGGTCACAACCCCATTTTTCTTTATCCTCTCTCCAAAATATTTTTACTCCATGTTACAAACAGTCCCAGCTGTTGGCCCAGCAATCATCCTTAACTCATATAGGTTAGGTCTGGAACTTTCTCTATGAGGAGTGCCGTGCTCTATCAGAGCTGTTAAGCCATGGAGGGGATATCTGATCTCCTGCTTCAGATTTTGACTGATAGGGACAAGCAATAAGGAGAGGGATCCCCCTCTCACCTTCTGTCTCACAGATTAGCTCCATTCAAAACTTTTGGACACCACCTGCTTCCTCCGGCTCTCTGTGCCTTTTTTTCTGTGCTTCCTCTGCCATCCTTAACGATGTATTTCAGCCCCTGAATTCTGAAAGGCCAGTGACCCAGATTGTTGTTTTTCCTGTTAGCAGGAATGCAAATAGAAGGAAATTTCTTTTTTTTTTTTTTCATTTACTTATATCCTTGAAATTCCATTTAAAATTATGTTTGTCATATGGGAGTGCTGCACATTTTTTATTCTTTCCCCAAGCTGCCTGTCATTTCCTTGCTGACCTTTTAATATAACAAGCCTGGAGATCTTTCTTCTTGTTTTCAGTGCAGAAGCTCCAGTTCTCCTGAAAATTGAGATACCTGTGTTACTCAGAAAGTGACTGAACAATTATCAGCATATCCAGATTCCTGGACTGCTGTGGACCAACTTATACATTAATAGCAAAAATACAGTTGCTTTAGCTAAACAATCCAATGCAAAGGGGAGACTACAGTGTGCTTTCTGTTATTTTATTAACATTTCTCAGTTTAGGTCCTCAGGAAACCTCTGACCAGTATTTATTTGAAGATGTCTCTGTCCGGGATAATATTATGATAAGAATCAAAGGAAGCAGAAAAAAAAAAGAGGTTTTCTTACTGAAACAAAGCGAAGGGCACTTTATATTTCCCCAGCCTAAAGAATCTCTGGAAGAGTAGCCCAAGATAGGACTTGGCAACTGCCTATTATGCTCTCTGCCAAATAATGGCTGAGATCTAGCAAATCGAGTTATTAAATGAGCTGAGCAGGAAGAGCCTGTTTGAAACTGCATGGATGTACTAGCACTGTGCTCAGCAGAGGACCAAAGATGTGGGGATTACGAACTGCAGTCACTGAGGCCTCATGTTAACTAAGATCAGACTCAAGAGCAGGAGAAGCAGGGGAAGGGAGATGAGTGTTGTTGAGGCTTGTATGCTGCTCTTGGCACTCGACCCACTCTTGTTATTGTTACTTTGCTTGGCTTTTAGCTGATAAATAAAATATGGAGTAGTGTCTAGAAACACAGACAGAAGACAGTTCAACTAGTACTGCCTAATTGCCATATGGTGCAATTTCTGCATAAGACCTATCTTTTTGGAATTAAAATGGGTACCAATGGCATTTTATGGACTGGGACTAGCCATAATGGTTTACAGTAATAGACCATGAGTAGTGTGGTTGAGGGAAGTATTAAGGCTTTATTCCTAGGCAAATCCAAGGAATGGCATTTAGACAGTCCAGAGAGTCTGGTCTGTAGCTGAACTGAACTGGCACCAGTTGCTTGAGCAGATTGCATAAGTGCCTCAAAAGGGATGGCGGAGAATAGCTTTCCAACTCCCAAAAGCAGAGGGATCCTATTCAGGGAAGCTGCCTCAGCTGTCAGGGCAGTTTTTCTTCCATGTCAGTGGTCTGAAAAAATATCTCTATTTTTCCCCTCTGCAGCCAAAAGCTAGCTTTTGAAAGACTATTTTTAAAGTAGCAGAGCTTCAGGCTTCTGAGGCTTGATCTTCCAAATTTTTAAAGATGGCTCATAAAAGCTGATATTCTACAAAGAGACACTGTGCAGTTTCTGTCTTGCATCTTCTTGAAAGGTGAGTGCTGACTCAATATGGAGGGTAATTTACTCGCTATATTAAAGCTGGGGAAGGTGCAACTAAATCCTGTAACTGTCTGATCCCTCTGTTTCAGTTCTGGGGAAGAAGTGCTGCTTCTTCCTGCTGAAATCCTATATAGGTGTGATGGACCGAAACCTTGCCAGGAGCAGTGTGGCCGTGCCTCTCCAGGTAGGTGTTCAGCAGCTTCTCTACCAGGTCTGCCCAGAAGGACATTTATTTTGTGGCAGTGCACCTGGAAAAAAGGGATGAGCCCTGACTGAGGGGGTTCGGCCATGGCTTGAAGCAAACAGGGGAGAGCAGCAGGGTTTCTGGGGCAGTAGACCAGGAGAGGTCTCCAGTATCTTTTTTCAGCCTGCTTTGGCTTCCCTTTCTTGCCTGCTGCAAGAGGGCCTCCACATGCTAGGGGCTTGACTCCGAGCTCAGAGCCTGGGTTTGGGAATGGCTTTCGAATGTTCGCCAAAAATATTCGTCTGTGCATGTGTATGTGGAGCTGTGGGGGAGGGAGCGCTGCTCCCTTGTGCAGCCGCTCACAACGAGCCACAATCTGGCGTGCTTTTGGTTATTAATAGCTAGAATATGGAAGTAGGGCAAATATCCACCCAGATTTATCCTGACCTGAATAATCCGTATCGTCTGCAGGCTACAGACTAGCGATTCTGTCTCTAGCTGTCACATTCCCGAATTTTAGGAAGTGATATCTGTGACCACTTTGTGTCATGATGATCAATGTCACATTAAAGAGAGAAGCCTCCAGGCAGGCATGTGAGTTGTGTGAGTGCTGCTTGATTAGGGAAGCGCTGGGGTGGGGATCCTGCTCCCCGTCACTCCTGCTGCCTGTCACTCCACGCTGTCTGAGACCACGAGACGAAAGATCCCCAGGGAGAGGTCACCCTGGCCTGGGGCTGCTCTGCTGGCGTGGGGGGAGCGAGAAGGATGCTCTGAGAGGCAGGTCACAGGCAGAGGACAGGAGGCACAGAGCTGTGAAGAGGGAGGAGATGTTAGAGATTCAGGAGTGGGGAGTGAGAGGGAGAGATGTGCAAAACCCCCTATCCTTATGGTTAACCATTCCTAAGCATGATTCAGTTACTAGAAGATGGGCTTTTCCTCTTCTTTTTATTTTTAAAAATCATGAAATCATTGAATCCCATATTTTTATTCTCCTCTTGGCTTGCAACATGTTGTTCTTTGCACCTATTTTTGAAATCAGAGCAACTTTTGTTACCAAATGTGCAGATTTCCCATCATGGCCTACTTACATTTCTAGCATGTGAAGAGAGACAAACAGAAGGACATTAACTATGATAAGTCCAGCAAAAAGATGCCAGGGACACAAGTCAGAAATCCTCATTTGGTCAGGTTTCTCACTGACTCCCACACTAACAGACATGATTCTTGATTGAAGAATGCAAACTGGAAGAATAGGGTGCACACTGGAATCCTCTTGTTCTGAGGGTTACTCTGGCAACAATTTTCTTTTTCTGGATGGGCACACAAAAAAGCAATAATTATTATCGCTTATTTCATTTTAGAAACTGCAGGAACATAGGCCTATTTTTTCTTAAGGTTCGACTGAGTATATAGGGAAACAAATTCTTGCCCAGAAGTATTTGAAGCCTGATATTAAATCAAGACAGGATGTAAGAAACAAGACTACCATGAAACAAAGATGGCTGTGCTAACAGTCTGCTGGTATTTAAGCCAGCTAATGAACAAATTGATAGCTTCAAATCACCTAACATTTTGTATGTGTTGTGATATGTCTCTGCTCTGCTTTAACACAGATAAGTAAACACAAGAAAGGTTTCTATCAAGCTAATTTCTGGAGGAGGTGCAGTGTTTGAGTTGTACCCAGAGCAAATTAGCCCATTTGTAAATACTGTGTTTCAGTGCTTGGACCTTAAATGTCAGTGTGAAACCTCACAGCCAGCCTTCCATGCTGCAGCTGAGCAGCCACGGTCACCGTCCTCCTCCGAGCGCCTCCCTTCCCAAGCACAGCAGATGAGGAAGCACCACAGGTCCCCTGCCTCTTCCCTCCAGATTCCATGCTCTTCCCCCAGCGGAGCTGAGCCTCCATCCTCGTCCCCTTGCAGAAAGCTCTCAGCCAGGACACACAGGAGCCAAAGCTGCTGGCAGGCGGTGCCAGGGCTGCCGCCTTCCCAACACCCAGCCCCTGTCTGGGAGCTGGCGGCACTTGTGGCAGCACTGCCTTTGCTCTCCCAGCCAGGGAAACCACAGGGCCCCAGGTCCTGACCCAGCCAGGGAGGCTGAGGTTCCCAGAGGCAGAGGAGAGAGCATGCCGGGATTTTCCTGTTTGCTTTTGGAAGGCAGGTGCTGGCTGTCCGGGTGTTGGTGTGTGTGTCCCATGGGAAGCAGGAACCGGCGCTGGGGCTCTGTGGCTTGGGCTTGTGTCTGTGAGCCTCGTTTGTCAGCGGTAAGCTATTCTTGTTGGATTTCCGAGTAAACACCAGACAGATCCTTACCCCTTTGAGCTGTCGCAGTCTGCCAAGAAAACTGCCTGAACTTTGAAATTTCTCCTTTTATTTCTCTGCCTTCCTGACCCTGCCTCTGCTGCTGACAGCAGGTCCCTCTTGTCAGGCGAATGTCCTCCAGGCACAACACAGGGAAAGGGAGGAGGGGAATGTTCACCTCCAGAAATCCTGTTTGGCAAGACAAGGATGTCTGGGCCTGCGAGAGGGACTGAGCAGGCGGCTCAGGCAGCCAGGGCTCCTCGATGGGGCTCTGCCTGAGCCTGCACAAGACCATTTCTCTGGAGAGAGGGGCAGGGCAGGAGCTTGCAGGTGGTAAGAGCACCTTGGTGGACGGGCAGCAGCTCATCAAGCTGTCACAGCTCTCTGGTAACAGCTTGGATGGCATTTGCGTCCAAGGCAAACACCCAGGCTTTGATCGAGGCTGTGCTGACTGTACCAGGGCGGCTCAGCAGAGCTCGGGCTCCTCAGGAGCTGGGCACTTTGCAGCTTGAAGAGTAAGCCCAGCCTCTGCCTCTACAGGGATGCTTTCATCCCTTTCTTGTTGCCCTGTCCATCTCCATCCGTGGATAATTCCGGAGGGTCAGCTTGGCCGCCCTCTGAAGCTGCATCTGGGCAGCAGCCTGGGCTTTAGGTGGTCTTCTCTCCCGTGATCCCCTTAGTGAGGTTCTGGGAGGCCCCACTGAGCTCTGTGTGCACCTGAATGCGCTGAGAGCCTCTGTGGTCTATGGGAAGGAACAGGGTTTCAAGGGTTTCTGTTGAGTTATTTTTGCATGATCCAGACCTGCCTTAGGCTTACATGGAATCTATGACAGGGATAATATTTACAAAATGCCAAAGTATCTGGTCCTTTTGCTTGCTTTCCTCTTTGGGATATGACATAAATTGCATAAAGCTAATAGTCTGGATTCTGGAATAGAGAACATTAGCCATACTCCAGAACAGAACACCATTTTGCTTTGAGAAATGAACAACTCTGGAAACAGGGTTTGAAGTCAGTTTTATATCCTGCTTGAGGAGCTGCAAGCAAAGTATTTATTTATTATAATATATAGTCATTCAGTTTTGGTCTTTGGAAGCAGAGAGGACACGTCTGGCCCTTAGGCACTTCTTTGGTGAAGAAATGATCCAGCTCTGATGAATCAATGAAGTTTCTTCCATTGACTTTATACATTTTGGCTAATGTCCAATCTGACCTCCCTCAGCTTCTGTCTGTGTGTTTGAACAGTTAGATCATATTTGGCAGCTAGTAATATATTTTTGAATCTTTTGTACCAAACTGGATCTCAGTGTTCAGCAGGTTATCAAAACACAAGCTTGCATTACTGCAAAGAAAGCATTGCTGTTTACTTTTCAAAGCCCAGTCTGGTATTTCTTCGCATGTTGGGGACCAGCACAATAAACGTTGCGAGACATGGTTCAGCTACATCCCGACAGTGAGCAGGTCTGCAAAAACAGATGTTTTAGGAAAGGATCCTCATGATGGATCTGTTTGACATAGGCTTCCCAAATGTTGCAGGGAGTTACACCTTTTATATGCTGTGCAGGTCAAATCCTTCATAAAAATGTCAATTTTTTCCCACATAATCCATAAAACTTACAACTTCTTCCCCCAAAAAACACTCTCCCTTTTCCCTGCAAACCCCTTTGTCCAGGTGTGGGAGGTCTCTGTGCCGCAGACTTCTGTTACTCATGGAGGAATTCCTCCTGGCTCCAGGTTAGACTTCTGTTCTGGTGGTGTCCGCCTCCTGCCCTTGTCCTTCCTTTAGAGGATGACCCAGTGAGGAAGTCCGCCTGCAATCAGCTGTTAGAGCTGCAGTTTCCAGCCTTGGTGGCTTTGTTGGGGTGGGCCTCAGCCAGCCCAAAGGGGGTGTGAGCTGAGCACAGCCCAGGTACCTGCCATAACACACAGGGTATACCATGCTGACAGGCATCTGGTTTTAGCACAGGTAATCACTGATATGTTCTTTTAAGAGAGATTCATGGATGCTGATTGCATTTGCTGCATAAATTACTTCATTATTAAAATCAGGTCATTTGAGCCCCAAAACCATTAACATGCAAACTATTACCATAATTTCATAAGCTAATAAATCAAGCACAGGAAAAGAATTAAGCGGTTCCTAGTGATAAGTGTTTCTTCAGAGATTAAAAAACACAATTTTCTTATGCATATATTAACATTTTAAAAGCGAATTCATGCAAAAGCAATTTTTCTGCATATATAAAACTTACATTTAGTAATCTTTCTACTCAGCCTCCAGAGCTGTTTCAAAATTAATGTTTTTTTCTCAAATCAGTGTACAGGAGTTTGATATTGAACTAGTCAGCTGTTTCAATATATTCTACCTGTAAAACTCTTGATGCCTTTGTTAAATAGTCAAAGTTAAGAAATAAAACAAGCCAAGATACAATTTAGAAGAAAAATAGGTTGAGTTCATCTTAGATAGTGAACTGTTCATCTGAGGTAAATTTTGTATTCTTAATATTAAGCAGTACCAATGAAATTGTAATTATCTCTGTAATTGCCATCTAGAACTGTGGTTGTCATCTTATTATAGTGGTGCATTAAAATTGATTTAATTCTCATTTCTTTCACAATATAATGTAATATCGGCCAGAATAATGCAAAGATAGACTTTTCTGTTCACATTACTCACTAGATTTAAAATAACACAACTCCTGCAGGAAAACAAAGAAAATTCCAATGTAAATGAAACTGTAATAAGCAACAGATGACAATGCCTAAGAATTTTCCTATATTGCAAGATGGCCAGGATTTATTTATGTTTAGCTGGTTTTGTTTTCCAGCTCTTAACCTACTGCTCTGGTTTGTTTAGTATATTTCTTTTGCAGCATGAGGCACCCCATGTATTTGCTCCAAGGAATAAGAGAACATGTTTTCACAATGGTGCTCACCATGCTGGTTATTTCGGGTCTCTTGGTTGCCACAGCAATACCACAGCCTCTTTCTTTTCTAGCCCACATGTGACAAGACACTCAGATAGCTTTTAGCCATGGCTTGTGCTTGCTGCTCTTTAATGACTGACTTGACTAAGACAACTCTACACTGAGAAGTGCCTCTCTGGGCAGGGCTGGCATGTGCTGTCTCCTCAAACCAGCAGCCCCTGAGGCCGGATGAGGACCACTGCTGGTGCTAGGGAGGTGGTGACAACAAGACAGATGTGGGGACACCCCTTATCGTGGCAGCTGGCTGCTACCTCAGCTTTGCTGCAGGTTGAGGCCACAGTGCTGACCGGAGTGCACGGCAGTGCTCACCCAGGCACAAGGGACACAGCAGGACAGTCAGGCTGGGCAGGAGAGGAGGGAATGTCTATTGGTCACTCTTGTTACAGCAGTGTAGCTCATGTGGTAGGTGAATTAGACTTGTGGCTCAGAAGACCAAGTATTAATTACCAAAATAAGGAAACAGCAGAGCACTGTCGATGTGCAGTTTTCCGTGTCTGTTGTCCTAACTGTTCTTGTTCGGTGTTCCTTCCTCATCCTTTTGCCCATCAGAAACTACATGGATGCTGTAAATCTCCCAAATTATTAGTGTTCTCCTTACCTTCCCCCTGATAGAGGATTCAGTGCCTCATACCTCAGGCAACGGTCTCTTTTACATTCTTCATTTCAAACCATGTATTGAACCACTGCTGTTCTTGGCAGGTCTTTGTTTGGAGGCTGTGTGTCCTATTGTACATGCATAAATCATTGTATCTGTTCAGGATTCTCCTGGGCTGTGTTTCAGGTATGTCTTCAGACGAGTTTATCAAAACTCCATCCCAGGTCATAAACTCATTTTTCAATGTTTGTGTAATTAATTGCACAGAGGAGATGATGTATCTAGCACAGGGCAGGTGACAACACCCATGTGAAATGAGACTTTTCTGATCAAAATGTGAGCAATCGCAGTGAACTGGTTATGGAGTATTTGGCACTGTTGCTTTCCATGTTGCTGAAGCTGAATATTAAAAAGGAGATTTGATATCTCATCTGGACAAATTGGCATGATTTGGGTGTTTTTACAACTCAACAGTCCCCCTTGAAGATAAATGGAGGTGACTGCAAATGCAAAACCTGGTTTGATTGCTTTGTTCATATGTAGTAGAATCCGATTGAAGTCAAAGGCAGATTACTGACCTGAAGAAAACTTCTGGGTCAGGTTCCACATTTGCATGAATGAATATGTGTCAAAACAAGAATTTGAATTTCCAGGATTCTGTAATAATTACGCTCAGGTAACACTGGTATCTTCCCTTTTAAAATGCTAACTAACCTTCTGAATGTGAACACCCACACGAAGTACTTCACCTGGCCAGACAGTGCCCTAAATTTCAGCAGTGTATGAGGGAGAAGGCTCCTTCAGGCAGTGTTCAGTGCACCTACCCCAAGCTTCTGCTCTCACTGCCTCTCAGAGGTCTCTGTTCCTCTCCACATGCTGGAGTGGAACCTAAGAAGACATTTAGATGGCAAAAAAGGCATTTCTGCCCAGGTTCATTGAATGTTCTCCCAAGACAACAATAAAGAAGGTCATTTGAACCACAGAGTTTGCTTCGCTGTTGGTTTTTTCCCACCGTTGTTGTTCATACTGCCATCTTTTGTCTTTTACCCTATTTATCTGTTTTCTCAGTAAACTGTGAGCCCCTGACAAAGTGGTAAATTCAGGTCGGATGTAATTTCTAGTATAAAGTGGTTTGGCTTACTGATCAGTGGAAAAGGATAGTTCAAAAAATCAGTCTTTGAATGACAGCTTATTCATTACATTAAAAGCTTATTCATTCACTAATCTGACCACTTCTAAACTACTACTAGCACATCATATGCACTTTCCAGCTCATGAAGGAAGAAAACGGAGACAAGTGCTTTCTGTGCCTGGCAGTCACAATGCACATTGGTGACAGGACCCTGAACAAAAGTTCAAATCCATCCCTAATGGATTCCTTTAACACAAAAATACTCCCTTATGTGCAGGTGTGTCTAGGGCTGCACTGTGCACACAGAGTTCAGAGCCAGGAGGGCCAGGAAGAGTCTGGCTGAGGCATTCAGATGTGCTGGACTCAGTTTCCTTCCTGCGTAGCTGCAGTGGCTGCTGTGCTGCCATGTACCTCTGGTACCCATCCCAGGAACATGCCTGTCCTCCCTGGATGTTTCTCAAGCAGCACTGGCAGAAGGGAGGCAGCCTGTCATCCCACTGCTTACTCCCTGTCATGTCTGCAAGTAAATGGCAGGGAGTATTCTCCAGTGTCTGGGAAGAGTGGTGGGCAGTCAGCATTCCTGCCATGGGGTACTTATAACAATTATAGACCCGGCAGACTGCCACCTTCTTTCTCAGGAATCCAAAACACTTATGGAAATCCTGAGCAGGTTTTTTTTCCAGGAAAATTATATAGTCACCCAGATTAGTTGTTTGGGAGGTTTTGTTAGGTTTTGTGTTTATTTGTTTTGTGTTGTGGTGGTGGTGATTTTTTTTAAGATCTCTGTCTACAACCTAGAATGAATGCTGCTTCATTTCCTTCCAGCACAGAAAATTCTGGAGGGGAGGGGAGGGAATGCTGTGTAAGAAGTAGTGCTATACTGCTCCCTTAAGATGTTCAAAAGTAGGACTGTTTTTCATAATTGAAACTGCAATTTGTCTCTTTTCAAAATAGTTATTCCCCCAGTCATCCACCACATACAGCATTTTAGTTAGTAGTAAGTAACTTTAGATGATTGAGGTGGAAACTGGACCATCCACCAGGGGTTTCTCCAAGGGAGGAGGCACTTCCAAAGTCCATTGGGATCTCCACAAAACTCTCAGTGGCCATTTCAGTAAGTGGCTTTGTCACTAAATCCACTCATTATTAAACTTGTTACCCAGCTTAACCATCACTACAGTTCCAAATTCGCAAATATTTCTTTAAGAACAAGCCAGATGTGTAGTACCTGTCCCTTAAAAAAGATAAATCCACAAACACTAAGCTGTGTGAAAGTGTTTGCTGAGCACCAAAGGTTTTGTGCCAAAGGAGTTCAAGAAAATCAGGATACACATCGTATTTTTGCTTTCTTGCAGATTCTGTGCTGCAAAATTGAAATTACTGTATTGAATGTGACTATGGAGTTTGTGTAAGCATGTGCTGGAGGTCTCTGATGTGATATAAATGGCCCTGGATTATCAAAATCTGATCCTCATGCATTATGTTGAGTCCATTTTCATTACTGGGAGTATGTGAACTGTATGAACTGCTGAAGAGTAAGAACCAATTCACACAAATGGTTCTCCCTTAGTTACATGTCAGGAGTCAAGTATCTTCTCGATTTTAAACATAATCTTAAATGGGACAATAAACTCTATATTTCTGTGAGTGTATTTGAATTTTTCTGCAGGGAGAGGTCTTAAATCTCAAGATATCTGAAAAATTATTAGAATAAGAGCACAACTGGGGTTTTTAAGTTTAATTTTATTCAAACAGAATTCAGATGCTTACCTGAGACCTTAAGAATGTCTGTAAAATTTTAGGCAAAACAGTGTGCTTGAAGGTTTTTAAGCTATTGTAAAAATCTCCTTGTGCTTTATTTGCTGTTCTATGAGCCACTCGCTGGAAGTGGTGGAAAACCATTTTCCATGTTGTTGCAGGTGACCTGTGGTCCCAGTTTCTTCCTCAAGAAAAATACGAAGTTCTTCATCACATTGAAAGATTTTAAGGTAAACTACAAAGGACAAAGAAAACTGCTCCCCCAAGGCCAGGCACTGAGCCCACTGGCATTAGCTGAGTGGTTGTGCTGTATGTCCCACTGAGGACAGGTGATGTGGGTTATTATTCATTTTTATGTCATGTATATTAACTCACCTTGGTTTACCAATCCATCCTGGCCATTGTAGAGGAGAATGGGTATTTTGGAAATGCCATTCGCTTTCAGAAATGAGCCTCCACCACTTACATAAAAATCTATCCGTGGCCTGTATTTCAAATAAACAGATCCTTTGAAATTACTGTAACACTGTGGAGTGTTTATAAACTCACCAATGTTTACAATTAGCTCATTTGTTAGGGTGTTGTCCCTTGTTTCAGCCGGCTCTCCAGCCACTGGGGACCCGTTTTTAGACCAGAACACTTCCTGCTCCCTTTCTCAATACCCTTGGAAAATTCCAGGAGTGTCATCCTGCGTGAAAAGGTGGTCAGGTCCTGACAGTGTGGCTTGGCTGGGTGCTGACTGACCCTGGTCACTGAGGTGTTTCAGCATGCTCAGGCACCAGGAATCTGACCCAGCAGAGAGAGACCTTGTGGTTTTCTGGCAGCAGCCACGCCAGAAATGTCTCTCAGTGGTGTGTCTAAGGTGATGCAAGGATAGAGGTGGGACCTGCCGGGAGGAGGGAGCTGGCTGGTCACACACTGGCTAAGGCACCTGAAGGGCAACAGGGAAGTGCAACCTGCACAGGTGGTTGCTGTGTGGTTTCCCACACCCAGATGAGATATGTGCTGCTGGTGTTGTAAACTTCACGCTGTCTGTTGGGAAACATGTTTATCAACGTGGGGTATCAGCTTTGAAAGATTCGATGCTTACATGAAAATATCAGAAAAACAGGAAAAGACTTATTTGGCATTACAGGTAAATATTACTGCAACAGAGAAATACATTTTAGGAATTCTGAAGAGGGGATAGAGTGACGAACGTATTATTAGCTGACATGTCTATGTAGTTTTACATTTTTGACTCCACAGATTTTGTTCAGGTGAATCAGCCTCTGCTAAGTTTGTTTGCCAGTATGACATGTCCTTTCCTTCTCTTTAAGTCTTGCTCATGGAGAACTGCAGCGCTGCACATGGAACCTTTAATTCCAGGCAGTGCTAAATAAAGTCAGCCAAGAAAGTTCAGGCAAATCAAGTGAATTTGGGATGTGAATCCAACTTCCATAAATTAAAGTGCATTACAAGCCTTCTGTGTGGTTCAGTTCCTTCAGGTGTAGTGCAGCTGTAGACTTGCTCAAGGACTGAGCTCACTTCTTGTTATTGTTTGCTCTTAGAATTAATGAACTTCAGAAAAACTCCAAGAGTGACACAAAAAAGGTTCAAAAGCGTGTCTGTTCTAATTGAACACTGAAGGGAAGAGAAGAATGTCTTACCGAGTATTTACCTAGGTATAATTTGAAAGAATACAACATTGCTGAAGTAAAATCTCCTGCTGCACTTCATGAAAATCCTAACAACAATGGCACTTGCCTACAGGGTATCTTGGGAGCTGTATTCAGCATGAAAACCATGGAAAAATCAGGAAAGATACTTCTGAAGTGCTTCCAAAGTAAGTAAACATATATATTTATGTATTTTCTTAATGTCTTGCTAATATTTATTAATATGTTATCCTTGAGAAGACACAGCTTAGGGGGGATCTTATCCCTGTGTATAAATACAGGATAGGATGGAGCAAAGAAGATAGAACTAGTCTCCTGTCCCTGGTATCCAGGGAGTGGATGAGGCAATGGGCACAAATTGAAAGAGAGGAAATTCCATTAGACAGAAGAAGATACTTTTGTCCCATGAGGTTAATGAAACACGGGATCAGTTTGCCCAGAGAGGAAGAGGAATCTCTGTCTCTGGAGATAATTCAAAACACAGCTGGATATGGCCCTGAGCAACCTGCTACCTTGGGGACCCTGCTCTGAGCAGGGGGTTGGAGCTGGTGATCTGCACAGGTCCCTTCCCATCTTAGCCCTCCGTGTTTCTGTGTAGACAAGATGCTGTTAGCAATCTTCTAGTGAAGAGAGAGGAGCAAAATCTCAATCTCCAGAGCTTCCTCTGACATAATCTCATTTACAAAAATCAATGCACTAAGATGGGATTTTAATTATTGAATTATCCTTTCTGTAATACAGCGAAAAAGATGATTCCAATGTAAGTGGTCCTTTTGAATAGCAATGAGAAATTAAAATGTCATGCCAAACAAAAATGTTATGTAGAATTCAGGTTCAGTTGTCAATGATCTGGACATTGATTTTATCTCTGCTCTACAAGAAACGTTCCCTCCAGATCTTCACTGATTTTTCATTTTGGATTATTTTTGACGTATTTCCTTTGACAATACATACTCTCACCTTCTTTTTCTCCCCCCTTGCCAGTTCCAGGATAGTGTAATATGATAGAAATGGAATGTAACCATAAGTGACTAAAGCATTTTCAGTAGTCTGAGCGTTTTGCCCAAACTGGCTTGTCTGACATTCCAGGGTTGGCTTTGCTGTCTTGCTAAACAATCCAGACATTCAAGCACCAGTTTAAGAGGAGCTGTATCCACTTAAGGGAAGCATGCAAAGATCCAGAACACTGGGAAGCAGTGGAACCTCCCCTAATTTAGTCTACTGTCTATATTTATCGCTGTTCATTCGCCCATGGGCCTTCCCTCCCACCCCAGCTGCCACCACACAGATGGCATTCCCAGTGAAAGGAACAGCTCCTATTCAGCACACTATTTGTTATCTGGCAGTGCTAGCAGATGACAGGGAGAGGGAGGGAACAGGAGGGCTAGATCCACATTTTTTCAGGTCAGGTTTTGTCCTGAATTCTACTTAGTCACCACAGAGACGTCCTGGGGATTACGAGGGGTGGGGGTGGGGAGGAGGGAGCAAGAAAGGGTTTGATACTGTGCATATTGTGACCTTTGATATGTTCTGAGGCCTGCTGGATAGAAGTTTCCATACTGTGCAGTTATTTACTTCTAACTCTATAACAGCTTTAATTTATTAGAGGGCTGAAAAAAAAGAAAAGTTCTGTTTGCCCTAGAAACCAAGTGAAAACAATGAGGAAGAAGAAGGTATCCCTGCAAAGCTGACACTGTTAAGTCCAGACACCAAGTGGAACGTTTGCAGTGCCTATGAACAGATGTCTGATGACAAGCAAACAAAACATTAATTCTTAAACAATTATTTATTTCTGGTTTATTTCTTTAATGCCTTTTATTCAGCCCTTTCATATTAGTCCTTTCTCTATATGCTTTTGGTGTTGTATGCTGGTTCAAGTGTTACTGGGAAAATAAGTCTGGAGTTTAATACGAGGAAAGAGACAGGGTAACCTTTTAGACTGAAGGATAATGTAGCCACAGGTGTCCAGCACTTGCCTTCAGGAACTCAACTTTCAGATGCCACTGACTGTGCTAAACTTTCCTTCTGGGGGCTGAGCTCTCAAAAACTGTTGAGTGCCTCAGAGTGAAAAGTTTCAGATACAATTATTTTGTTGAACAAGGCTAAGGGAAAAGATTGCTGGGTTTGGCATCATAGAAGCATTTTTGTGTGGGGAGCTGTAATACCTCCATGCGTTGCAGCAAGGACTCGATGTTTGGTACACCTGACAGCTGGAGGGGTTTTGAGACCGTTGTGAAAACGCATTCAAAATACCACTTAGAGTACAGGCCCCTGAGAAATACCCCTCCCCAAGCACACAGAGGATGCTGCCCAGCTGCAGAGGGGTCGCCGAGGCTCCCAACCTGAGAGCAGAGACAGATGTCCTTGTCAGTGACTCAGACTAGAGCACTTGAAGCAGGTATTGGCCCATCTGCTTGGTACTGCTCCCCTATCTCGGATGTCGTGGCTGATCATCTGAATACTCAAGCTCTGTTACAGTGAAAATTGAGGAAAGCAGTGCCATTCACTGACAGTGACACCTTAACAGCCCCCAGCTGCTCATTCCCAGCCTATGCCCTCCTTTATTTGTTCCTGTAAAGTTGTTTATGGGGCCTTGCAACCACCTGGATCCCAACCCTGCCCTGCCACACCCCCAGAAAGGATCTGATTATTTTTAACCTGAACTGACTCTCACACCCAGTTCAGTGCTGGGCTAAGTGGGGCTGGATTTCCTCGAGGACAGCTAACTCCATGCCCTGCGGTCAGAGAGGTGGTCTTTTCAAGGCACTGAATTTCCCTCTTGCTTTTTGTGTGCAGATGTCACAAGGAGACCCAAGTGCGTGTGCACAGGTCGTGCAGAGAGGAGAGGAGGGGAGCAGCTGAGAGCTGGCACCCCGCCCTGCTGGGGGCAGGCAGCTGTGGCTGGTAATCCCAAACTGCAGGGCTTGATAAAGCTGCTCCGGCACAGCCCTCAGGCTCTATCCTTGCCTTCCTACCGCTCGAACAGGCAACGAAGTCTTAATCAGGCTGATGTATAAAGCACCATGAGCACTTCATTGTGCCCAAGAAGAAATGTAGCAACATTTCTGTTTTGTACCACCAGCACGGTTCTTAACCAAGCAGGAGGGACAGTTTCTAAGTGGTTGGGCAAAATTCCTGTAACTGGAACCAGAAAACACAGGACTATGGCACTAGATAATCAATCAGCTTTCTAACAATAGTCTATAGATCTCCTGTTTTCTCTAGGACAAGTCACAGGTCTGTGTTTGTAACCAGAAAGTATCTGCACTTGAAAAAGACGGGGTTTTTTGAAAGCCGTGTAAAGGTGTGTCACAATCCCTGTGCCCGCCCTGAAAGCAGTTTCTGTGTGGGAACAAGTTTGCAGTGCTGGTGCTGGTGTTGCTTTTCCAGGTGGATCCTGGAAGTCTGTGGAAATTTGCGTATGAAGAGTCAAGGAGCTTCAGTTTGCTCCACAGAGCTGTGTCCTACCATGGGGAAGAAAAAGCAACTGAGGAGTCTGAGGACAGGTATGACTGGAAGGCACTGGTTTGGTGAAGTATTCATTTGTGGTATAAATGACAGCATGCTAATTTTCCATGCAGGCAAGTGTGTGTGCCCATCACGGGTCTACCCATCCCCTGAGTTCTCAAGGTGGTTTCTCTGTGACCTGAATTTGTGGCATGCCAATAAAGCAAAAATCTCAGTGAATTTAGGTAGTACGTGACAAGCCTTTTAAGCAGGAGCAATCTGTGGATTTGGTGAATATCTGGAGTTTGAATAGGTATGTAAAGTGGAGGGGGAAAAAAAAAAAAAAGGCTGAGTGATGATTTAAAAGGCCCCAAACCAAACAAGCTTGGTTTCTTTCTCCTGTCTAATTAAATTTTAAGACCTCCCTTTTTAAACAGCATATGGGACACAGATTTTCCAGTCAGCTGGGGATCAGTTAGATACGTGACTGTGTGTTATTCCAGTTCCAGCTGATTAAGCCATTGCGTGTACCAGAGGTTTCCTGTGATATTTGTACAGACTATCATTGACAGCAAAGTTAGCTCAGAGCTTTCTGACAAAAAGAGTTTCATCCAAAAATGCCTCAATTTGTCTGAGCCAAAACTTTGTCAGAAATAGGTCGAATCAGACTTCAAGGCCCTGAAAAATTAGTTTTTATAGAATAGGGTTTTGACACTTCGAGTTGAAGATTCTGGTTTTCTGTAAAATGACTTTCAGTTACAAGACATAAGTACAGTTGAAATGCTTTAAAAACTACCTCAAGAAAATATTTATATTGATATTTTCTATAGTAGTATTACTCTTAGTTCATAAAATTTGTCAAGTTTCTGATTGTTTTTTTTTTTGGTCACATTTTAGGAAAGAGAGTTTTCCACAAGATGGGAAAAATTCCAAATCAATTCTAGTTCAGTCCATTATATTGAAGAGATCTGAAAGCAAAACTCAGTTGAAGAGAATGAATGAGAACTACACAAGTGTTCCCAGAAAGAAAAGAAATGAGGTATTATTGTTCTACTTGCCCTTTGCATCTGCTCCCCAGCCTTTAATCATTCATTAGCAGCTACGCTTCTGGTACAATTCTTATCAGGTATCTATTCCTACAAGTGAAGCATGATGGTAATGAATGATGGGGATCCATTATTTTAGCAACTGTTCTTGATTCTAGTTTAATGACTAAATGAATACAAAACGTTTTCTCTTCCTTCTAACAGGGCTATTTAATTTAGATGTGCTACAGATAACTGCTTACAGAAGTCATTCCTTAGAACTTATAACAACAGGAAACATTTGCATGTTTACGCATCTCTTTCATACAATAATGAAATACCTTTTGTATTTTTTTTCAAGGGTACACAGAAAGGAACCCAGTGTGTTAACTGTGGTTCATTAGGGAATTGCATTGCAACAGAGAAATTCTCTCTAGACGTATGTCCTGAAAAAAATTACTGGTTAACGTCAAGTTATGATGTCTGCTAAATGACTACAATTCTGCTTCATTGGTTGACTAGGAAAAAAAAAAAAAAAGACATTTTATTTCAAGCCAAGTATTTCCTATGAGTTATAAAGTTTAAATTATTTGATGCAGTTATTTGACCTAGATATTAGAATGAAGGAAAGTTTAGGTGGACAACTGAAAGTGAGTTATTTAAGTCCCAGGGATTTCACTGTGAAGAAATGCAGAAGAGGCATGTACAGTCAGGGATATTTTCTTGACTGTATGGGAAAAAGGAAACAGAAGGTTTCTGTCCTTGGGAAAGAGCACTGTGAGAATTTTTGTTAGTAAGAAACAGAAATACAGGGGTTATGATTAACAAGATTATTGAATTTGGCCAAGGTATTCATACAGAAGTTGCAAATTGTGGGATAAACTCAGAAAGACAACAAGAGCATGAATTTCTCTTACAGGGGGCTGTAAAATTGCAATGGCCCTGGGGTCTGGTTACATTGAAGCAAAAGATGAATCTCATGAGAGCATCCTCTCACTGGAGCAGTTTGTAGGGTGGAAGAACATCTGCAGGTAAGTGAGATGGAAAGTCGCTGGACAGCAGCTCAGTCCTGTCTCTGCTGCTGGATGAGATAATTTTATGAAGACAATCAATTTAGAAAACATTTGGGTTTAACTAGGATTAAATCTTGCCAACATTTCACTAAAAATGGGGTTGACAACCGGACTTTACAATGTACCTGCACAGGTGCTGGCACTGGGAGAGACTCCTCCCTTCCTAGCTTGGGTTCAGAGAGGCTTTGGGTTACATCAGGCCCAAGACAGAGGGGACTGAGCCTTGTACTGAAAAACTATCCAAGAAAATGAAAGCTGCAGGTCCTACAGCTTCCTGGTCTCAATTATGGCTGTGTTGTGTGGATCCGAGGAAAACCCCTGTGAGTAAACAGCTGCAGGAAAGAGAGGCTTTCTTTTTCTTAACCTTGATTGCTACCATAGTAGATTTCTTGGGGCTTTTTCATTCTCATGCATGCATAATAAGTCTAATTTCATTACATTTATTGTTAGCGTAGCTCTTTGATACTGAAGGACTCAAATGACAGGTCAGATGGCTTTCATGGTCTACTTCAAATACCGTGGCTGTGGATGTTTTTTTCCCCCAATTATTTTTCCTTTTATTTGAGGTGATGTGACCCTATAAGTTTTTAGAGTTGTTCTGAACAAAGTTTAAAAATGGAAGATGTTGCTTTTCCTCTCAGTGCACTGCCTTTATTTATTGGCATAGTTGCATGATTTACAATACCTGTACTTCTAAGGTGAAAGGAAGGTGTTTAAGCTCTCCCACGCGGGGAGCAGCTGGCGGGTGTCAGTAACTCGAGCTGCAGGGCAGAGCCTGGCGGGCTGCCCGCCGGTGCTGGTGCTGCACAGGGGGATGCTCCTGGGGTGCTCAGCCACCCACTGCAGTGTTCTGGAGGAGGAGCAAGGAATGCTGGCCTTCCAGAGAGGGTGGAGTTTAGTTTCCCTCTGACCAAGCTCTCTGGGGCAGGTTCCACCCACAACACCTTTGTGGAACTGCAGTGCACCTGAATAATAAGGTGCAGGCATATGGGGAGCGGGCAGGCTGCTGCATGAGGCATGCTGACTGCAAAAGGCCATGTTTGGGGGAGCAATGTGTAAGAGTGTTCCCAAAATGTATTTGTCAGTTTAAAATATGTTTCCCTCATGCTTTTGTACTTGACTGATGGATTTAACCTTACCTGAAAAGGACCCTGAAAGGCTCTGGCAGTTCAGCAGGCAAGAAAACTTCAGAGAAGTATTTGTAGCTGTATCTGTGGTGATGAGAGCTAACCTGAAGGAGAGGAAAAGGCATTGAATGAGGAGGAAATTAAAACTTGGAAAAGTACTTTTTTTTCCCCTAAATTCACATATTGGAGATGCCAGGGGAAATGTATTTAAACAACAACTTGCATCCCTGGTATAATTGCTCTGTCATTGGTGTGGTTGTTTGGCTGGGCCCTGCTAACAAAATGCACCATCTATTTTGTTACCAGCTTTCAAGCTGGTACAATAGCAATAAGTAAGCAGGACACAGGAACTATCCTCATTTTCCTTGGAATGTGCCCTACACTCCCAAGTACAAGCAGAAGGCTACAAAGGAGCCTGGATGGTGTTCCCTGAATCGCCTAAGACACCTTTGCAGATGGGAGGGTTCAGTCCTGTTTCGGGCAGTTGTACTGTCCCCCTTTCGAAACCTGCTGGGAAGGTCACAAGCACCATCAGTCTCAGAGCACTTGAGACAGTAGTAGAATTACAGTAATGCACAAATGAATGACATTCCTGTTGTAAGAGACTCTCGTCTTCCCTCATGCTCCATTTTGGTGAAAGAGGCTTTATGTCTAGACAGGCAAAGACTTGAGACCTGGTTTTATCCCTGTCAATTTGCTTGTCATGCTCATCAAGGACTTTAAGAAATCCTTGAAACCTTCAAGGGATCCAAACAAATTGTTGCAGGATCAAGGGTTTTTTTTCCCGTTGTAAGTCTTTAGTGCTGAGCTGTCCCAGAACATATGCAGAAATAATCCTCTGCCAAGGTGTGAGATCCAATATGCCTGTAACCACTCAGGCTTCAGGTTACCTGTAAACTAAGAAAGATGCCCTTAAACATGATAGGAATACCCTTTTATGTTTCAGCAGAAATGAAAACTTGCAGTCAAAGATGGATCTGGAGAGAGAACATTCCCCATGCACGTGTTGATTCAGATATTCCCAGTGCAGGAAGTGTATCTGACTAAGCCTAATGCTGTAGGTGACCACTTTTTGTCTCTTAAAAATGCCAGTGTTCCCTTCCAGCTGTCCCTGCTCGTTCTCTAAGGACTGGACCTAAGTTACCAAGCTGATCCTTGTCCAGTCTGCCTCGTGAGATGAGGACCAAAGACACGTGGGTGAGAGCCCGGTTTTTTGAGGTATTTTGCTTTTTTGGCTTCTGGTGACATCGAATTAAAATGCATGTATATATCCACTTCAGTGCCTTCTTCAGGACTTTGAAAGCCCTTCTCCAGCAGCACAGTCCAGAGTACCTGCAATGGTCTGTAGGCAGTAAGTGACTTAAGCTGGGGATAATAGTCTAAACCAGCTTTATTGCAACACTGTGGTGACACCGGTCAAACTGAGGTCTTTTTATAAGCTCAGTGTTGTTTGCCAGACCGATGTTAACATGCATGATTTAAATGATGGCACAAGCGAAACTTCTGCTCCAAAATGGAGAAATGGAGGATACCAAAATATTATCTTTCCTCGTGCCAATGGGAACAGCTGGCTGGATGGGTTTACTGAACAAAAACTTTGGCCAGCAGACAAAGGTTATCATTTTCACAGACTTTCCCTCTGCAATACAGGATTAACAAAACATGCTATTTTTTTTATTTCAAAATTGGAGGGTTTGTGTCTTTCATCTGGTCAAATTTAGCATGAAAGTGAAAATAATATCAAAGTTACAGGCACCACAGGGAGACTGTTAATGTGGTAACAAAGGGCATTTGGCCAGTTAAAATAATAAAAGACTATACAGCTTTCCCAGTGATGGCTGAAGCCCAATTAGTGCTTTCCAAGTAGAGCCACAATATTCCTTTCCAAATTATGCGGTTTGGCATGATTCAGAATGAGTAAACTTGCTTTCCTACGAGGGGAAAAATATAATTAAGAGAAAAAACAAGGTCATGCAGTATTATGCTTCAAGTAAGCAATAATACACCGTGGGGTGTACATTAGTCAATATTCATGCACCTTGGACAGGCTGAGACAAAGCAGTGGCTCAGCATATAAAAAGATACATATATTATCTTAATAGATATATGTGCAAAAGTAAAATGCAAATGGATATTTTATTTCCTTACCAGATTAAGGGAATATGTATTCAATATTCATGTGTATAGCACTGGTACATATTCCTTTAAAAGCACCCTTTTCTGTCAACCTTTTGTACTTTTCAGTACCAAATGGATTTGCTACTTTCATTTTATCTGGATACCTGGGGAGTTTTGTGTTGCTATTAAAGGCAGAGTGGTTGGAAGATTCTTTTTTTTTTTATCATTTCACTAAGTTTGTTAAAAGGACTTTCAACCTGGATGGTCACACTCGAAGTCTCTGAGAGTCTCTTCTTAATTTATAGTAATCCACTTTCCAGAACTCTGCAAGTGACACAAAGCCGGCAAAGGCTCAACAAAGTTGAAAATAAAGTCACAGGATTGGAAAAAAGAAAGAGCAGCTTCAAATTTGGAGGTGAACTTGCAAGGGACTTGTGAGGGTAAGTTTTTTCTTCTCCCTTGTTTTTGATGGTGTTTTTAAAATGAACAGGCTGTTCAGCTGAGACTGAGAGGAAACATGCAAAGAGAAAGCATGGTGACCCAGGCTAAGTATATACTGTGGCAGCGAAATGGAAACAGCCCTGCTGAGACATCTGGTTAATTTCTTTCTAGTGACACTGCTCATGGGAAAGCAGAGCGATATGCCAGGAGGAAGATGGAAAAAAGAAGGAAAAGTAAAACTTCAAAAAACATGAAACCACTCCCATCACCTGAAGCTTAGACCACACACCTGAAAGGGAGTAACCCACATGCAGCTTGAGTGCAGGTTGTGAACAGCCTTATCTCCCTTTCAGCTCCACCGTTTTGCACCTCTCATATATAAAGTGCTTGTAGGGGGAGAAAGGATTATTTATTTCCTGTTTCTTTAATAATTACAGCAATCTGTGGTACTATAAACCTTCATGAGCTGCAGCATCTCCCATAGGTCCTGTGTTACTGCTCTTTGGCTCCCAGTTGGTACAGGTTCCTTCACTTCCCAGCTCCACTCTGATCAAATCCCAAAGAGCCTCCTAAACCAGCCCTGCTGTGTGTGAAGAAGTGGAAAACGTGTGGGTAGTGCAACTGGGAGCATATTTGTGACTCTCTGTATCATTTCATTAGTCCCTTACACATGCTGTGCACAATACACACACTGCCTTCTCTTAAATTACAAATCAACAACGCACTGAATACAATGCTCTGGTCACCTACATAACGTATGCCCTGAAACGCCTGATTTGGAGGAGTTTCAAGGAGTTACTTGAAAGACAGAAACATCCTCACCACCTATAGAGTTGCTCTCAGCATCAAACTCCTTTGAAGAAGGAACAAGATGCCAAAAGCCTTATATTGCAGACTGTGTTGTTTGAAACCACTCCCATCTCAGACTGAAGAGGAAGTAGCAGCCAGTGCTGGAGCAAGGCCTGGGGCTCTGTCCCATCAGCTGCCCCGTGCCTGCATTAGCCTGGGTGGCACAGCAGCATCAATGTTGATACACAGCCCCTGATTCCCAAAGTGGGTTTTTACCCCACTTTTGAACCAGCATGGTGTGCCTTACAATGTGAAATCGAAACTTATCATATCCTTCTGTTGTGCATCCACCTTAACCCTCTTCTCTTAAATCACATTATCTCACCAATGTTCCCGTACTGTCTCCACACTGATTAACCTTTTTTCAAGAACAATGGATCTATTTCACTCTGAATCAGAGCTCCAAGATATCCAAAGGAAAGGAAGGCAATACAAGAAATAGAGAGAAAATAAGTGAGAAAGAAAGATCTCCATTTTACATAGAAAATATTTTCTAGATGCCTCTTCACATAGGTGCCAAACAGTATTTTCTATTAACTGATTGATGAGGCCAACTTATCAGAGAAATATAAATTTTCTCAGCTTGGAAAAATATAATTGATTTTAATTTTACAGTGGCACCAGAAGGTACTGCACAAGAGGAAAAACTATGTTAAGAGAATAATACAAAAATTTTCCATGTAAATAACTGCTGAAGGGTGATCTTCACTGCCTCCCCACCCCCAAGCTATTTTAAATCACTTAACAAACATTTTTATATATAAAATCTGTATTGATGACAAAATTATACTGGTTAAAAGAACATCCCATCAAACATGTTTACCTGCAAAACTCACTGTATTTGCATGGAGCAGTTGTATTTTACTTCTCTTTTGTGTATGTTCTTGCAGTGCTTTCATCACCCCTTTGGTTCTGTGTATCCTCCAGCAGTATATTAGGCAATGTGACTGCTATCTGTCATGTGTAGTTTAATTCCTTCTTAATTAGCCTAACACCTCTATCAGATTAAAGTCAGTAGGATACTATTACCATCTACTACATCTTTTACTTTCTGTGACATCTCTCTTTGTCAGGCACTTTTCAAATCCCTTTCCTTTATCAACACAATAAGTGTACCACTGTCTAAAGAAAAAAAGACTAATGACAAACCTTTTTCCTAGTTTGACAAATACCTTTACTAACTCCAAATAGCAAAGAAAGAAGAAGGTGTAACAAGGAAAAGTGCTTTAAAATGTAGCATGTCAAGTATGAGTGATGATTTGGTTGCAGCCTGCTGCCGTGAAGGCCTGCAGGTTTCTGATGTCTGGACACGTCCCAAATATTTCTAAAAATATAGTGAGTTATGATTAAAGAAAAATAAACTCTTCCGAGAAAAATACAAATTAATTTACTTTTTGAAGCCACTATTTGCATATATAGGTTTACTTAATTATGTCATAGAATCATACAGTCGTTTGGTTTGGAAGGGACCTTGAAGATCATTTAGTTCTAACCCCCCTGCCATGTGCAGAGACACCTTTCACTGGACCAAGTTGCTCAAAGCCTCACTCAACTTGGCCTTGAACACTTCCAGGAATGGGGCAACCACAGGGCCTCTGGACAACCTGTTCCAGTGTCTCGCCACCCTCGCAGGAAAGAATCTTTTGCTAATATCTAATCTACTCTCTTTTAGGTTGAAGTAATTCCCCCTTGCCCTGTCACTACAGGCTCTTGTAAATAGTCCCTCCCCATGTTTCTTGTAGGCTCCCTTCAGGTACTGGAAGGCCAGAGTTAGTTCACCCTGAAGCCTCCTCTTTTCCAGGCTGAACAATCCCAGCTCCCTCTGCCTTTCCTCGCAGGAGAGGTGCTCCATCCCTCTAATCATCTTGGTGCTCCCCCTCTGGACTCACTCCAACAGGTCCATCCATGTCTTTGCTGTGCTGGGGACCCCAGGGGAGAATGCAGCTCTGCAGGTGCAGACCAGAGAGACAAATTCACCTTTCTCAGCCTGCTGGCCCCACTTCTGTAGACGTGGCCCAGGACACTCCTCCCCTTCTGTGCTGCAAGCGCACAGTGCCGGCTCCTGTCCAGCCTCCCATCCACCGCCACCCGCGAGTCCTTCTTGGCAGGGCTGCTCTCAATCCATTCTCTGTCCAGCCTGAGTTTGTGCTCGAGGTCGCCCCAGCCCAGATGCAGGACCCTGCACTTGGCCTTGGGCCTCTTGAGTTCTGCACGGGCTCTCCTCTCGGGCCTGTCAAGGTCCCTGTGGATGGTGTCCCTTCCCACCAGCCTTCGGCTGCACACACGGCTTGGTGTCAGCAACAAAATTGCTGAGGGACCTGTGATTTATAAACTCAGCACCTTCCAAACTCAGGCTAATGAAATAAAAATGTATCCAGACTTCTTCCTCCTTTGGTGAGAATCATTGTGTTACCACTGAAGGATGCTCAAAGCTCCCCAGATTAGTATACCAGTCGTTCGTGCACAGCTAATCAGTGCCACAGGGATGCCCTAAACACAATACGGCGTATTAAACATTATTGCACCAAAAAGTTAATATGTTCACTTTACCACTTGAACATCAAAGAAGGTATTAAATAGCAATAGTCAAGGAGGGCACATTAAGTAAAACGACCTATTAATAACTTAATAAAATAATCCTGAGCAGATACAGATTCCCTTCCCAATAAGCAGATTCCCATCAAATGTAAAACTGACAAAAAAAGATTTTTTTCAAGAATTCTTTAAAGCTGCAGGCCCTAGCAGATAACTCTTTTGAATAAATTTTCTCATTCCAACACTCTTATGCAACTTTGAAAAAAACAATCTATCACATAATTTTTAAATAATCTTTCTCCCTCTAAAAAGTCCTTCAAAAATCTAAGTTCATCTTTCTAATAAGGGGCAAAGATACTGAGTGTGGGAATTCATTAGTCTTCTGCTATCTGTAGTTGTACAGCTGAAGGTATTTTATAATTTGCCAGCTTCCACATCAACATGAGGAAATGTCAATTGTTTTTTAAGGATTCAAAGTTTCCAAATTCCTAGCTATTTAACCTTGCAGTGCAAAATCATCAGCATGCTTGTGAAAATGTCCATGTCTTTTAAAACATAGGAGTTATGTAGCCTTCTTTCCAAAATGTATGGCTCTTATGGAACCTTTACAGGCAGCAGCAAAGCTTTTTTACTGTGAACCACTCTAAAAGTATTGAGGTAATAATCCTAACTGTTTTGAAATGCAGTATTAAGCAGCTGTGAGTATACAAAGCAAAAAAAGAATTTCCTTAAGTATTGTATGCAATGTACCACACTCAAACCTTTATGTTCTATCATATTACACTGGAGCACTTGTGAAAACTTCTTTTCCTTCATACATCGTTCCTGGTGCTGTCAAGAGTGCTCAGTACCTCCCTTTGGTCTCCCAACATTATTCCTTTTTATTTTTCTATTATCTTTGGCATCAGTTTATCCAAGATATGTGTTAGCCTTGGAAAAAGTACATTAAAAATACACACTGCTAAAAACACTCCTCAGCAGATAGTGTTGGCGGTGGAGACGTTCATTAAAAATTCTGCTGTAAACCAGGAGCACATGAGTGGTAAATAACACAGGAGATAGATCTAGGTATGCATATTAGCTGACTGCAGGGTTATGAGTTGCCAGTGGGACACAACCATGAAAAATCAAATGCCTTCTAAGCATGAATTTATTAAACTATTTCTTAGCAGAGAAAAGGAAAAATTCTGTGCCATTGCATGGAACACCTGAGAAATCTCGCACAGATTTTTTTCATCACATTTGTGGAAGGTGAAATAGTTGAAGAGCTAGAGAGGTTACTAGAGAAAAGTCATTTTAAGAGCAAGGCTGAAAAGTTTTTCCTTGTTTAGTCTAGTAGAAACAAAAGCTGATACAGGAAATAATTATTCTCTAAAAACACAATAGGGTGGTAAACAGTAGGCAAGGAAAAGAACTATTTACTCTAGCAGACAATGCTGGCACAAGAACAAATGGGTGTAGTTTGGCCATGAATAAATTTAGGCTGGAATCTAGGAGATTTCTGACCATAAAAGTGGTGAGGTTCTAGAGTAGGTTTTTAATACAAATGATGAGGGCAAAAAAAAGCTCAAGCTATATAATGATGAGGATTGTTAAATTCATAGAAAATGCCACAAGCATAGTTCCCTGAGTCGGTAAAGGACAGCATTGTCATCATCCAGGAGATTGTTTCCAGCACTATGTTTGCCTATTTTCTGGGGGGAAAAAAATAATTAAATTAAATCTTATTTGTGCATACAGTGTTAAAAATACTGCTTGAGCAAGTACCAGCCATATGTAAATGGCCTCTGTAATTAATTTTTTGTTTTGCAACAGGAAAACAATTTAACTTGATAAATAGCTATCACATTGTATTTCAGTGGTTGGAAACTAATTCTTTTTAATGCAAAGATGCAATTTGTCACATTCTAATTTTCTTGGGGTTTATGGTGTGTCTTTTTGCTACTTTTATTTTGCCTTGTTTCCTTTAAAGCTGTAGGCAACAGTATTATCACTGTGTGGACAACAGTGAGAGAGAACTGGAAAATAATGTCCTCCTATTTATTTATACCAGCCCATCCACAGCCGGCCCCCAAGTTCCTCAGGTGAGGAACTGTTCGTCTAAATCAGCACTAGGGAAAAGAAAAACCCCTGATGATCACCAGGGAAAGATGGGATCTCAGTATCAGAGAGAAAGAAGCAAACATAAACCAAACACGCTTGAGTTAGAAGAATAACTCCAAATTCAGGCAGGGTGTCCAAAGAAAACAAGGAAAATGCTATGAAGTTAATTTCCGCTCACACAGAAAGAATTTGCTGAGATTGCAGTCAGGATTTCAGTCTAGAGACCCAACATGAAAGCACTTCTTAAGGTTTTCTTGTGCAGCTTCTGATGCCTGTTATAGTCTCACTATTAATAGCAAATAAATATGGTTCACCCAACACTGTAGTGGCTCTTGAAATTCAGATCTGTGGTGTACCACTATGCCATCTGAAGAGTTACAGTTGTTTAAAAGCTGAGCTATAGTCTCTCATCAGCAAAGCCAAGGAGCAGAAAGAAAAACCAAACATAGCAAAGGCAAAATAGTGGTTATTCCCTGTCAGTGCCAAAACATAAATAATTGACAGAAACTCACTGAAAGTAAAATTAAATGATTGCATATGCATAAAGTCATGTTAAAAATGCGTATTTGCAAGTGTATGTGTGCACATTTGTATATAATTATAAATGTATTTTTGTCATAAATTATTTATAATCTGTGTTCTCTGTAAGCCCACATGAAAAGATTTACTATGGAAGAAACTGGGTTATCAACTGCAGTATGCATAGCTGCTAGCTTATAGCTAGTACTTGCCCATCAAATGCTATGAAAATACAACAAAACTTGATTTTCAGTTCACTTTAATTCACCTTTGTGTGAAAATGGTTTTTCTCTTCCTAACTGCAGTTACTCGCTGCTGTACTCGGTAGCTTTTGCCACCACCAGCTGACTGAAGCTGCAAGCCTGAAGGCCTCGGCAAGGTTTTAAGAATAAGAGGAGCTTGCATCATTAAAAGAGCAATTTCCGACTCTTTATGCCTGAAGTTCACACTCAGAGACTCCCCGTGATGGTATGAAACAGCTGCCAATTGTCACTGTTTTTTAAGCCTTACTTTTCACTTCTGCTTGGGGAGTACAAATGAGTTTTTTGGTAGTGCTATGGACTGATTTAGGAGGGCACATTTCTGATGAGGAATTGTTCTTTGTCCTTGTATGTAGCTCTTGGGAGGACACCGTGCCTCGTCTGTTGAACGGAGGGATATGTTTGTGAATCTGCTCTGCCAACCCAACAGCACCCAAAGAGCAGGTGGGACCTGGCAGAGTTTGACTATCAGTTGTAAATGAGTAGCTGCTGGCTTAGCTTTGGAAAGTTAAACTACAATATGCATGGAGGGGAAACAAAGAAAAGCTACTGTAAGTGCAAGTTCATTGTGTGTTTCTGAAGTCTGTGCACAATGCAAATGCAACTACAATATGGGAAGAAATTTAGCAGATTGGGTGTGATCAGTGCTCAGCAGAGGTCAGGTAGCTGAAAGCAAAGGCTCTTGTGGTCATCAGCATTGGAAATATCATGAAAATGAGGCAGTAACTCATAATTCCTGATTTATCTTGTGTCAGACTAGTTTGAATGTCTGTCTCTGCCACTTCGATGTGCAAATTTTTTAAGTTTTCCCGATAGACTACATTTTAATCCAGCAGAAAAATTCAGTATTTGGGAAGCTATTAAATACAGTTTCAATACTCTCTCTAGTGTTTATATAGATTAATTATCAGAAAAGTGAATAAACCTGTTTGGGAGTAATGAAGAATATTAAATGAAAGTACTTTGCAAACGGCAATAGATCTTTAAAGATGGAGGAAAAGAGTAAATATACTAGTAAGAAACTTCCAGACAGGCACCTCTAAAATAACTACATATTTATCCACCAACAATGACAGTTGGATTCCTAATTAGCAAAAGCCCCCATGTTTCTTTGTCCAACTTTGGCTCACTCATTTAAATAGTTTTCTCATGCGGATACAGCAATATTGACTAAACCTGGATTGTGAAGGAATTCAAATTCACAGCCCTGATGCAATTCACGATCACTTTTTAAAAAGACAAACCAAAACACCGGTCCAACCTCCTCCTCTTTAATTAGTAATGGCATTTTCCCAGTTTTGCTTCAAAATGGGGGCCAGAAGTATGTGACGTACAGTCTCTCATCCTCAAAGCCCTCTCCCCTAACCCCAGCAACCGGGACACTGCCTTTGGGAGCGGAGGATGTGGGATCTCATCTGTTTGGGGTCTCAGTGAAGCTTCTTACATCGCTTGCTCGCTCCAGGTCACAGAGGTGGCCACTTGCTGTGACTGTTGTACCCCTGGAGGTGGTTTTTGGATGAATGTAGGAGGCAGAACACACAGAAATGGGTGAGTACAAGAAAAGGCTTTTCTATTGAGCCTTTCACAAAGTCTTACAGCGTATGGTTTAACTGTACATTCACCTCTGTGCAATCTCTGTGACATGTTGAGTAGAAGTGAACAGTACAGTGGAATCCCACAGTCTATCAATTTATTTTTTTCCCATTTCAACAGCATTTCCCAGTTTAGCTTTTCCACAAGTGCCAACTCATTGTGTGTGTCTCACCATGCAGGACTACCTACGAAAGGGGTATATCATTGCAAATATTCTTTTGGATACAGTTTCTTGGTAAACTTTGAGACAAAATCTGTGCCAGAAGTAAAGTTGAATGTAGTTAGGAAAAAAAATTTGCCATAGTTTGAATTCCCTCTCATTTTTAACTATGTTTTTTAGAACAAATTCTAACACAATGAGGAGTTAACCTGATCTGGAAAACCCACAGCAAGAATCTCTGTTCGCATGAGACCTGGAGAACCCACTGCCTCTGCTGCAATTCTCATTTAAGATGTCATTTCCCCCTTTTGGTCAGTCAGAAATTGCTCAGTTTTCAGAACTTCTGGTTATGTTGCACAGCTGAAAGCACAGAGCAGGTGTATGTTTATAGTCCATAAAGAAACTGATCTGATACTGTGAAATGCAATTCAAATACTTTTAAAGCCAAGGGTGGGTTTTGATCCTATCTATATAATATAAACTGACATGGCAAAATTGTTTACCTCTATCACATCCTGTGGTTATCATGAGACATCAAAGAAGGAGTGAGCAGCTCTGGTATTTTATTAGTATCTATGAACCCATTTGGATTTTCTTCTGTTTAGCTCTGAATTTTCTGCATCCAAGTAGTTGGTTTGGGGATGCTGCTTTTTTCCTTTCTAGTTACATCGGTCTTAATTTTCTCCTCACATTTTTGCCTGCAAATAATGGTGTGAAATTCATAGCAGCCATACAGAGGAATTTAGCAATTCTTATACATACTCATCAATAATGCATTTCTCTACATTCTTAAGGGATCATATTTCCATAGGCAGTTGCAATTAATTCAAAGCAACTGTACAATGAAAAAAAAAAAATAACAGGCCCTCCTGTCCTCAGGGCTCTTATCCAAACAGATACAACCATTACAGATCAGAACTTGTGTGTTTTATAGCAGATGATAATGCAGAATTGACAAGCAAGTGAGCACAAATATTATCAACAAAACTACAGGCGAGAAGGTCCCTTCAACCATCAAATAAACCCACCCTGAGACGCTTTCGGTGTAGGTTTAGCTCAGATTGTGTGTCCCATTGAACATAAAGGATCTTCTGTTCGACATTGTGCCAACTACACATGACTCTCATAATCAAGGAGGGGGGGAAAGAAGCAAAACAAAAAACCAGCAATGACTTTCACAGGATGGATGCAATGGAAGGAAATTAAAGAATCCGTCTTTTATGTTGGTGGCACAGGGAGACTTGTTATTAAATTCAGTGGTAGTAGAATGGGCTCCAGTATATTTTTAGCATGTGTGGCTGCATCATGGTCACTGCCTAGTTGCAGATGAGGGTCCGCCAAAGGCACAGAGGGAATTTTACTGCAGTGGATGTCTGTGTTTAATTGGGACCTCATGTAAAGAGGTCGTTTTGCCCTTACTTTGCTATTGCAGATTCATTTTCAGGTAAGTAAGTGCAACACAATGAAAAACATAAGCACAAAGTCAGACTAATACATCTTTTGATATGACATGTATTAACTGTTGAATCGCTATTGCTGATATTAGTGGCTTTATGTTAGAAGTTTGATGCCGCACAGTCTCCCATTTATTTTGACACCTGTCATATACATCCTAAACACTTCATCTGTATCTACTTGATTGGCTATAGCCAAATCAAAAAATACATGGATGATAGAGTTGACTATATCTTAATGCTTTTTGCGAGGCAGTATTTCTGATACTCACTTCATGATCCTGTGTCTGAAGGGTTTTAGTGCTTTCTTCCCATTTGCATGTGCAATGTATCCTCCTGACAGATTGCAGTCCTGCTGCCTTTGAAACACACACCAGCCCGAAAGGCAGAGTTCACTTCCCAAGGTTTTCAAACTTCTTCAGAGTATTTTTTAACAGTCTCACAGAAACCCTCACCTCCTGAGTGCACGGTTTCAGCAGCTTCTGGCAACTAGTGCAGGGGCTCGCACTGACAAACAGCATTGGGCCTGACCAGCACTGCGTATTTTGGAATGTGAGGCCAGTATGGATCTGTGTGAGAAAGCCAGTGGCATGTTAAAAGTTCAATAACAGAAGCACAAAGTTAGAGGACTCCAGCGTGGATCCACAGGATGATTTGCATCGGGCCCTTAAATGAAGCCCCCAATAGCTTGTAAACTCTCTCTTAGCTTGCTCTGCAGTTGTGAATGAGGACACCTTGCGCCCTATGGCCAAGTAAGATCGATAAAACAATTACGGTTGTAAATACTCCATGGAATCAAACTGGTTAACAGACCATGATCTCAAAGCAGCATGCAGTAGTGGAAGATTGTGGCAGTAACAATAATAAAGTAAAGGCTAGCAGGTATTTGTATGGTATTCTGCAAAACATTCACACTGCATTTTGCATGACCCTTGCAGTACGATAGTTATATCAGCATGTTATATTTCTGTACACAAAAACGTAATACGCTCATCATAAAGTAGTTAAACCAAAACTCCTAGTTCTCTTCAGCAAAGTTCGGTCTGAATCTCTTGATTTTATTACCACAGTAACATAACGTGGGTTTTACACTTTTACCAAAGATTCAGTCTTTGCTTTGCCCAAAGATTTTTCTTTGTTAAGTTTTGAATACCATGTGAAAATGAGGAATATAAATACAGCACTGAATTGACTCATTATTTCCAGACAATGTAGTAACTTGAGAGTGTGTTGTCTAAGAACAGCAGTTTGTTAAATCATATTACCAAATTATTTAAAATTTGAGATTTATGTATAACCGTGTATTATGCCTTTTCAAATTCCTTTGTTACCACAGCTCAAGCTGTAAAACCTTCTGCCTCTTTTACCTCTAGAGAACAGGCTCCACTAACATACAGGAAATTAAGAAGTACAGTAAATTGTGTTTTGAGAAGACAAAATATCTAAAATCCGAAGGTTTCATGACCATTATTATTTAGGCAGAATAGGCTCTTATGTAATAACAGTAAAGAGTCCAATCTGAATGCAAACACAATCTGTAATTTTTTTTTCTTTTTGAGTAGCATTTCTGCAAGCTCAATTAAAAGACATATTTTAAATATTCTCTCTTGCCCACTTTTAATGTGAAGAAATATTGAAACACTCAGGTGTCATGAGATCATGCTGTATTATATAACTATGTGCTATAAACATTCGTTTCCCTCAACAGAAATACAACACACTCATATAAGTAAGAAGAAATATGGCTTACCTTCCTCCCTTAGAAAATATTCCCCGAAGGCAGAGTAGATCTGATTATAAAATGAAAAACAAGCCTGAAGTGTACAACTCACACACATACAAACAGCAGATACAGCCGCCTCCATGAAGAATGCCTGTTCCTAGCCTTCTGTACGTTTCCCACTTCTGCACATTCTACTTCTGCTACAAGCACTCAAACTGTGCTTAAAATACTACTCTGCAGCATAGCTATAGGCACCAACATAGTGCATAAATGGTACTTACTGTTCCAGAAGTCACGCACCATCCTATAGGGAATTTACACCTACATTCCAGAACAGGGAATGGTTACGACTGAGCAGATTGTGGCAAAACACCGCGCCTGGCTCGTCAGGAAAAGTTGTTGTTTCAGTGATCAGCACATATTCACAGAGCTTTACATTTATGTACGTGCGTGTGTACCTACACACACACACACACACACACACACACACACACACACACACACACACACACACACGTCTACAGAAGGAGTCGCAGCCTGTCTCTCACAACCACATGCTAATTGCTGAATAGGGGGAAACAATCTTGTTAGTATTACACGCCGCAGCTTTCGCGTGCGTTTTTCACGTAGTACAACCCAGACTGGTGATGCTATGAAGCATTTCTAACTCAGACAGGAGTAATTATTCACATAAGGCACCGAACTCAGGCTTCCCCTGTGAGAGCGCTGTGACTGCAGCAGCAGTGCAGGGTCTCTGTGCTGGCACTCGCTTGCTGCAGTCTTTGTGCATGAGTATACATTATAAACAAGTCAGTAACACAGTGACATCCGATAGCCAAGAACTAAAGAAAATCAGGGAGAATCAATCAGATCCTACAGCAGGCATGGAGGTAGGCTGTAAAAACATTTAACAGCAGGTAGATTTTCTCCTGTGCTGTCAAAGTTAAAGGTACCAGAAGGAAGCATGCACTAAGGCATTTTTGTTCCTCTGTAATATTGATCCAATGCCAGACGTAGTGAAACACAATGGGCACACAGTCAGCCTTGGTAAATTAGGTAGATTAGAGATCATTTGATGGTATTCTATTGTTGCTATTGTAATCACAGCAATTTTCACTGGTAATGATGCTTCGTGATGAAGTGCGGTTCTCACAGGATAATTGTGAAAGGTATCGAAAGATTCAGGGTGTAGCATCTGGTTTTAAAAGCTCTTCAGATTCAAATTGGCATTTTACTTTATCTTGAAAATTTATTAGAGATTCAGATCATGCCGGTTTAAATGGAAAGGTGAAAGCAGGGTAATTTCAATCTATGAATTATTCAGATTCAGACTGGTGAAATTGCCATCCATGAACTGATTCTCTGACAGTCTCTTTTGCAGAGCCTCCATTACGCTTGTCATTTTTATTTCTTTATCTACAATCTCTCTCTCAGTTACTGAGCTCGTCCCTTAGGGCTGTGCTTCACAAACCAAGTATTTAAAATTGGCAATAACCTAAATGTGTTGCTGTCTTGAATTGCAGTCTCCACAGGCTGTCTTTTCCAAATCATTAAAAGCCACATTCACGATGGTGTCTGTTAGGCTCTTCGATTAGATGAATTAAATTAAAAAAAAAAAAAAAAAAACCCAGCAAAGAGAAGAGACCAGGGTGTCATATTGAAGAAGACTTATGTTCCTGTAACAGTCCAGCAAAAGAAAGTGGTGCTTTGTGCTTGTTCCTTTGTTGTCAGTGTAACCCATTCGAGTTGCATAGCATCACGCAGAAAGAAACAACTGTTAAAGCAGGCTGACTTCGTGCCCCGGTTTCCAGCAGGAGCAGCTAAGGACTGCGTTATAGACAGGCTAATCCACGCAGATATACAGTCAGAGACCAACCATAATTAATAGCTTCTTACAGGCAAGAAAAACAGAAGTAGTAGTGGTAGTTGCAGTAATTGTAGTATTAGAAGGAGAAGTGACTGGATACCCGAAATGGTTTCATTCTCTCAGACTCCAACTGATACAGATTGCAATCCCAGAGACTCTCCACTTGATGGCTGGTTGTGTCATTGCTAGTCGACTGCTGCCCTGTATCCAGAAGGACTGGGACTGATTTAGGTCAGAGAGTCTGGATTCCTGTTTCAGCTTTGCTCTAACTGATGTAAGCAATTGCAGCAATCTGTACTGCCAGTCTATATGGCCCTGGGATGCTGGTACAGCTTCGGCCGTGGCGTGCCTGCAAAAGGCCCCGGTCAGAGAGACGGTGACAAGTACCATCTCCTTTGTCCTATGGCTGCAGGTACATCACCGTAGCGTAAAAACCCCTCTCTTAATACGCAAAGAGGGAAACCAGGCGTTCTTCCTCAGAGGCAATTTGGGTACAGAGCTCCGAGCAGTCCCTGCAGTCCCTGTTCAGCTGAAAATGCTGCCAGGCTGAAGCCAACACATCCAGGCTGTGTCTGTTCCTACGCTAACACCAGGAATATTCCCCTCATATGAAAAAGACAAGGGTAAAAAAAAAAAATCTATGCTGCTTTGTGCCTGGTTCTATGCGTCTGCTTTGCCGCACTGCGACTAGAAAACTGCAGCAGTAAGAGCTCTGGCAGTTGCGATAATGTAGAAAGCAGCAGCTCTGTGACACAGCAGTCAGCTGACTCGCAGTGTTATCATTCAATGTCCTCTATAGAATAAGGCCAGTTTCTAAGGTAGCACCAGGAGGATGACCTTGCATACAAAAATTTGGCTTAGAAGGAGTGGCAAGACTTGTGTACACCTGCAAGTGATTTTGTGGTGATGTATAGCACTATCATCGGGAGCGTGCCGATCTTTAGTGGTCTCTTTTCCCTTCCTTCTTTCCTCCTTTGCAAAACAGAACTTGTCACCTACTGAGCATTTATTCTTCTATCGTGAAATAGTAAATATGGTCATGTACAGCTGATGACAATAGTTACCATTAATAACAGTGGTTAGGTAAACTATTTTAAAAACATTGCTTTCAAGCCACATTTCCACAAGAAAACCTGGTGGGTTTTATATTAACTGCCCTCTCCCTGTGACTATGGACATGCTCCAGGAGAGAGAAAGTTATCAGGCTACCGCCTCTGAAAGGCGAATCGTAATCGAGATGTAATCATGATACAAGAGCACATTTCTGAGTTCTCACCAAGGCATGCAACTACCTGGACTAATTTTCACATTTCTCTCTAGCTCCCAACTAAACTCACTGAGAACTGTCCGTCGCTCATGCCTCTGGGAAACTGGAGGGGAGAACTTTAAAGTTACAGCTGGCAAATATGGGATCTTACTAAAGTTCTGAGTCAACGGGACTCAAGGGCTCCATCGCCACCTTGGACTTTGTAAGTTCCTATGGGGAACATCAGGCACAGCCTCAAAAAACTTCAACATGTATCTGCCTACTTAAATTATGGCTGAAGTTAGAGCAGGTTTATCAGAAATTGCCATAAATCAACTTGCCAGCCACTTAGTTGAAGAATATATATTGTATTGTGTTATGCTTGGCCTAGGACAGATAAGATTCCACTCACCTCAGCAGATGTGCTGTGCTTGCTCAGGCCAGAACTAAACTGGCCCTCACAGCTACTACTGTAGACTGTGCTTCTCAGTAATACATGTTATAAGTTCATGGTAAAGCACTCAGAAGGTCTTGGGCTGGAATTTAGCAAGTCAAGTAAGGAGCAAGCAATACACACTAAGCTGGTTTTCCCTGTGATATCTATACTCATGCATAAACATTAAAGTGGACATAATACAGAATTCTGTTATAAGACAGCAGATTGCACCAAAACCCACACAAACTATAATAAAGCCATAAAAATGGTAAAAGCTGTGCTGTGTCTTTAAGGTGCAATTCTCTTGGACAGTCCAGGGAGCAGAGCACCCATGCAAAGACTGCAGTCCATTGCTGTACTGCTTCAGGGGGAGGGATGTCTGATCTCATGTGCAGACAGTTAATGGGTGAGTAATATAGCCACAGACCTGTCTCTTCCTTAATCATTTTTTATTAAATGCCCTGGAGGCCACTATTCCTGCAATCAGCAAAATCAGCACAGATGTCTAGTGGGGAAATGCCTCCGCTCTCCTCCTCCTCCCCCTTACAACCACTCCACCGCGCTCCTGATTACAGGCTGTGCCCCCTCAGCCCCATACGCTCCATATTCAAGACTATCTTTTAATTTGGTACTACAGGATCTCCGAGAGAAGCCTAGGGAAGAAGCATGAAGTCTGTGTAAACTCCTGGAAGCCAAGGATGCTGGTTGTCCTGCCTTAAGGGATTTGCTGAATGACCAGTGCTGTCTTGACTGTGCTAATGAAGGCTCCTTTTCTGCTGAGCTCCTCTCCATGGCCTCAGATAAGCTGAGCTTCAAGATAAGCTGGATGGTTGTTACTCCAACTGAGGTCTTTCAAGCCCCCAGTGAAGGATGGTCTGTAGGTGCATTTCCACTGACCATGACAGCTGCAGGAGAGGAGAGGGCAGGAGGGAGCCCTTACCTCCTCTTCCCCAGTCACGAGCTCTCTGGGGCCAACTATAGCTGTAACCATCACAAACCCAAAATTCCTGCCACGTTTTTCCCCCATAATCCTACTGTCAATTTGGGCATGGGCAGAGCCATTTTATTACCCCAAAGCCCTATAAGCTGAAGCATATGTCTTGCTGCAGTTGCTGAGGAGAGGGCGAGGGAAGGCAGCACTGCCTGGGGGGGTCAGTGATGTGTGAAATGTAGGATGGACATACCCGCTGAGAACAGTTCCCGAGCTCTCATAAAGCCCACATCAGGGTTTGTTTCTGAGACTGACTTTTCACTTTAGTTTTCTGGTGTTGATGGAGGCTAATGCAATTTCCTGCAATGTGTGCAGAGCTCCTTTTCTAGTCATTAACACACACATCTCCCCCATGAACAAGTTCCTAATTTGGTTTTCTTGAAGACTGTTGCAGAAGGTTCAAAGTTGAGGGTTTTGATTAGTCCTTGGCTATGTATCCATGTATGTGTATTGTGTTACACTGAATTATATTACATTATGTTTAGGGTAAGAAATCCTGCTTGGACAAATTTGGGAAAAGAGATTGAAACTTTTACCTTTGTTTACCACTTAAGAACTCTGGTAACAGAATAGATCTAAATTTTGGCTCTTTTCTCCCCACCCCCACCCCTTTTTTTTCTTTTTTTTTTTTACTGAAGTGAAAATTTCATCCAAGCCCATAAACTGGATGCCAAGTTTTAGCTGAACACAATTAGAAACAGCTTAAATATTAAACTGAAAGCTGAAGGCCAATTACATTTAAGGGATGCAAGATTACACAGGCTCTTCTGACAGGATGCTCTGTTAGAGGTGCGTTTTTAAGGCATCATCAAATATATCCCACATATGATCCTAAATTACAAACTCAAAATGTTTCACTATGTCCATTCAGTTGATGTTATTTTAAAATCTTAGAGCATCTCTGCAAATTAATAATGCTGTTTTATGTTCTGCACTTTTTCTATGTTTCCTATCTTGGTTATAGATTTTATTCAATACATATAAGTAAATGCTGCTTTTTTTACAAATAATATTTACTTCAAATGGACCTTTTCAGGATTTTTTTTTATTTTTACTTGTCAGATTTAAGTAAATCTGATTGATTTGTTTGGAATGATGCTATTGTGTAGGCAAGTAACAGGGAAGACATTAATCTACAGGTTTTTCCTGTCCATTATTAGTTGAACAATTTTTTTATTCCTTCCCAATGTACAAACCTGGAACCTTCAGGTATTTAAAATAATGTGAACACACTGTATAAGATCGTCCCAACAGCTGGTTCTCTTTAGATTTCAGTGAAGTAGCACATTGACCACCACCTCCTGCTCTCTGTATCTTCAGCAAGATTCAGGTAAGTCAAGCCTATTGGGAGAAAAGAAACTCCCAGACTCTTACTTTTCTTCAACAGAATCTGCCAAGGAACTGGCTTTCCTGAAAACCAGCAAACGCTTTCAGAACTAGTCCCTAAATACACTTTGAAAATGGCCTTATCAAGTGGGACTCAAATCTGAGATACAGAATTAAGCTTTTACGAGCTGCCCTCAGAAAACTAACAGGGGCTAATTAAAAATATAACTCCTGTCACGGAAGTGAAAGAGAATCCTGTGTGTTTCCCAATCCTGCTTCTGCAAATCCTTCCTGCTGAAACAGCTGAATCAGAACAAATTGCTTGTGTGCAAGCTACTTCAGCCACATGGTGAAAGAAGAAAGGAGCTGTGTGCCTGCTCAGCTATGTAGTGGGTAGGAACTACCTCCATGCGGGTTTACACGTTTATAGCTAATGTGGAGCCTTAAATGTGAAACCAAGGAAATTAGGTGGATTTGTGAGTGTCTCTCTGGGACTTGATGTTTATAACCTATTACAAAGATGATATTCAACCAGGTACAGGTTTATATATATCTCAGTGCTGATTTCTGCTATGAATAACTTTTTTCATTCCAGTGATTAAAAGGCAAACAAGACTATGTGAAAACCAGAACAAAACGGTGACGTGCACGGACCACTAACAATAACAGGGACGTTTTTTGACCTGAAGTGTGAGAGGATCACTGCACCAGGTTGTGAAATGATGTGACAGCAATGTCAGTAAAGGACAGGCACAAAAGAGACATCTTGTTGTGTGTGACACATCATTGGTGCCAGTCACTAGTGATCTCCTTGCCATGTTGAGTACATAGCTCAGAATGTATCAACATTACTTCCCCCCCCCCCCCTCCCCCTCCTTATTAATGGAATTTGGTTTAAACTTCCGTGATAGAAACCCAGGCTTGTGCAAAGGGGTGGTTGCATGTCTGGAGGAAGGTTGACCTTATTTGGATGTGGCATTTGATAAATCTGGGAGAATTAATCATGGAATAATCTATGAGATTATCCATTTGGGGCCTCTTTTTTCAGCTTTTGTTTGTGCTTCGCTTGGTATTTCTGTTTGCTGAGAGAGACTGCAATAGTGCCAGGGATGAATGAGGAAACAATCCTGGCGAGAAAGAAAAAGTGAAAAATATGGTGTAAAGTAGGGGAACCTCTATAAAAGGATAAAACTGAGTGAGTGCACTGAATGTATTGGCCAAATGCAGCAGTCTGCAGATAAAGCCATCAGTCTGCCACAGCCCACCCAGAAACCTGAAATTCTCTGCAAACTTTCAGAAACTTAATCCTCTAATAAAAAAAATTCACACCTATATCCAGAACCCCAAGCTGTCATCAGTGTTTATTGTGTATTTTTTGTGCTTGATACCTAATGATTTTATTTAAAATTGTCATGCTCCTAATAGATGCAGTTTTAATAATCACTATTGCTTGCAATTGCAAAATAATTAGTTCATTTAAACTATTAAAATACACGCAGCTAAAAATAGAAATTGGAATTAAAAATTACAAATAGAAACAAACATGCAGGGAAGTGCTAAAATGAATGCAATCAGTTCCAGATTTAAAACAGCTTCCCCACACTCACCCCTCCACTTTCCACTACTGGGTGGTCACGGACTCGTGGCTGTTACTGGTGGTTTTCTTTAGAGTCATTCCAGACTTCTATTTTCACTCATTTAAAAATGGGAAGAAACAGAGGTATTGACTTAATTTTCTACATGCTTTGCAGTAAGCTTCAAAATTAAGGAAGCAGGATCCTGAAATAGCAGTGGAGTGTTCCTAATCAGTGGAGCAGTAGAAGTCTGGAGGAGGCTCACAGTACAGAGATCTTGGGCTAAAAACAACCCCAAAAAGAGTTATTATCCCTCGGGGTGGATCTTGCTGGGTTTGGAGAGGGCAGTCTCCGATATAGAGGCTATGACAGGCAAGGACTGAGCTGCCAGGTACTAGCACGTGATGCAGCCCACTAACAGCTGAGTGATAAACATTTGATGCCAAGCACCTGGAACTGGCCCTATATAACTGTCTGGGGCTTTACTTGGTACTAGTCTGGCCCCGTGGGAGCAGAGGGATGGTAGGTGTGTGTTTGGTGCAGGACTTCCAGGTCAGGGTGATCCAAAAAGGAAGGCAGTGTGTGTGCTGCAAGGGGGACTCTGTGGCATGAACACAGAAGAAATGGGAACAACCGAGAGATGGGCTTCCAAAGTACCCTCTTGATCCAGGCTGAAGTGACAGTGGAGCCACAGACATGGACTCTCTTCCCATCTCATGGTCAGTCATAAACCCAGGCTATTTCAATGAAACACACTGGGATTCTGCCATTCTGACCTCTACTCCCATAGCAGCCCTCACCTGCTGTGTGTCCTCAGTCAGGCCCTCTGTGATACAGAACTGCTTAATATTGTATCCAACATTCAAAAGAATATCAGTACCTGGGGTTTTGTGTAAAATTAAGAAAGAAATATATGTAGGACTATTTAGATAATATTGTGTGGTCTGGTGTAACAAAATTAAATAATCAATTAACAGGTATTTAATTTTTTTCAGTTCTCATTCAGTTATTCAATAAGCACCTAAAAAGATATGGTTTTTCTTCTCATTTTAACTTGCATGTTTTCTTTTACTTGTCTGTTCCTCACAGCACAACTCTGATGGCCACTTGCCATTTCATGCTCCCTTTGGGAGGCACAACTCTGACTCGGTCTGAGCTCTCCTACCTAGAGAGGTAAGAGCTCAGCTTTTTTTCCCACCCATCCAGGTGCATTGATTTGGCAAGTCCCAGCCTGAGGTTCTCCTACATGTGTGCAGTGCAAAGTTCAGGGCCTAAGTATCCTGCCTTTCAGAGCATTAAAAGAAGCACCTAGCTGTAGGGTAGCAGGGAGCTAACCCACATCTCCTCCAAGGGAAAGACTAAAGGGTCAAAAGAAAATGTCCTGAGAGCCCGGCGTGGCTGCAGGCAAACCTGTGAAAGCCTCCTGCACGATCTCCTCCCTGGACACAGGGCTCCCCGTGCCCTGGATGTCAGCTCAGCTTTCCCAACACTAAACCACGTATTTTAAATGAGCCTTAGCAAGCTTTCTCTGCAAATAATCTTTCTGACAGTCTAGAATAAGTAGGACAATAAATCACAGTGTAGTGCAGGTTTCATGTTTGGTCTGCTGGGATCTGTGAAGCTGTGGCAACGCAGCCACTTAGTTAGAATTAACCAAGTCAATCTGTTCACTAGCTTAATGGAAGCCATTTTACTTGCAGATTATTACTTGTTTTGCTATTGAACTGTAAGGATACTTGCACTTGTGTACTGCTTTTATACTACATACAGCTCTTCTGAAACTGTGAACTTACTTGTAGAATGAAGTATTATTACTCAGAATTAATCAGGTTATTAAAATGGGTTTCGATACAGCTGCTGAAGGCAACCACTACAATTTAGTTTTTAAATTGCATGTTCTTAAGATAGCTCCTGTATAAAGGAATAAACGTTTCTCCTGTGCAAGTACACCTGTAGGTGACATCTAGAGGACCATCTTCCACACATGTATGTGACTTTTTGAGAGGTCCATCGAATGCACAGTTCTTGGGTAACACACATGTGCACAGGCACAAAGAAGCTCAGCCCTGAGAGCCTGAACACTGGAGGATCCTGTGCAGACGAAGACCATGCACCTGATGACCTCTGTTTCACCTTCACCGAGGCACTTTCTACCTGCTTTGTAGGGGGTAAACCACATTTCCATTTCATACTAAGACACAAGTGCCGGCACGCACACTCACCACTACCCATGTACGACAAGAGGATTGCTGACTGCCAGATCTGGAGGCATGTGTCTGTGGAAATGCACCCTGGACTTACCCAGTTTCTCATGCTTTGTTTTTAGCAGCTTCTGCTGTCCAGAAAGAGGAAACGGTGCCTGATGGACTCTCACCCATTCAGAGGCACTCTGCTGCAATTATATCAAGCACACACCACTTAGCAGGCGTGCACTTAAATCCACAGCTCATTCACCAGCTGTGTGAAAGTGCTTCACAGTCACTCACAGGTTATGGACTTCTTTGCTTTACATTTTTAATTTTGCTCTGTTGAATGATTCTGTAGTTTCATATATCCCCTGAAAGTGACTCATTTCTCCTTCTATCTGCAAATCAAATATAGATTGCTCAAAATGAAAACAGAATTTAAATCTCTTTCAGAAGAAATAAAAATGTACCATTATGTTTAGAAACTTAAAAAGAATAATAGTGGTTTTATTTTCCCATTGACTTAACAGGGCCAGGACTTGATGTGCAGTATTTCCTTTGCTCTGCACTCTTAGGATGGGAATCGTGTTTCTGTATACCTTTGACACAACACAAAAAGCAGTGTATCTCTGATCTTATCCGTAACTATAAAGTGCTGTTAAGCTAAACAACAATGTAATGAATGATTTAAAATAAAATTTAAAAAAATCAGCATGTGAAGTTCAACCAGTTCTTCTAGTTGAGCTATTAGATGCAACTAAGATTTGCCTCAAATTTATCCCCCTGTTCCTCTCTGGAGTAGTTTAAATACTGAAGTAAATGGCTTAAAAAGTAACAGAAGCCTCAATTTTATATGGATAAAATACATCTTAAAACACTTTTCTTTAAAGAGGTTTCTCTGATCTCTGTTAACCGTCTTCCTGAAAGCTCATTCCTGTTTCTCCATTTTATTTTCATCCAGCACATGGCCTTGTTTGTGCTGTCAGTGTGCTGGTTCCCCACTGGCTGAACCCCCCCAGTCCCCACCGCAGCCCCAGCCCTGCACAGGCTGCCACGGAGACCGGTGGGCCAGGGCTGCTGGTACAAGGCTTTGAACGTCTGAGGGTGGAATGAGTTTTGGTTTGTTTTCTGGCTTGATCTTCTTAGTTCCATGGGCTGTGAGCAAGTTTTGGGTTGGTGAGTTGCTCTGTGGTTATTATTTATTTGGTAAGAAGTTCAAGCAAGTGAATGTGTTGAATTACAGACCAAAAATCTAGGTTTGAAACACGATGTGCATCTGAGATAGTATAAACAAAGTTGTATGTATTTACCATATAATGAAATTGGTCATACTGCATATAAAAATGCTTCTGAAAGGTATTATGAAATTAATCAACATAAAATGAAGTAATTCCAATACTTATGAATGAACAACTTTTTTCTTACTGTGACATATTGTTTTTCCTAATTTTAGTGTTGCAACACTTAAAACTGTTTAGGCTGAAATGTTTCATGGCACACATCTAGCTCAGGCTGGCATTTTACTGAGAAGCTGTGGTTTAAATCCCTTTTGATATTGTGACCAAGGAAGAACATGTTGTGTCCACATTAGGAGCACCACCACATTTTACAAGCAGCTCGGTTGAGAAGCTGCTTTGTTGAAGCCCAGACTGGAAATCTGAGAGCCCAAGGAACTGCATCACTGTGAAAATCTGACACAACATGATGAAGTTATGAATTTCTGAAACAGCAAAGTTCACATGTGTGTTTGCTGTTTAAGGTCTGGTATTCAGCGTTTTGGAAAATTAGGGGCTGCTTGTTCCACCTCCAGAGCGACCGATGATCGTCCTCTTGCAGCTCTGGGTATGTGGCTGTGCAATGCACGTGTCATTCCGAGGAAGCCTGATCTAGCCTGAGGCTACAGCGTTTCCCTGCACGTCACTTTCTGATCATGCAAGGCTGCTGCAATACCAAGGGTGTCATACTATTTGACAAGAGAAAAATCTATTTTCTCTTATATTAAAAATTTATACTAAAAAAGTATATTTTAAGTAAATAAGTGCAAAAAGTGTTTTTACAGAATGCTGAGCTTAAGGTTAAAATAAACGGAATGCATTGTTAATATCTCCTACAGACTGCTGGGCCAACATTTTGAATTATGTTTTAAACAGTCCTACTCTCTCCACATAATTTCACTGTATGAAACTTTGGATTTAATAATTATTTCTCATTTTGCTCATAGTTGTTTTATAACCATTTAATCTTTTGATAATCCCATTCTTATCTTAGCTCTTTTGAAGCTGTTTTCCCTATTTGTTGTTTATTTTAATTAGGCAGAACTGAAATCCCCTCTTCGCCTTTAGTCTGCCAAATAAGAGAAGCCAATCTATTTTAGCCTTCATACATACATCAGATATCTCTACTCCCTTGGAGAGTGACTATTCTCTAAATTTATAGTAATTTGAATTAATCTTTCCTGGAAAATGGATGACTAGTGTTCCAGGTTTCTCACTAGCATCCTACCAGGGCCTTGTATAAAAGTATTAAGGTTTTCCACAGTCTTTTTTGAAAAAAACCTAAATTGATCTTAGAATCATTGTGATCTACGAAATTATTAAATTTATGGCTTTCTGTGGCTGCTGCACCTTGACAGATGATAACCTTGCTGTGACAGGCTTGTGTAACCAGAATGCTCCATCTACCCTTGTCATTTAGAATCACTGCACAGTAATAATGAATCCCACAGTAATAATGGTTGCTGGTACCCTCTACCAGCTTGGACCTGCATTCTCTGCTTCCATAGCTCATTTCTCTTGCCCCATTTGTATGGTAAACCTTGCAAGTTATCCCAGTCCTGCTCTCTGTTAGCAGTGCCTCTTTGTGTTATGAGCAGATTTCCTTAATGTACTTCTGAATCGTTAATGAAAATACTAAATGAAAACAAGGACAGGACCAATCCTTGTTGACTTCATGGAGAGCTTCCCTCCAGCCCATACCTCACAAACAAAATTTCCCCATCTTCTTCAGTTTAATTAATCATTTCCTGTGCAGCACTATAGCAAATATTTAACTGGCCTCTAAATATTCTTTTTTTTTTTTTTCTAGAGAAGTTTTATTTTATCTACTGCAGCCTTTGAGTTACTCAGCCATATCACACTTTTTGTAAAGCCAGGAGTGTGTTTGTCCTATCTACCATCTGTGCATTATACTGCCTGAAGTAGTGAGGATCAAAGACATTTCTTTTTACCACTCTGATCTAATTTTGTTTGGAAAACTGTTATTACTAGCAGTACCAAAGGTGCCAATGGTGTCATTTGTCCCTTCTGTGTCTCATGGGTTTAGACTTTTAAGTACCAAAACTGAAGGTCGTTTTCTGGCTTCAGTGGCTCATCTTGTCTTTCCCTGACTGAGCCTGTATCCAGCAGCTGACAATATGAAGTCTCAGCTCTGGAGCAGAAACAGAAGGGGCCCTGCTGTGGGGTACCTGTGAGGATTGCTATAGTTTATAGAGCAGTGAGAGCCACGTTTTCCCTTACACACCACCTTGGGCAATAACTGCACAGCCCAGGAGGAATGGTTGCTCTCAAACAGGTTGGCTGGGAATGGAAAATGAACTTGCTGCATCCTTCAAATGACAGCAGTCACTTCCCTTTGCTGAGGCTAACTCTTAAATTCAAGCCCACTTGCTGCAGAGGCAGCATCTGAAACTGGTAACATTCTTTCTAAGGCTTGAAATCAAGGTGTCTCGTAATAAATCTAGGAAGGAAAAAAGCATTTCTTACCCCTCCTCATAAATCTCTCCCTTAAGCCAAGAGACAGAAGTTTACTTTTCAAATCCAAAATGCTGTACTTCAATGAAACAGTCCTTAATACAAAATAATATTCTGTGAAGGCAGAAAAAGTCAGTTGTGTTTTCTTGCTCTGAGGTCTGCCAGAACATGTATTTACTAAACTATTCTGAGTTGTATATGCTTACATGGAGTCTGTCAGGAATAATCACTACTTGGGTGTCTGAAGTGCCCTTATTAAAATAGTGGTGTGCTTAGTCATTAAAGAGGAGAATGAATCCAATGCTATCTCAAGTTCTAAACTGGCAAATTTGCAGAAACCCCTCAGATTGACTTGAAAAGCCATTCTTGGGAGTGGGGCATTTATTCCCCACTGTTCTGCAGGGAGAAGGGTTTGGCCCTGGCACAGTAAAGTAACGTAAGCTCTGAACTGCTGAACTCCCAGGGCCAAAACACCTCTCTGTACCTACAGGGAAAGGACAAAAGCCAAAAGTTTCATGGCACAGGAAAGCTGGGTGAATTCAAGGCTGCTGCTACAATAGTCCAGGGGCTGTGAGGACTGACTGCACAGCATTAGGTGTCAGACTATGCTCTTCACTACAAAAGATAAAAACAAAACACTCCCTAGAGAACATATTGGATTAGGCAATCTTATGAAGTAATGTCTGGTGTTAGGAAGTTGCCCACATTCAATTAGTAAAAGAATAGATAGACACAAAGGGGATGATGAGCACTTCAGTACCTGGTGGTTTGTTATAGCTTAGAAGTGTCACTCTGAGGCAGAGAGCAGCACTTCTTTCCAAGCTTGCACACATTTTGGCTGTGCACTCACCTGTGTTCCTAAAGAACGTGGTATGAACCCTGTACTTCCTAAAACTAAATTTTCCTTCAGTGGATTACTATTTGCTGAGTTTTCAGATGGCTACAGTCAAAAATAGTAATATAATAAGCAAGTACATACAATATTGATACCCAAAGACCTGTGACAGCTCATGAACCTCAGCATTTGCTTGGCAAAACATCCAAGAGGTTCTTGCTCTTCTTGCTGTGGGAGAAAAATCAAAAACGTGAAAATATGAGCAAAGGCTTAAGGATTTTGAGATGCATGCTTCAGTCAGCAAGCAGATGTCATGAGAACTGGGAGACTTCAACATCGTGTCCCAGCTTCCAGAGAAGAGGGGATCTCCAGGGGGAACAGCCTGGCTGTCATAGTGCTCCTGCACTCTTGGGTTGGTTTCCCTTTGGTGCACGGCCAAAGGAAGCCTCTGATGCCCTGAACTTCTCTGTGGAGAAGTCTGTTCCACTCCACAGGCTACCCTGGGCAGAGAAGAGCAGCATCTGGTTAAACATCCTCCTGCCTCAGCACCGGAACTGGACACTGCTCCTATGCTTTTCTTCTTTAATTTGCTCAGCAGTAAAACACTGAAATCACATCACCGGGCACTGGAGATAGATATAAGGAGAGAATGTTATAGTCCTTGCTGCTGGTAAGAGCAGGTTTTCGCTCTTAGAGAAGAGCAAAGTAAGAAAAGATTCAGGCTTTTTCCTCCTGCCTTTCTGACTGAAGGAAAAGTCAGCAGGACTAAACCTATTTCCCCCTTTTTAATGAATATGAGAGGATGAAAGGATGCAAAAGGTGCCATGTTCAGATACCCAAGGGCAGAGCCATCCAGAATGGTCAGCCAGGCCTCAGTACACACAGGCACAGCATAAAAATGAACCTCCTAAAAGCCATTGCTGTCACTAACACATGGCTACTGAAAGTCTGTTCTAGAAGCTTTTGCCATTCTGCAGGTAGTTGTTTAGAAAGGCTCTGTCAAATAAATGTCCTTGAAAAAAGCTGTGAAAAGAGGTGCTAGAAGAGCCACCCCCAACACTTTCCTCCACAGACCACAAGGTGAGGGTTGCTCCTGGGGACACCCCCGCTCTCACAGTGCCAGCAGCAGGCCCAGGGTGTCTGAGCGGTGCCACTGCTGCTGGCACAAAGCCACGGGCAGGCCACCCACAGCAGCGATGCGAGGCCAAAAGCGCCCCTGTCCCCGCTCCGCAGCGCACAGTGAGCTCACCGAGCGTGATGTGCGACAGCACAGCAGTAAGACGTGCACACACATCTTAGTACCTTCTGCTTTAGACTGGAAGGAGCATGCGTAAGCAAGCGTAAGCAGTCAACTGCTCAAATTTTCAACCTCTGAAATTTAAGTACAGACTTGACAAGCAAATCAGGTAAGACAGTAACTTTACCTTGCAACAACTTACGCTGAAAGCTTCAAAATTGCTGTTATGGTCTTACTTGCCTGCCTGTAAATTCATAGGTTTTTACAATGTATTATTCAATCTGGGTAATTCTGTCTCCAGCTCCAGTGATAGAGTAACTGCTGTAGATATATCTGGAAGGATTTCAGCCTTACCTGGAAAAGTCTTCCCACCTACAATAATGTGATGAGCAATAAGTAGGAGGATGAACACCAGAGCCTTCAAGACAGGCCAGTGGAGAAAAAAACGTCAATTTGTGCAAAATCTTGGCATGCATCCAATCATAATTTATATCAAATTACAAAATGCTTTAAAACCATCATCTTAGATCATCAGTCTATAAAGAACTGCTAACAGGCTTTTTTAGGTCTTTATCTTATTTTCAGTGTTTTATATATGCAAATATAGTGCTAGGATTAAGTATCAGAGCAATAAAAATGTGTTAGAAAGTGAAAATCTAATTCAGAACAAAAAGTCGGAGGGAATTCCAATCCACCTCAAAACAATGTGTGCAGAGAAAGGAGCTAATCAGAATAGGGAAATTATTGCCTGCAATTTTTTCTTCAGGTTCATTAAATTCACACATTTAACTGTTTCCAATTACTATGCATATATATTGTGCTTTATGCCAATGATAAGACACTGCTGGTCGTGCATGTTAAAACCATCATCAGGATCAAAATCTTAATATTTTTCTCTCTGTTTGTCTTTTTTATATATGTATATATATAAGCTCACTTACATGTGCAATTTCATTGCTTTCAAGAACACCTGAGTTACACGCATTGACTGTGGGAGTAGTTGTCCTCTTTACCATTAAAACTCCTTTTACTGGGAAGCAGAATTGAAGATAAATGTAAACAAAACATATATAAGTATGTAACCTATCAAGAAATTATTTACTGTATCACTCTTTATCTAACACAAAATGGTCTTGATGTAAGTGAAAGCACAACCAAGACTGTCACACAGTATACAGGGCAGAAACTGGAAAAGACTCATTAGTAAGGACCATAAACATTTATTTTAAACAGAGTCTTTAATTTTGTACCAGAATATCAAAAGCTTTGCAGGTTATATGGTTTATTTGGTTGCTTCACTGCTGTATATATCTATACATCCTGGTGTCCAGTGTAAGCCACAGAGCTAAGACAATCTAATACTTATTTTTTAATGACCAGTATTTAAAATTCAGCTTACACAGACTGTGTTGGAGTATTTGGAAAGCCTGATGGTGAATCCACCACATGACTTGATGAAACTAAGCACGCAAAAATAAGCCCTCATCAATCATAGATCAGTCTTTCTAAAAAAATATAGATAGATATATACCTGACAAAACCCCCTCATGTTTTACTGTAGATTAGAAACCCAGATATCACACTACTTTAAAGTTTCTAAATCCGTAGAAAAAGGAATGGATTAAATGAAAACAAAATGGCTTCTCTGAAATACATTGTCATATCTTCCTAAATGGCAATAACTAAATAACAAAAAAGGCACACATACAAAACTTAAATGTAAATTCAACAACTGGGACAGTTTATAAATCACTTCTGTAGCCCTGAAGCACGATAAAAGGAAATAAATATACTTCATGGTTGGTAACCTATTAACTGACACCAACTGTTGCAGCTGTGAATAAAACAAATTCATGATAAGATTATCATGCACCTGGCCATCTGTAAATTGCTGCTTACCATAAGAATCACATGCTTTCTACTAGACACTGATAAATGCAGGGTAACTGTTGTTGGTGGGGTGGTTTTTTGCCTTTGGTAAATAATAGAGGAATTAATAAGGAAAAACTTGTATGCAGTGGATTTGTTTTTGTAGTTTGTGCAAAGTTTGCCCTGTGGTTTTCCTGCTTTAAAAGAGAGAAGGAGCAAGTCAAACAAATGATACCATATCTCACCAGTGTGGACAGAACTAGTCATCTAAATGTGTTTGTTTCAGATGGAGAGAGGAAAAGCACTCTGCAGTGAAATTGCCTTTGGAACTCTAAGGCCTTGCAAGACTTCCTATGGTTTTGAACAAAAATACAATGTAGGTTAACTTACCAACAGCTATAGCAGTCACTTTTTTCCCTTTGAGGAAGTTACCAGCAGCTCCTGAGTAACAGATGATGATGATGATGATGATGATGATTATCCTTTATTTTTTGCGAGAAAAGCCTCACAAGAAGAGGAGGCTCATTGCATGTGTGGTGTTCAGACACTGCCTTGCCTAACTCTTGAGTGGGTATCAAAATGCTGGGAAGCCGAGAGTGGCTGCGAAGAGCAGCGTGGGGCTGTTGCAGAAACCAAGGTATGCAAAACATCTATCCCCCCCCAAAAATAGCAGTAGCCACCCCCTCCAGAGCTGCTCTTCCCCTCCCCACATCACTGCTGGGGTTGTCAGCTCCTCAGGGAGGGCAGCTGAGTGCCTTGTGGGGCAGGAAACCCATTAGGGCTCAAGGAGAGCACCCAGGGCTGGCAAACCCCCAGCAAACCCCCGCAGTGCCACGAGCTGATGGGTGACTGGCCGCCGTTCCTGGGTGCAGGACAGTGGGCTAACACACCCCAAAGCAGCAGAATGTTTTCCTGCTTTACCGTGGGAAAATGCTGCCTGAGTGGTGTCTTGAAGGGTCACCAGCCCTGGGTAGACTTGCCAAACGACCGACCAGACCAAGTACTTACAAGTCAATTTGAAGAAATGAAAGCCAAAAGGATAAATAAGGAGCACTCTGAGTACAGGGGGTTAATTTTTCTACTCCAGCTAGGTATTATCCTATACCGTATTAGCTAAACCTTAAAAAACTGCTCAACCATATAGCTTAAAATGTACCTGTGCTATAATTTGTCCTTGTTTCATATGACAGTATCAGCCATACAAGTCTCTCATTTAAATAATGGCATATCACAGCAGTCAGCATGAATACTCCAGCCCTCATTGAACAACAGATTCCACTGTTCCTGTCAGTGTCTGCTTAATATAGTGCTGTTGCCTGGTGTTCCAAGAGAAAAACAATTGTAGGAAAAAATATACATATACAGAATCAAATGTCTGAGTGGAAGTCTTACCATGACTTTGAGATAGCTGGGTGTCAGATATCCTTTCACAGCTGGATTTGCTTAGAAATCTGTGAACAATCCAAAGAGCACTCAGACATCACTTCTGCTCCCCTAGATTGCAGTAATTTTGGCATTATATGTTGAGCTTTTCTGAGAAGCAGCTTCAAGCTTGTTTAACACCAGGATGTACAGCAGCATGCATTTTGAAACCTCAGTTACTGAATATAGATATGAAGCATATAAGATTACAAATTACATCATCATATATCTATGTAAGAACAGCAGAACTTCTTCCATTTATAGCAGTAAAGATGGTAATATATTTCTAGAATAAGAAAATAGAAAAACAAAAATAGATTACTTGAGAAAGTTTAAATGATGAATGATTTTTATCTTCATCACTAGGTAGCCAATTTATCTTCTTACTTCCACCATGTGATTCTGAAGATGAAATCAATAAAGCACCCATAGGTAAATTTTTGCAAGGCTGGATGGAATGCAAGCTATGCTCTGGGTGATAGCTGTTTAAATTTCCTTTATGTGATTAAAAGAGAAATTAGTGCAGAACTTAAATTAGGGGCTGAGAGCAGGGAAACAGAAAGTTCAAGACACAAGAAGCTGTGGGCTGGTGAACCTATGCAAAGGAGCTGAAAACCTGCTGGTGCTTGCTCGGTGGAGCCTTCCCCCTGAGCTGGAATAGGGAGCAGAGTTGTGCACAGGGACCTGCAGGACAAGCGCCAGGCAGGACATACCTGCACCACAGCCCATTCCCTGCTGCTGTGCAACCCCCTCGGGGAACCGGGCCACCCTTGCACCACTGCTGATGGGATGCATACAAGGGTGAGAACCTAAAAGCTTCTACTGTTTCTGGAGCCTGAGATGTTTCATTTAAAGCTAGCTCAGGTATTTTTACACCACACCACAGTCTATAATGTATATCTATCCTAAAGAGCGAGTGTCTCCAGTGCCTGTTTCTACAGGAACTTGATATACTTCTGTCTTCTCTAGCTTTTTAGTCCAAATATTGAGGGGGTTTCCCCAGTGGTGTCCCTCTTTGTTTCTGACAGTGATATTTCCCCCCCCTCTTTTATATATGCAGGCAGACAAGGTGACACACAGAAGTCTCCAGTACAGTGCTTGTGCTCACGTTAGCAGCACGCTGCGGTGCCTCAGAGCTGTTCCTTGACAGTCGCACACCTCGGGAACGTGTGTTACTTAACGCACCGGCCGCAAGATACACGAGACGCAGTTTTGGATCCTGGTTACTTCCACGCGGTGTGAAACACCCACACTGATGCCACAAAACTTCCCCGCCGCGCCGGCTGGGGCTGTCTTTGGTGCTTTATATCACGGCGGGGAGAGCCTGAGGAGACCCGTAAGAGCTGCACTGCAACAAAGGAGGTGCCTCAACCCCCTCAGCCCACCGGGGCACGCACGGGCGGTGCTGCCTGTGCCAGCCCTGGGGTCGGAACACTCGGTGCGGGGTGTGTTGCAGCAGCCACCCACCTGCCAGCACTGTTACCTTCCGCCTCCGAGTCTCCTCGAAGACCAGGGACCAGGGGGAGGGCCTGGAGCATCCCTGAAGAAGTGCCTCAAGCTCCTGGTGAAAACGGGTGCAATGAAGTCTAAGCACTGCCGGTCCAAATGGTGACTTTCTGTTACCTGGGAGATACTTGGGTTGTAAGGCCATTTTAAAGCATCTTGTTTTGTATCTAATTGTGCAACTTGATAGTTCCGAGCAGATTACTAATTGGTGAAAGCCAACCCAATCAGGCATTAAGATAATGATTGTTATGTTTTTTAATTTGAATGAAATGAGAGTAAGGACAGGCTGTTTGGAGGTGCACAGTCTTTCCTGAATACAGGGACATTTTCTGATCTATCAACACGATCTACACCTCAAATTCAAAAGGCAGTCCCTCCCCCCAAAAAAATAAATTAAGGGCTGTTTAGCTGGTAATCTTTCTATGGAAGAGCTTTGATTAGCAGGAGTGCACAATTTTTCACATTTTTTCAACTACTACATTTATAATCCACACAATTACTAGGCACTGTCCTACTCTTATACAATATTAAATATAGCAGTAGTTTTATAAAGCAAAATTCAGGACTTTAGGGATTTATTTTTTTTCTAATTAACTTCTGATACTTAGATAAGACACCAGATTTTGTGTTACTGGTGGAAACACAGGAACCAATGACTGTAATTTTGAAATAATACATAGAAAATGCCAATTCTTGTACTGAGACAGTGTATAATGTTACAGCTTCCTGAGGTTCCACACAGACAATTTATTTCTGATATAAATTAATCAAAACTTAAATACAGACTCTATAAGGCAATGCAAATTCAGACATCCTGCCTCAGTTGAGCACACCTGCATATTGAGATTACTCATATATACACTTCTAAGGCATGACAGCCAGATCAGGATTACATAAGGTAGTGTAGAACTCCACCATATTTGTCTGACATTCTGTTCAAAAAGGCAAAATTCTTAGAGAAAACAAGCTTTTGAAAATTTATTTTAAAAATAAATATTGATGTTTAATATTAAACCAGTAACTTTCTTCTGCACCAGCAGCATAAGCATGGTAGGTACCAGAGATTATAGAACAGACCTTAGCAAGAATAGAGTGGTATAATTTGAGCAATCTATTTGGAAAAGATAAAAAAATATATAATCTACTTACTAGTTTTCACACCACCACCATCATTAAGAACAATTATATGGAAGGAAACCAGGATGAAAGCCAGACATCTATTTGTCCTGAGCACAAAAAGGAGGAGGGGGGGGGAATTACTTTTTTCTCTGATTCATTTTAGATTTAAATGCATTTTGCCTCTTCCCACCAGAGCCTGCTGTAGCTTTTTTTGAATCTGTGCATCAGAAACACCAAATTAGAAAAATTAAGTTTAACAGGAATTAACCCCTTAATGTCTTAAGACTATGGAGCTGAATAAGGGGAATGAATTTTTGAGTACAAAGACAATTTTATGATAAAAAATACTAAACACTCTCGAAGGTTGAAATATCAGAAAATAATAGACCACTCTTTGTCTACCTCTGCCAGAACCATTTTAGAGTGCATAGATAAGCCTGACCGCCTGCAGGTTGCCAAAGGAATTTTCTTTACTTAGAGTTGGATCCCGTGGATAAGCACCTGTTAACAACCCAGAGTTTGCAAAAGAAAAAAAGGACAATTTTCACAACTGAATAGCATGCAAGATATTTTTCTCTTTTTTTTTCTTTAATTATCTTGAATATATCACTTAAGAACTAGTCTTGCAAAACCAAGTTAGAAATGCTAAGACTTAAATTTTAAAAGCACCCGTTTTTCCTGTGTGCACAGGGGTGATCTGATGCCTCCTTTCCAGGAGTTAAGTGTAAGCAGCATTTTGCTTAATGCAAGAAGACATTTGTATACTGAATTTAATAGCTTGTAATATCCCGCTTGAAGATCTTTAAAAACAACCCGAATTTAATTCGAGGCACAGTGGTTTTGTAGCTCCATCTTATCAACGATGCTGAAGTCTGGGTGACATCGTGATGTTGTGGAAGTGGGCAGAAACAGTGCTTCGTTCTTGGTACTCTGTGGGCTGCTGCTGAACTGTTGTTGTGCAGCTGTTTGCTCTTTCACAGAGATGGCAGGAAAAGGTGAGCTGAACGTTACAGGGATGGTGGTGATAAGGTTGTAGGAGAAGGCAGAGGAAGGTGAGAAAGAGCAGGAAGGACAACACAGATGTCTGGGAGGAAGAGCAAGGGGAAGAAGAGGGGAACACGTTCAAAAAGTGCAGTGGTCCAAGGAAGTGGGACACTCCTTCCCTGACCAGGGAGAAAGGCTCAGCCCTGTCAGGGAGCTGCCTGCAGGCACCCCCGAGCCTCTGCCCCCCTCCGCTGGCTCCCCTCTTGGGCTCCCCTTCTGGGGTGGCCTTCACGCAGCTGCAGCTCATGCATATGCAATGTCCTGCTACATATGCAGCAGACCGGTAATTCCTCTTCAACCTTGTGGCTGTGTTGCTTTTCGCTTCGCAGAAAGGGCTTGCCAAAACGGCTTTTTAAATGAACGGAAAGCTTTTCTTATATCAAGCTGTTAAAAAAAAAAAAAAAATAAAAAAAATTACTAAATCTTATCGGATTGAATAGGGGCTCCAATTCGCCTTTTAAGTAAATGCAAACAGTGTGTTTTCAAGCTTCTTTTATTATTATTTTTTTTAACAGAGCTTTTTGAACTTGTGTTATTCTTAGAGAACAAGTTTAAACTTAAAAAGTCACCAAAGTGGATAAAGAATAGAAGGTATTATCATATTTTCTTATTAAAAGTCACTGGAGAGGTGTTTCTGCCTTCCCAAACCAAACATTTCCATATAAGTGATAAATATCTGAATTAATATAAATATGTATATGCAAACAGCTTCTTACCTACTTATTGTATTAAATGAGTAAGAAATGTCTTGGCATTCTCATAACAGGAGCACTGGGTGTCTCTGTGAAGGCTTGTATTCAAGTAAAATCCAAGTGACTATACAGTTTGGAAGGAAACAATACCATACAACTTTGGGCAACAGATTTTCACTCCTAAGTAAATAATATCCTCCATAAAACACTTCCCAGTAATAAAAGTTCTTCTCCGCAAAGCCATCAGAGAGAGTTCAAAGCATTTATGAATCACATTAAATAAAGGTATGCTGTGAATCGGAGTGATTCAATTGTACAATGGAGTTTTCTTCTCACAAACAGGACGAAGCAGGGCCCACTTTCATGTCTCAGTTTACATCTCTGATCCTTAAGCACGCTCTTCTTTGATCATGAATATCTGGTATCCTCATGTTATTTTAAAGGCCATGGCTTTTCTTATGCCTTAATGGCAACTGTCTCACCCACTTTATTTCCTTTGGATCAAAATAGGCAATAGAAAGGTGGTGGGGAACGTTTTCTTCAACAGCATACCTCTGCTCTCTGGCCTTGTCATTTGCAGTTCAAGAAGGCTAAAATCACCCCGATACACTCATTTGAAATGCGGCACAAAAGGCCAGGATAGAATATGTGTTAAGGAGGCGAATTTTGGTCACAGACAGGAAAACAAGAAAACGCTCAGAAGTAGAACAGGGTGTTTTTTCCAAGATAAATAAGATGCCACCTTTCCGCACCCTGTGGACGCCTGTCACGGGGTGACGGGGACCTCGGGCGGGGGCGGTGGGGCGCGGTGCCCCGCACACCCACCCACCCACCCATCGCGCATCCTCTGCGAGGGGGGGCTGGTGCACAGCGCCGAGAGGGCGTCTGCCCAGGTAACAGCGTGGAGTCAAGGTGCGTGTTCCTTAACCCGCACACCCCAGCGGGGCGCTCAGCTTGCCGGTTCCCCGCGGCTGGGGGAGCTGCGGGGGCTTCTCGCTGCGCACCGCCAAGGGCACGCAGGAACACGCTCACGGGAGGGAAGGTCTGCTCCCGAGAGCTCAGCAGGAGTAGCCTGGAAAGCATTTCCCACAACTTACGGAGTTGGGGGTGTGGAAAAGATCAGCTGCAAGGGCTGCAATTAAAGAAGCCTGAGCGCTGGTAAACCTCAGTTTAAAATAGAAGAGGGGAAGAAAAAAAAAAAATCTGCTGCTGTGCTAAATCTGCGTGCCCTTAAGACATTTTAACCGATGGGACTGCGGGCTGATTCACACATAAAACCTGGAATCAGTGGTAGATTCATAGAATGTTTGGGGTTGGAAGGGACCTTAAAAGATCATTTAGTTCCAACGCCCCTGCCATAAGGAAGGATACCACCCACTAGATCACGTTGCTCAGAGTCCCATCCAGTCTTGCCTTGAACACTTCCAGGGATGGGAATGCTGGGATCAGTGCTTGTGGCGCCCAGTTCTGCAGTAGATTTGCCCAGAGCGTTGTCCCTGAACAAGCTCTCTTGCCTCATGTGCAAGGCAAAATGCAGGTCCCGGAGAGCGGTGTTATCAGTGCCAGTGCCCTTAAACCCCGCAACGGGGTTGAGCATCAGTCGCACGCTGTGCCGGCGGCGTACAGGTGACTGCGTGGGCACTGCCCTCTCTGATGCACACCTACCGAATCTCAGTCAGAAACTCGCAGCCTTTATACTGCTCGGTAAGACCGTAGGGAAGAAAACTAAATAAAAAAATAATAATTGCGGTTTTCGCTAGCTCCGCGTTTTCCCACGTCTGGCAGAAGAGGCTCAGCGCTGCCACCTCGCGTCCCGTGCCGCACGCCCGGCCCCATCTAACCCGCAGGAAAGAGAATGGAGTTTCAAGACCTTTTAAGTTGTAAAACCCGGAGAAGTCTTGCCAATGCCCTTAAAACTTCATTTTTTTTTAGACGGAAGCTGAATGCTCTCGATTTACATCTAGGCTTCAAAATGTGGGGAGCTTGGAAGGTACTTTCAGTCCAGCACTGGAGGATTAGAGGTGGAAGCAATTAACTTTGAGGAAACAGCTAAGAAATTGTACTAAAATGCTTTTATAGAGTTTCATATCTTGTTCTTACACTTGCTTTATTAAGAAGCTCTAAATTGCGCTTTTGTAAAGTTTTCTTTCAGGAAATAATACTTTTCTGACCGTTCTGCATAGACACTTTTTCAACCAAGACTAAATTGATGTGGCTGCTTTCATCAAGAAAAGACTTGAGACCTCACCTGGAGAAAAATTTTACTCATGGCAGTCAAGACCTTGCAGAACATAACATGACACAACCAAGTGAAAAGCTTCTCTAAAGCATTTTCTTTCTATGTCTGCTATCAGTGCAGTTTTTATTTGTTCTGCTTTAAGCCGCGTCTAGAAACATGCGGATATTTCACTTGCTTTGTAGTTTAAACAAATTGATATTTATTTGCAAAATAGAACAGTTGGGGGTTGAAATCCTGCTGGATACTGTGCTGACAGGTGGAGCAGCCAGAAGCTATGACTGTTCCCAGTCCCAGTTTTTCATGCCGCTGCACATGAATACCAAGAGTGTAGGCAAAAGCCAGTGCTTATTCCTGACAACAAACCCACTGCCAGCCTCCGTTTCTGTAGATGGTGCTGGTTTAGGGTAGAACAGATTTGATCTTAGCTTTGGGGCTGTGAGGGGAAAACATAGCGTGATTTACTACTCACAAAGTGTAAAGGTGAGAAATTCCACTGATGTCACTGGATGTTGTCAGCCTAGTGGAAAGCAGTATCCAATGTTAACCAGAGGCTGTACGAGGAACCAATGTATTATATTTGCAAGCAAACCAATAATTTAGTTTGTATCTTTGTAAACAGTCTCAGCAATGTAGGTGACCTACTCAGGGAGGTATTGGGAATTCAGGATTTTTCTCAGCACTTCATGACAGTGTACTTTGAGTCCAGTGTGAGAGCTTAATATTCAAAGCCTGTTCTCAAGCCAGCTAGAAACTCTGCTCAAGGACCCTACTATAAATTTTCTTTGAAAAATGTGCAACTTATTTTTAGACCTCTGTCTTAAACATTTTATCTGTTTCCAAACATTATTTTGCTTCTGATTTTAAAAGTGTTTTTAACTGGTGTTGTGCAGCACAAAAATTTTCACAGCTGTTTTGCCTAGCAGCGTTTCTGGTCTCTGGCCTGATGAATGATGTGAGGAACCTTTGGGGAGTAACACTGCTATTATGATTTTACTGTGCCCTTTACCTGGATGTGAGGGGGCGGGGGTTGATGCCGCGGGGCCTTAAGGGGTGCTGCACAGCACCTAACGCTGCTGCCCTGCCTTTCTTCACCACTGATCACGGCAGGGCAGAGTGAGGGGGGGGTACATGAGACGAAACAGCAATCGCCAAAAAGCCCTCGGGGTGGCCTGGGGGAGGGGGGCCCCTGCTCTGCGGGGTGGACTGGGACAGCACGGCAGCACCTCCGCCCCGAAGGCTCGTACCTGCCTGCCGGCCGAGCACCGCTTTCCCCACCCCGCTCCAAGGGCACCCGGCGGGGCCGGGCCGGGCCCTCCAAAGCCGCAGCCTCTCCCCGGGGTCGGGCATCGCCGCGGGACCGCAGCGTGCGGGAGCTGCGGGTAGCGAAGCGCCGGGGCGGGGGGTAGAAAGGCGATAAGGGCAACACCTCTTCCTCCCGCCACTCCGGGGAATCTGTGATGGGCGGCAGCGGTGGCCGGGCGGTCCGCGGGAGGTGCCAGCCGGCCGTGCCGTCCCACCCCCGGCGCCGCTCCAGCTCCAGCTCCAGCTCCAGCTCCGCGGCGGAGGGGGCGTGACGGCAGCGCCCGGCGGGCGCCGCTCAAGGGGTGGCGACCCCTCCGTGACACTCCGTGTGTGGGCGTGGGGACGGGCAACGCGGCATCCCCTGGGCATCCCCCGGGCAGCGCTGCCCGCTGGGCGTGCGGCCCCTCCGGGCGCCCTCCCGGCCCTTTGTGCGGGCCGGTGTCCCCCTCCCAGGCACCGCGCGCGGGGGGCGGCACCGCTTCATCCCCCTCTCCCCCCGGTTTCCTTTCTGGTTCCTTTTATATTTTTTTTAGCTATTCGCACTACGATGGTTTTTGCTGATTTCCTAGCTCACTCTCCGCGGCGCGGGGCGGGGCGGGGCGGGGGACGGCGGGCACGTGCGGTGCGAGGCGCGGGGGGCCGCCCCCTGCCCCTTTTAAAAAGTTCGCCCCGCCGCCGGGAATGAGGTCAGCGCGGGCGCTTCCCATTGCACGCGGGCGGCATTACCGCGCCGCGCCCGCGCCAATCCCGGGGAGCCGGGCGGGGCTTGGCGTGCGGGCGGCGTTGGATACAGCGCGGGATTGGCCGCGGGGCGGGCTGCGAGCGGATAAAGCGGCGCGGGGCGGGCGCGGGGTCCGCTCTCAGCTGCGGCCGGCGGAGCGCGGGGGGCGCGGGGAGCGCCCGGCGGGCGGGCCAGGGGGGCGGCGGCTCCGCGGGCGCGGACCGGCGGCAGCAGAACCACCACCAGCACCAGCAGCACCACCGTCGGAGGAGGACGGGACTGGGCGCCCGGCTCGCCGCTCTTCCTGCCGGGGACGTACACACTCGTTCATGCACGAGCGCTTTTTTGTTCTCTTTTTTTTTACGTCGATTTTTTTCAATTATCGCTATTTTTTCTCTTGGTTTTATTTTTTTGGTTGCCTTTTTTTTTTTTTCTTCATTTCTTTATCCTGAGTGGCTTCCTTTTCGCTCGGTGCCTCGCAACTGCCAAGTCCAACCTGCACAAACTCCTGGCCGCTGCCACCACGAGTCCTGGAGCCGGGATTTTCGGGGCTTCGGGGGCGCGCCGCCTCCCCCCTCCCCCGCGGCGGTGCACGCTGGCCGTGCCCAGCGCTGAGAGACTTTCGGCGGCAGCAGTGCCGCTCTCCTGAAACGCCGGGGGCAGGCGGAACGCACTTGTGAACTGGACCAGCTGCTTCGGGGAGGGGGGAGACTCGATGTGGTGAGGAAAAAAAAGCAGATCGACACCCCCCTCCAAAAAACCCCCAACCATCCCCAAACACACACACCAAAAAAAAAAAAAAAAAAAAAAAGCCCAAAACACCCCGAGAGAAAAAAAAGCAAGCAAACTTGGACGGGCGGCTCGCGGCGTTGCTTTTGCAGAAACTCTTGTCCGACCGCGGGTGGCCCCTCCGCTGTCGCTGTCGCTGTCGCCGCCGCCGCCTCGAGGGGGAGAGGACCGCGCCGCCGGGGCCGAGGCGCCGGTGTGGAAGTACAAGTGGTGCGGGCAACGGGGGCGCGGCCGCGGGGGGCTGCGCCGCCCCGGTGTCGCTGTGAGAAGTTGCGCGCCCTGCCCCGCGCCGGAGCGGCGCTGAGCTCCGGAGCGGCGCCGAGCCCCGGCGAGCCCCCCGCCGCCGCCGCCGCGATGGTGCAGCAGACCAACACGGCGGAGAACACGGAGGCGCTGCTGGCCGCCGAGACCTCCGACTCCGGAGCCGGCATCGAGCTGGGCATCGCCTCCTCCCCCACGCCCGGCTCCACCGCCTCCACGGGGGGCAAGGCGGACGATCCGAGCTGGTGCAAGACGCCCAGCGGGCACATAAAGCGGCCCATGAACGCTTTCATGGTGTGGTCGCAGATCGAGCGGCGAAAGATCATGGAGCAGTCCCCCGACATGCACAACGCCGAGATCTCCAAGCGCCTGGGCAAGCGCTGGAAGCTGCTCAAGGACAGCGACAAGATCCCCTTCATCCGGGAGGCGGAGCGGCTGCGGCTCAAGCACATGGCGGACTACCCTGACTACAAGTACCGGCCCAGAAAGAAGGTGAAGTCGGGCAACAGCTCCGCCAAGCCCGGCGACAAGGCGGACAAGGGCGGCGGGGGCGGGGGCAGCGCGGGCGGCGGCTCCGGCGGCCCCGCGGCCCCCGCCAAGCCCGCCCCGAAGAAGGGCGGCGGCGGCGGCGGCTCCAAGCCCTCCCCCGCGGGCGGCGGCGCGGCCGCGGGCGGCAAGCCCCACGGCAAGGCGGCGGGGGGCAAGGCCGCCCCCTTCCCCGGGGAGCCCTCGGCAGCGCTGCTGCCGCCCGAGCACCAGGCGCTCTACAAGCCCCGGGGGGCGGCGGGCGCGCCCTCGGGTCCCGGCAAGCCGCTGGCCGAGAAGAAGCTGAAGCGGGTGTACATCTTCGGGAGCGGGCAGGCGGCGGCCGCCTCCGCCTCCCCCGGCGGCGCCGTGCCCGGCAGCCCCACGCTGAGCAGCTCTGCGGAGGCCGGAGACCCCTTGAGCCTCTACGAGGAGGGCGGCGGCGGCGCGGGCCGCCCCGACGGGGACTGCGGGGGCGTCGCCTGCCCCTCGCCCTCTGGCTCCGGCTCTCCCTCGGATCACCGCAGCTACACCAGCTTGCGCGCCTCCTCTCCGGCCCCCTCGACGGCGCATTCCTCCTCCGCGTCCTCCCACTCCTCCTCTTCTTCCTCCTCCGGTTCTTCTTCGTCGGACGACGAGTTTGAGGATGACCTCTTGGACCTCAACCCCAGCCCCGGCTTTGAGAGCATGTCCCTGGGAAGCTTCAGCTCCTCGGTGCTCGACCGGGACCTGGATTTTAACTTCGAGCCCGGCTCGGGCTCGCACTTTGAGTTCCCGGACTACTGCACGCCGGAGGTAAGTGAGATGATCTCGGGGGACTGGCTGGAGTCCAGCATTTCCAACCTGGTCTTCACTTACTGAGGCGAGAGCCGGGCCCCGCTGGAGGAGGCACCGGCGCGCGTGGCTGTCGGCAGGACTCGCCCACCCCGCCGGGCCCTTCTGTGTCTTTTTCTGTTTTCTTTGGTGTTTGTGTTTCTTTGTTTTGGTTTTTTTTTTTTTTTTTCGTTTTTGTTCGTTTGTTTCTGGGAAGGGGCTGTTGAGAGACTGCTTCCTGTGCTCGGGGAAAGAGGCGGCCGGAGCGGGATCGCCCTCTCCTTGCGGAAAGGCCAGCAGTCCCTTTCCTCCGGCTGCAGTCGGACCCGCACACACCCCCTCCGAGAGAGGAGCCTGACGGTGCTTTCTTAGAGACTGGAGGGAGCGAAACGCTGCCTTTTTCTTTTTTTATTTCCTGAAAAGAGAGACGGTGAAAGGGGGAGGGAGGGGGGAACCACACACACCTCTGGGTTCTTTGTTATTGCCCACTTTATACGAATAAAGAGGAGGGGGAGCGGTGCGTTGTGCTGAGCGCACACTGGATGTCTTGAGAACTCGCCCTTTCCTGTGAAAGAGCGATCAGAACTGCCTGGGGGAAAAAAAAGAAAAAAAAAAAAATCCACCCAAAGCCTTGCAAGGTTCACGTTTGGGGGGAGAAATCCTGTCCCGGTTTCTTCTGTGGTGAGAGGAGGCGGCGATGCTGGGAGGAGGAGTCGGATGGAGCTGGACTGAGATCCTAGTTAAGCGGAGAAGAGCCAGACTTACACTTGAGAGCTGTCTTGGAAATACGGTGGGGAGAAAATAATAATAAACTGAAACGGATTTGCACGTACAGATGAGGTGGCGGCAGTGCTTTTCTCAGTCACCTCATGTTATATGTAGAGAGAAAAATAAGGCTGAAGCTTCAAGAACACTGAAAACTTCCTTTGAAACAGAGACCGAATGGGAACAGTTTCTGTCATGATGTGGTACAGAGGAAACGGAGGGCGATGGCTTTTGCAAAAAAAAAAAAAAAAAAAGAAAAAAAACAAACAAAAAAACCCAAACAAACCCAAAAATACAAAAAAAAAGTAGTTTTTTTCTTCTTACTCAGAATCGTGATGGTGTTGGATTATTTCACTGGTGGGGTTTAATATAGCATGTTATACTGTCTATCTTTTCAAGATTTCTGTAAGACTGTTGAACAGTTTAAAAAAAAAAAAAACTAGTGTTAGGATAATATAAAAGCAGATAGATGGCGCTATGTTTGATTCCTACAAAAATATCACCAGCTTTTTTTCATTCTTAACTCTTTAAAGGATTCAAACGCAACTCAAATCTGTGCTGGACTTTAAAAAAATGAAATTCAGGACCAAATTTTTTCTCAGAGTATGTATGTGTTTGTTCCTTATAGCTGTAAATGAAAAGACTGTTTTTTCTCACCGATGCTCCATCCTCGTATTGTTTTTTTTTTCCTTGTAAATGTAATCGGATGCCATTTTATAAGTGGACGTATTTATACTGGCCAAACATTTTTGACTTGTATTTCTTTGTCCTTTTTTGGTAGTTCTCGTTACCCGCACCATTTTTATGTCTCCTTCACTGAAGGGCTAGAGTTTTAACTTTTAATTTTTTATATTTAAATGTAGACTTTTGACACTTTTAAAAAACAAAAAGAGAAGAGAGATGAAAACGTTTGATTATTTTCTCAGTGTATTTTTGTAAAAAATATATAAAGGGGGTGTAAATCGGTGTAAATCGCTGTTTGGATTTCCTGATTTTAACAACAGGGCCGCTGGTTAGTATCTCACCCGCGTGTGCGCGCTCACGCTCACTCACACTCTCACACACCCACGAATCAGCCCCTATTTTGTCCATGTTTACACTCCAATCTGCAGGCATCTTAAAGTGACAGCATCCCTGCCCGCCCCCGCCGCTGCCCGCGCTGCAGCCCCCGCCTCTCCGCGGAGGGGGCGCGGGGCCGGAGGGAAGGGGCACACGCGCTGTGTGCTACCCTTTCGGGGAACCGCCTGTCCCCGGATGAAGGGAAGCAACTGGTGCATTTACACAGAAGGGATCCTGTACCTTTAACTTGTAAACCACATCTTTTGCACTTTTTTTCTGAGCAAAAACGTGCCGTTTAAACCACTGGATCTATCGAAATGCCGGTTTGAGTTCGCGACACTATGTACTGCATTTTTCATTCTTGTATTTGACTATTTAATCCTTTCTATTTGTCGCTAAATATAATTGTTTTAGTCTCTTATGGCATGATGATAGCATATGTATTCAGGTTTATAGCTGTTGTGTTTAAGATGAAGAAAGTGAAAACATCTTTGTACATTTAAGTCTGTATTATAATAAGCAAAAAAGAAGATTGTGTGTTTATGTATGTTAATATAACATGACAGGCACTAGGACGTCTGCCTAATGAGGTGGTTCCGTTAAGGATTTAAGTTTTTTGTTCTTTTTTTGTTCTTTTTTTGGTCATCCATCCTGTGCAATATGCTGTGTAGATTTTTTTTTTTTTTCCAGTCGAACGATCACCCACAACGCAAGGTGGGGAAAGAAAAAAAAAAAAAAATCATGCCAGCTAACCATGTCAAGTTCACTGCCTGTCAGATTGTTGATATACCTTCTGTAAATAACCTCTCTATTTTTGTTTTGTTTTGTTTTTTTCTTTTTTTTTCCTTTTTTTTTTTGTTTTGTTTTGTTTTTGTTTTTGTTTTTGTTTTTTTTTCTTCGGGAAGGAAATAAAATCAGCTGGAACTGAACCCTAACACTGGCCTGCTCGTGTCATCATTGCCACGGCCCCGGCCCCCTCCGGGCAGATGTGTCGGAGCGCCCCCGCCGGCGCTGCGGGAGGGGCCGGGGGAGGGAGGGAGGGAAGGGATGGAGGGAGGAAGGGAAGGGATGGAGGGATGGAGGGAAGGGATGGAGGGATGGAGGGAGGGGCGGCTGCCTTCGAACCGCCCCCCGGGCTGAGGGAAGGGGCGGGAGGGACAGCGGGGCGGGATTTGCTTCTGCCGTGAGCTTGTCCACGCCTCGCCTCGCCCCCCGGGGGCAGCTAGCACTGGCACCGCAGGCTGAGATTGTTTTCCCTTTAAAGAGATACCCTCTCCCCTTGATTTTTCCGTTCTGCCGTGGCGTTTCGGGTGAGAACCGCCGGAGCGACGAGAGAACTGCAGTGGGACCCTGGTGACCACCACTCGTCCGAAATAGTTTCTCCGGGACGTTTTAATGAAGTCTTTCTAAGGCAAAGGGCTTGCAAACGCACGGCCACAAGCCGTGTGAATGCTCGGGGGATGCCCTTGCCCCAACCTCCCCGCTGGCCCCCGGGGTGGGGGGCGACCCGGCCGGGGCCGAGGGCGATGACCCCCTTTCGACATCCCGGGCACCCGCCTGCGTTCCCTTCCTGCCTACGAATATGCATCGTACCTCGAGCAGTGTTTTGTAAACCGATTAAAGCATGCCACTGGCATAATGATTTCATTTAGCTGTTAATTTACAGCTGGCTTGGAGCCACAGACTCTTTTTCTATGGAAAAGGAGCAGGAAACGAAAAGTGCCGTGGTACCGGCTGTTTCGCTGAGCCACCGGCACAGGAGGTTAATGTTTGCTCTGCCTTATCCCCGTGAATTCCTGGGTTGTATTTGCCATGCAAAAAAAAAAAAAAAAAAAAAACCCTCAGCAGCTCCACGCCACTCATGGCCTGCGAGCTTTCCCGGTTCCTCGCTTTGCATGCAGCGCCTCTCCTTGTCCAAGGCCACTCGCAAAGGCGATGGTTCTGCCGGTGCTCTCGGCGTGTCCCCGGCCGGGCGGTGCGGGGGCCCGGGCGGGCATCCCACGGGAGCTGTGAGCCCAGACCCGCCCGCCAGGGCACCTTGCTGTGCACAGGGGGTGTGGTTAGCGAGAAACTTCCTCTTGGGACTGGGCACTGGTCAAAATCAGCGAAGAAGGTGGCCAAGAGTGGTGGTGGGATGACTGACAACATCCAGCTACAGCCACTGGCAGGCAATAGACATGGGACTTCATCCCTCCTTATGCCAGGCTCCTGTGCCCGCTGCCACTCCAGGCCTCTTGGCCGTTGGCTACAGTTAACTTGAGGGGTTTTATGGTTTCCTGCACATGTGGTTTTTGTTCTTAATTATAATACAGTCCAGTATTGGCAAACGGATTGTTTCTCTGGGGACTCTTTGGTGACACAAGTTGTTGCCACCAGATACAACAGCTATATATGTGCATACATACATAAATGGGAAATATTCCTATGTTCCTTGCTCTTTGCAACAACACAAACCTCTCACTACAGGAAGCACCCAGAACAAAGCCACATATCACCAAGGATATATCACCAAATGTAGCCTCCCCACTCCCACACCCCACCCCCCCCCACCCCCACCCCCCTTTTTTTTTTTTTTTTAATGGACCGTATTTCTGATATAATTGTTTTGGAAGGAAAAGTAGTAGCACTTTAGCAAATGTAAAAACTAGCAAATTTATTGGAAAGATTTTTTAACAAAGGTCGATGTAAAAGAAAATGAGATTGTAGGAACTGCAACTGGTGTCTGACTGTAGGATTGCCTAATACCCTCTTGGATGTGGGCCAGAGTGGTGGATGCCTACAAAGAGGTGTATTTCCACAGCATTGTGAAATCCTTGAGTCGAGATTGCTGTAGCTTCCATTCCCTCCTGCTGCCCCGCCACCACTGCCAGAGCCTCTGCCCCGGCTGCTCAGAGAGGCCCCAGCCCTGCTCCTGGCAGGTGCAGCCACGCTTCAGCACACAAGGCAAAGAGCAATCGCTCCCTCCCTGCTGCGCCTCCACCCTGGTACTCAGCATCTGAGAGATTTCTACAGCCACACGTGGTCATTGGCACCAGTGAATCCCACCCCACTAATTATTTAGTCTATCCTCCATGACATCCCCTTCTTGCTTGTGGCCTTTGCAACATCTTGTGGAATGCTGAGGGAATTCATTTGCCTGCTGAATGAAAAAATGAAGTTTCTCTTTTTTGTTTTAACTTTGGTATAGGTAAATTTGTCTGTTCTTGTACTGTGACAATTTTGTCTCTTCATCTGTGCTAAACCACTCATTTTTATAGCTCTTTGCTGTTTCTCCATTAGCTCATCTTATAGTGCACAGAGATATAGAAAAGAATTGAACTAGAAGATTTAAATGAAAAAATCAGCACAGTAGGCTGCATATGTCTGTCGCTAAAATTTATTTTTAATAGATCATGCTTCTTTGTAAATCATTAATTTACCTGCAAATTAGATGAAGACTGTTCACCTCAAGAGTGTATATATAATTTTCAGTAATCAGGTCTGCCTCCCCAGTGTATCATTTCATTTCCTTCCTATCCTTGTGAAGCAGTGTCGGATGTGATTGCATGCATAGACCGCATTATATTTTCTTTTTTTCCCAACACCAAAGTAGGGTTCCCGGGGGTTCAGCAATGCTGAACACATTTGCAAGCTTTGTACTCCTGTGTTATGCTTCCAGCAGAGGAGAGCTGTCTGAGCAGAAAGGACAGTATTGAGCTGGAGGCCCCCCCAGCCTCCCTGTTAGCTGTTGTGACATACACACTTATCTGATACGTGACAGAGTATCAGCAATATGAGTGCAGAGCCTTCACGCTGGCCAGTCCCTGCTCTGCCACATCTGCTTCCACACCAAAGTGGAGAAAGAAGCAGATTAGAGCTTAACTCTCCTCTCAAGGGCTCTTTTATTCTGCATGTTGGATCTAAGTTTTGAATGTGTATATTAGGGTTAATATTTTTCATGCAGAGTAACTCCATAAAAGTCTCTGAAAAGCTTTGAAGACATTAACAAGGTATTACAATGAAACCTCCTGGGCCTACACATGTTTTGATCATATTAATATGCCAGAGTTCAAAAATTATTATCCACCTCCCACCATTTCAACCTCTCCTCTCAGGGTCCTCAAATGAGCGCTAAATACCAGGTAGGGTTTTTGCCACCACCATGAGGAAAATAGATGTGGTTTTCTCCAAGATGGGTATACCATGGCACAAAAGATGACTTACTCAGGTCTCAGTAATTCCTCAGTCAGTAACTGTTCTGTTTTGGGCATTACACATAAACCTCTGAAAGCAAGGAGTAGCATTCACTGAACTTACAGTAACCAACCTATAGAATACCAGCAGAATTAAATCCACTGCATAGGCATAACTCAGCATGGCTATGCAACCTTTCCTAATGCTACCTCTTTGGTCAGATTATACCAGCCTGAGTCATTTCCTAGGCCTATTTTTCCTAGCAGTCCACTAACTCCTATCTTTCTCCCTCTGTAACAGCCCCTCCAGTTTTCATGCAAACAAAGCCTAATTCTCCTACATGGCTAAAAGAGTATCCCCAAACTCCAAATTACTACCATTATATCTTTCCTTTTAAGTGAGTTTATTTGAAGCAAAGGACAATATAACAGTGGACCCAAAACAGTGTATCTTTCCTCCTTCCCAGACTACCTTTTTCTCATGTTTAAGCATTTAGTTCCTTCCCTTGCAAAACTTATGTTGCATTTTGCAGTAGAATGAAAAGGCATCTAATTTAAGATGTATCCAAGATGTACCCATGCTACGTTATCATCCTGAGCTTGGTCCAAGGCTCTCAGATGAGGGTATCTCTGCACATTGTCTGCCTCAAAAATAGCACCAATCTGGGTACAAGCTGTGACTGTGTTTCTGAAAGCTAAATGAAAACATCTGGTTCCTAACGGAATAATTTAAAAGGCTGTTGCTCAGGCTGACCATTTGGAAGAAGTGGAATTGCTATGAAATCTGACCAGATCTGACCGCATGATCTCAGCACAGTTCACCAAAACCTTTACACTCAGGTTCAAGCCTGACCACATCTTTCAGAGTCGTTCTTGATGTGTCAGACCCTTTGCTGTAGCAGTCTGCCTGAAGTCTGTGACTGCATCAGCTCATGGTCTGTTCTGTCCCTCTCAAAAAAGTGAAGCAAGTATCCCAATATTCCCTGGGTCCCAGAAGTGCTGAAGTCACAATTACTGCTGCAGGGAGATGGTCACTAATGAGGGTGCATTGGCCAGACAGAAAGTGACTGCTGTGCTGATGACAGGGAGTTAGACAGGACAGTGTGGGACGTGGTGAGTGGCAAAGGGAATGGCGGTTTGAAGGTGGCTCTGGGCATTCCTCCAGACCTGAACACCTGGAACTGCATTTGTTCACCTCCATGAAAGCAAATTCAGTCTTCCAACTACTGTGCTAGAGGCTGCTATCATTCAGAAATGTGGCATTTGAGGTACTGCTCCTGTGATGCCACAGATTTAGACTTGCTCAGGGCACCAAGAAAGACAAAATATTTTTCATTTGATGAAGTAGCTCCTCTTCCTGTTTACATATAAGTCCTTATGTGGTCTAATTGTTTATAACTTTAAGGCTTAATTTTCAAGAAGGGAAAGTATTTTCTGTAAATAAGAAAACAACATGATTAATTTCAAATGAAAGAACTTGCATAGTTCCAGCTGTAGGGAAAGGATAGGTACAGTGAATAAAACAGTTGGTTGAAAACAGGCATCTTCAGTTTAATTCCTGGTTTTCCTGCAAACTTTGCCCAAGACTCAACATCACTTGGAAGATCTTATGAGACTGCTTTCCTTTGATTTAAATGCTTGGGGCTTGTTTTGGTGTTTGTTTTTATTTTTTTGTTTGTTTGGTTTGGTTTGGGGTTTTTTCGTGTGTGTTTTGGTGGTGTGGTTTTTGTTTTGTTTCATTTTTGTTTTTTTTAACTAATAAATTAAAAATGTATGATGTTTCTAGGAATCAGGGTAAAGGAGCAGAGTAAGAATACACCTGTACATTCTCATTTAAAAAAAGAAAAAACACAGAAGGAAGAATCCTGAGTATTTGAAACATATTTGGTTTTGTTCTCTTGGATCAACTCTGTAGGGAAGAAAGTGTGAAAATTGTTTTTGCTTGAGCTCTTTCCACGCTTCGCTTATAGAACATGAAGCCTTATGAACTGAGTCTTTTGCTTTCCTATCCTGAACTGAAAATGTGTAATAGTGCTGGGGACCTGGTTGGAAATGGGAGAGTCATAAATTCCAGCTCAGCTTATCTAAATGGTGTACTTCATGTAGTTCTAAAGGACTGTATTATCACAGAGAAAGATATCCACCCTGCGTTAGACTTTAACTGACGTACTCAGTGATAATTACATAAAGGAAGCTTCCTAATTCCATTAACAAATTGTTCCAGGTTTAGATAGAAATGAAATCATAGTGTCTCCTCCTCTTCTCTTTCATTGTATTATTATTGTTGTTATGTTGGTGCCCTTAATCCTAGATCAGCAGCTCATGTCCTTGATGCAGTATCAGTACAGGACAAAAAGAGAAGACCCACTTTGGACTGTTTATAGTTTAAATGTGGGACAGAAAAGCAGCCATGGATACAAGCAGAAAACAAAGTAGTATTACCATTTGGTTTGGCAGCACTGATATCACTGCATCTCACAGCAGCCTGAACTAGCTGCTCTTTCACTTTTTGTAGGTATCACAGATGAAGACAGATATTAATGAGGGATTTGGAAGACAACACGCAGAAATCTGCATCACCGAGCAGAGACCTCTTCCAAAGTATTTCTCATGATAACAGAAAAACGAAACATAACAAACAAAAAGTGAAGAAGTTGGGATTACAAGGTGAATGTGGCCAACTCTTCACGGCTGTATGGGAACAGTAAGACAGTTGATAGGCATTTGATGGTGCTGCAAAGGACCCCGACATAAGCTTGCCTGTGAAAAAGGGCCAGTGGCCAAGAGCACAAATCGGGTTATTGTGGTCTAGCCCATGGGCCATGAAAATGGTCACTGAATCAGAAAGTTTGGATGCATAGGAAGAAGAGGGGAAAAACCTTCTGCAGTAGTAGGGGCCCAAAGTGATGTGAACAGAATGTTTTAAAAAAACCCCAGTATTGTTAAAGCATAGCCTGGGTATTAAAGGAGAATTATTGCTGGTGACTAACAAGAAGCTGTTGTCTTAAGACAGTAATTGAGAAAGAGGTAGGAGGAAGGCTTTAAGAGCCTAGTGGAGGTGGAAAATTGTATCTTTGTTTAGTTCAGGCAGAGTGTGCAACCTGGGCCTTCACAGGCACTGTCAGAGACAAAGGCTGAGGTTTTAATTTTCTGTGAGGTGACGTTATCAGCAAATCATTGTGTCAGCCAGGGGAACCTGGTTTCTACAGATCCGTATCTCAGGAGAGCTCCTGCTACAGCCTATCTGGCAGGGCCTGGAGCACATTACCTTCATTCCTCTGGCCAGCCCCACCTGGAACTCTCACCCACCCCTGATGAGCTCATTTAAGCTGAGGTCTGGAGCTCCAGCCTTTCTCCTAGGTCTCTCCCTTCGCAAAACCTGTAGAACTGTAGTGTCTTTGGTTCTCAGTTTGCCTCTGTAAAAGCTGTTGGTGGATGGAGGGATAAATGAGGCAATGAAGATACATGTATGATCCCTCTTCAGGGAAGCAGGTTAAAAAGGTAAGTCCAAAGAGCCTTTTGCTTACAGCCATCTCCAGCTGGTGAAATGGGCTTTGGAAGCATTTGGGAGCTGTGCTTGTGCTACTCCAAGGGACCCTAGGACTCAAGGCGGGAGCTGGTGTCCTGTGGCATTATTAGGTGTGGGTTTCTGTAGCCTCCTCTGAAGGATGTTGGATGCCAAATGGGGGAGGTAAAGCCTTTATGGCTCTCTGTGTGACTGGCAGGTCTGTTGGTGATCTGAAACTCAATTCTAAATTTTCCTGTAATGCTATGAAATATGGGAATTTCACCCAAGAATGGGAAATATCATTACTTAAAAAATAAAATTCCCATTTAATAATACTTCTTGGTAAACTGAATTGTGCTATGGGTATGCTAAGGGGTAGTTAAGGATCTTCTTGTCACAAATGAATTACAAACATGTAGAGCAAAGTGTACTCGTAGGCAATATCCACATGTGCACACTTACAAATAATTTTTTCATCAGGTTGCTCTGAGAACAATAATGATGACAAACAAAATGGGCTGGTTTCACATCAAGGGGATAAATTTAGATCAAAGTAATTTAAATTGCCAATTTTAATCATGATTTAAATTGTCAAGTTGGAAACCTTGATTTAAATAATTGATTTTCATCTTGTTTTGCATTTGTGCTTCCTAAGTGTTTTTCTAAATAAAGGCTGGTTCTCATTGGCTGTTGTAATGCAGCATTTCCTTTTGCTAACCATTAGGATTAAGTGCATATTACGTCTGCATATATTTAAGTAGTTTAACATATATTTACACAGGTTCTTAATTTATACACTTTTATCATGCTAGCACAATTATTAATGAATATTTTCTGACTTTCTAAATTATGTTTATTTTTCCTCACACATTCATTCAAACTGTATTTGGATGGTAATTAAACTTTCATTAAAAATACATAAAATCTGGAGGGAAAGAGGGATGTTAGTTAAAATGTGCTGGGTAGATAAGAAGTTAGAATGTTTCTCTTTTAAAAGAGAAAAAAAAAAAACAAAACTTCTTTTAAAACCTCTTTTAAAGGTCTAGATCTGCTGTGGACTTCAGACGTGTAGCTCTGGTAAGATATTCCGTTGCCTGTGTTACTCAGCCAGGTAGGGCTACGCTGCTAAAGCCCTCCCAGGCTGCCTCAGCAGACAGAGATGCTGTGCTGAAGGTGAGGTCTGTGCCAGGAGAAGGAAGAGAAGCCACCTGGGACAGGAGCTCCTGCAAGGTCTGTGGTGACTCTTCATCCAAGCTGGTGTCAAAGTCAGAGGCAAAGTGACCAACCATCCTGAGCCTCCAGGCCAAGGACAAAGAATTCTGGTCCAGGCTTGCTGGAGGTGGCTGGTAACAAGGGGTTTGGGGAAGGCGGGTTATTTCTGCCGTGTCCCCACTGTGGAGTTTCGTGCCAAAGTGGTTCTGCAGAGCGTGCCAGCTGGGTGTCAGGTTCCCCGGGTGGTCTGTGGCTGCTGAGCTGAACTGCCACCGTGTCTTCCAACATCTTAGAAACAGATTTCAGTATCCCGTGGTGTGTTTTAGCCTAATTGAACAGGAAGAAATGGATCATTCTACTTTTAATCCCCATTGCTTTCTTTGTGTACCTTGTGCATTCCTGGAAGACCTGGTCATTGGAGAAGGTTCTCGATTTGCTGTACCAAGAAGTGCAAGTTATTTAAATTTTTTGTCACCAAAGAAGGCATTTCTACTTATTAATCAGCAAAAATGCAGCAGACTTTTTTGATACTTATTTTTTCTTAAGATTTAAATGCATGTTCATGTGTTTTTAACATTCTTTCATTTACAGAGTAAGGAGGAAGACATAGTTCTTCCTTTACTAACAGTAGTATCTTGAACATATTGATTTTATCAACTAGACAGCAAAAAAAAAAATTTTAACCTTTCATCATGATGACAAAAGATTATTTGTGAGTGTAGACTGTTTGATCACTGTCCCTTTAGGCAGTGAAGGTACTATGGTTGTAGGAAATTTTAAAGGAACATATCTGGAAGGTCTGTGTGACCCTTAGTGTTACACTATACATTTCTACATGTGATAAAAGTGAACACAGCAAAAGTGCCCTAAATATTTTGCAAAACAAGTGAGATACATACAAAATGGTTGGTTTGAATTATAAAAGGACAAACTTAAATAGTAGTTCTTTGAAGCTTTCTCTAGAATTAACTTTCTAAAATCTCTTGGTCCTCTTAAACTGCTTGGTCAAGCTAGTTTTAAGTATGAATAAGGTAACAAATTAACAGAAACTATTTTTGTTATTTAATAAGACGCTGTAAACCTCTACCTCCTGATTTCTGCTAAAGTCAATCTGACTTTTTTTATTAAAATGTTTGATGTGACAGTCAAACCTAGAAAAAGTAGCAAAGTACTAAGTCCTATCTAATCTCTCTCTTATCTGACCATCCACACTGATAATAAGTTTGTCAGTTTTAAAGGCACTAATCACTTAAATTAGCCAACTGTGCTAATTGAAATTAATGGACTATTAATTCAGCCCTTGCAGAACAAGTTACTCATTTCACATATTTACATTAACATTTCTGTTGTTGTGGTTCCAAGTGTCTGATAGTGCCTTGTCTCTGTAAAGGCACTTCAATCTCAAACATGTAACAAATGCAGACAGAGACACACAGAAAACAACCCAAGAAAACAATAAAAAATTACACTTTGTGTGGTGATGAAAATAATGTTAATGAGATTGTCTTGATGTGTCATAGCCATGACTAATTTGAGGATTGTGATTCCATACTTTGGATGTTTGGTGGCCTTAATACCAAATTTAAACTGGTTGATTTTAAAAAGATTTCTTAATTTATGTGTGTGGGGGGGTTGTTTTAATAGAGACCTTGCATTATTTTATCCATTGTGTTTTACAAAGCTGAAAAATTACCTCCCTTCCTCCAGAAAAGCCCATTATCTTTGTATTTCATAGAGGAATAAATATAGTTCTCTTTACTTCAAAACATCCCTTTCCTCTGATCCTCAAATAGCTACTCTTGGAAAATGTCTTGCTTTTTTTTTTGCTCAAAAATCTTGATTTATCTCCAGCCCTGCATGTCTTTATAAGCAACACCTCAGAGCTCTCACTAACAGTGTTTCTTTTCTTCTCACTCTCTTCAGTTTGAAGTTGTCCCCAAATATTTATCTGCAATAAATTAATGTACCCAATGTGTATGAGTTGTAAGGATAGAATTTCATAAGAACTTCTGCACAGGTGGAATATAAATTCCTTCAATGCACACACAAATAGAAGATAGGAAATATTTAAAATTCTGAGAGTGCCCTGTTGTAGGGTGAGTTCTGATTAACACCCGATAAACAGTACTCTAAGGTTTCCTGCCATGTATAATAACATAGGAGATGAAAGAGGATATAAGTTGCTTTAGGCCTTGTCCATTTTATTGGGTGTCATATCAGGGATTAGATTTAATTTGATCCTTTGTGCAAAGGATTTTTTAATAAAGTAGCCTTTCAGATTAAAGGAGGAATTACTATATTATTCTATAATAATAAGTGTTGAATTGGATAATGTGTTACCTCTGATGCTATCACAGAAATTACTTACTCTGATCAAATGTTTCTTGTTATAATTCAGTGGAATATAAGCATGTCCTGGAAACTGCATTCCAAAAATAAAGGGTTTGAACTATTTAAATAGGTTATAATGGAAAGTAAACAAAATGATGTTGCCCTTAATTAAGAAGGAAAAAGAGATTGCTTGTAGTTCTGCTGTAGAAGTCCTGTTTTATAAGTGAAACAATGCAAATCTCTCCAAGGCCCCCAAACCCAAAGTGAACGTGGATATAATTTGAGAAATCTGACTTGTTTGGGCTGCAGTTATGTCTAAATGTGTCTTGGTATTGTAAGTTCTGGGAACTCTTCATGCAAAATTATTTCTGTGTTTCATGACTGTCTGATGTGTGTATAGCATTTTATACAGAGAGATCAACACGGGCCTGGCTAAGCATCTAATTTGTCTCCAGTTCATTTGCTGTCTGTCATCTTACTGGGTGTTTAGTCTTGTGACGTAAAACATCTGCTTTTTCTACAAAGGCCTGTTGTCTGTGGTCACTTCAAAGGACATTTCCCTCATCAGATATATTTCTTTACATTTATATTTACATTTATTTTTAGTTCAAATAAAAATATTATTAAATTTTGAATATTTAAAACCGTTACAACCCTAGAACATTTGTTTTTCTTTTCTTGATGATAAAACAAGGAAACTTTTCACACTGATTCTACCTTCAGATTTTTTTCCCCCTCAGAGTTCTTTATTAGAATAATAACTTGATTTTTACTGTTCATATAAATATGTTACTTACGTGATTTTCAGAAAGAAATGTAGGAAGCAAACAACATAACTAGACACCTTTTAAAACTAAAATTGGTTAAAAAAGATATTCCGGTGATCATATGGTGGCTGGAAGGTCAGCATCAGGAGGTTAATAATTGCTCGGCAGCCTCTAGTTCTGGTTAGTTATCAATATGATTTCCAGGAATTTCAGTTTTTCACAGATATTTGTTCATTTTATGTGGCTAAATATAATGACCTAAACTTTCTATATGTAACTGTCTCTCAGCTTTTTTATTTTATTCTTTTTTTCAAGTTTTGTGGTTTCCCTGTAATTCATATTATGAATTAGCAGAAACTTTTTTTTTCTTCCTGGAGTGGAACTTTCAGATTCTGTTTTTCAATGGAGAGGGGAGAAATTGGGTTACATTAATTTTCTTATTTTATGTTTTTAATTGTTTGTGACAATGAAAGTGCAAACCTCATGGACTGTGTTATCGACGTAATGGCAGATGATTCAGCAGCAAAGGAAAATTCCCAGAAGTCATTCCAGTGCTTTTAGATTGACCTTTTCAGTACATTTTGTCTACGTGAAACAAACCCCCACAAGAAATACTTTCAGTGCGTTAGATATCCAGGTGTTTCTGATACATGCCTTGGAATATAAAATCTGCATATTCAGCCATCACTAAAGCTGATAAATTGCCTCAACTACTCTTGCACACACATCACATACGAAGGTGGTTTAGAGAATAAATAATGCAAACCAGAGCTTTCTAGAGTTTTCACTAAAGAGAAGAGGAATGAGGCTTCCTATCAATATTTAAGGCCTGACTCTTCTTCATCTCAGATCTTTTGTGAGCATTTTTATCTGTGTGAAGTAAGCTTAAGAAGAATTTAAAAAAAGCCTGCTCCACTGGAACTTACATGGCTCAGGAGGCTCGTAATAGGATGAGTGTCTCTACTTCAGGTCACTGATTTAAATCCCAGTTAGAAATAGCCAGAAGTCATTACAATCTGATGGCCAGTTGGTGACCTGTGAAATGAACTGGGAGCCACCAGTTGCCACCAAGATGTGGCTGTGTATTGCACCAGGGAAGCAAGTTTAGTAGCCTGCAGTTGTGGAAACCAGAGCCTTTCTGTTTCTCAAGGAATATCTCATTTCTCACTGGCCAGCCTGTACTGAACAGTGTACGGTTGAGTTTTATCCATTAATAGCAGATTTTCTTAGAATTACAGTCTTGGTAGCTGATCCTTTAAATCTGCAGAGACAACCAGCTGCAGCCTTTAGGTAGTAATACGTCCCCTGCCTGGTTTTTATCTAGTAAATATTTGCCTCTTTTTATGCATATGGTGATTTTCTCCAGACTTTTCCTGTCATCACTGAGGATGCAGCCTCTCTTTACCCTCTCCCACACTTTATTTCACTTTGTAGAGCAAACAAAATTAATCTCTGCCCTTGTGAATGTATTATTGAAAATAGTTATGTGTAGTTGGAGTGTAATATAAAATACCTGTTGACTCATGGACCCTCTAAGTTACCCATTGTCTGTGGTGGCAGAATCTGGGAACATGTTTACTGTAGTAAATACAGAATTTGTAATTTGAATTTACAGGCAGAGGTTACTCACAGGTCATGCATCTCTCAAATCTGATTCCAAACAATGGCATACTGTCAATGACATTTTCCTTTCATGACACCTCTGGCTTTGTGCTAAGCATGAATTTGAAGACAATAAGCTTATTTGAGCTTTATTATTTTTCAGTTTGACACATAGCATCAGTCAGAAAATACATGAGGTAAAAAAAGAGAGTCTGGGGCTAAGTTCTAATGTTTCGGGCTATTGCCTTTGGAACTTGCCAAAGAACTTAACTGAGACTCTCAAGATGCAGCTTTGTTGCAGTGGTCAGACACATACGCATGAAGTCACTTGTGTGGGAGCGTGCATGAGTGGGGCTGGAGAAAGCATGCTTTGCTTTATGTCCTGACTGCATATCGTGTTTGGGTTTGCATATTGGTGTCCGTGACATTTTTTCAGTCATTTCATTGACAGCTGGATTGAGTCTCTGCTTATTAATCATGGGTTTAAGGAAAACAACCCACTGTTTTACCAATACTGACAAATATACACCTCAGCTTTCCTGAGGGAGCACAAGCAATATACCATTGAGACTATGTATTTTATCTTCTTACTCATGGAATACAGAGATAAATTCAACTTCTGTCAGACTGACGTAATGGTTACATGTAATTCATTCATACCAAATAATGTTATTCAAGACTGGGGCTCCTCCAGATGCTGGTTTTCAGTGTACAGTTTACTAAGTTACAGTTTACTAAGTCCTTACTAAAACAAGGTTATGCTTTGAAAAATGTTAGCAAGGTAGGTAAATTATTTTTTGTAAACAGTAACAGTAGAGAAATAAATTGATAAGACTGAGTAGATACCTTTTAATGAATATGGATCTATTACTGAAACTATTGTGTATTAGTCAAAGGCACACATTTTTGAACAAGTCACAAACAGAATGGGGTTTTAACTTTCCACATGAGACTTCATTTGAAAAATTTCAGAGCAGTGGCAGTGTTGAGACTGATAATGATATTGACCTAAAGAACCAAAAAGGCAATTACAGAGGTTATAGGCAAAGGCACAAAGAACAGTAATAGAGGTCACAGGCAAATGGAAAACCAGACAGTTAGTTTATCTCATGTCTATATTTACTGTGCTGGTTTTACCAGAGCTGGTATAGTATTTCTGTGCTTAGGGTGACCTTGATATTTCTTGCAAAAACAAATTACATTCCATCGTCCTTCACAGTGGCAGGTGTATGTCCGCATTTTTGCAGTACCTATTTGTGTGTGGAAAGGGTCAAACTCATAAGACCTAAAGACACAATACATCAACGCTTACACAGGCCAAAATCAGAGCAGGGAGGCTGGTCTGGCTTGCTGGATCTGTGGGCAGAACCTGGTGTTATGCAGGGTGAAAAACCCCTGTTGTGCTGGTGTGGGTGGAATGGCAGCGCAGGCTCGTGGCGGTGGCCCTGGGCAGCCTTGTGCTCAGAGGAAGTTCTGCCTGCTTGCATGACCTCTCACAGGGTGGCGGGGCAAAGTCTGTCCTTCATTCTCTTGCTGTTCCTCAGCTATTCACTCCCTCCCTCCTTCACCTGGCGCTTTCTAGCTGTCCCAGAAGCTGCCAGTGCCTCTGGGTACACAACGTTCCTGTGTCCTGGTCCTTGCTGGCACCCGGGTGTGCCCAGAGCCAGGAGAAGAGGAGCAGCTTTGCCCTCTCTGGTTGGTTCTTGCTTCTGTCCCTCTGTGCATGCAGGGGAAGTGTGTGCTGTCCCGTAGAGTGATTTTTTGTGTGGGGGGTTTTTTTTTTGGTGTTTTTTTGTTTTTTTTTTTGAGGGCTGCAGACAGTGTAACCGCACCCACATGAAGCAGAAGTTCATTTTTTTGGAAGACTGCTTATGGCTGCGGAGATGGGGAAGTCCTGAATTAGATTTTATGCTGGCCGCAGAAACCCCTGTCTGTGTGTCTATCTGGTCATGCTATGAAGGCACAAAGATGTATTAAGAAGGTACAAACAGGTGTTTCATATGATAGCAAAATGCACAAAGCCCTGTAAAAAAAGGCCAAGATTGTAAATAAGATTAAAATATTTTTCTTGGCATTGTCCTGTATATTCTCTATGTGAGGGAATTCAATTTGTAGCCTTCCTGCTTCAAAAATATTCAGGTGACTTCTCAAAAAGTTTTGTGAATCAAAGAGTTCATATTGATAATGATTCCAGCACCTTTGTCAACACTGTGGCGTGATTTCTTACAGGAAGTGATGAGCTGGAAAGGCTGATGTTTTCCATATAAACCAGAGAGGAGGGTAATTAATTAAATCAGTTGAAAAGCAACTAGAAATGACTCCAGCATTGTCTAGGGATGGAAATAATGGATAATATAAAACAGTATATTCAGAATGTTAGTCTCAAATGTTCAAAACAAATTGCCATATATTTCTTACAATTTTGAAGGTGAAGGCACGTGTACATTAGATAATCTTTATACAATATCAAGTTTTTGTACATTAGATAATCTTTATACAATATCAAGTTTTTGTAGCTATATTTAAACTTACTTTGTCTCAACCAGATCAAAGTTTTCAGGAAGGAATCAGTCCAAGTTAATGCTTTAAAACTTTAAGGTTGGAGAAAGTAAGGCTGAACCAGAACACCAGAAATTTAGTCTTATTTCAACAGTAACGTCTATTTAAGTAGTACTCATATATAACTTAAATGGGAACAAGAATCTGTAAAAGTAATGATTTTGCCCTTGTCTATTAAGAACAACATAAAATGGACCAGTTATTTGTTCAGCTTGCAATGGAGATTTCATTCTTTGAAATAAAAATTCTCATTTTTTTTAAGAATAGAAAACACACCAGCAACCCTTCTATGCGAACTTATTGCTGAACTAACCCCTTCTTTGAATTTGCATGGGAACTGTCTATTTCTCTAGGGATTGTTGTACAAGATCTGTTAGAAGAACCATAAGCTCTGAAGGGAAAAGTGACAGAAACAGACTGGAATCAGATCTGTGTCAAATTATTTATTTACCAAATAAAAACAGTGGGTTAGGAAAAAAACAACAACCAAAACCCCAACAAAACAAGATATAAACGGATGTGACAAAGAATCTCTGGTGTACATATCTTTAAAGGAGTTATGTTTATGGGGTGTATGAGCTAAGACTTTCCTTGGCTTGATGAAAATGCAGACTTGATGGAAAAGAAGATTGGAAAGATTTCACTATCCTTTCTCTGGCTTAGGAGAAAACATAAGGAAAATGTGGGTAGTTGCAAATGAATTACCAATTATATTTTTTTTTCTAGAGTACAGATGTTGTGAACAACTTTTAGGTGATTTAAAAGCATGCAGTGCTGGAAAACTCATCCTTTTCTACCCTTTCTACCTCGGTTTTGGTTTTTGTTTTGCTGTGGGTTTTTCTCCCCCCAAAATAATCATTCTATGAATTTGCTGAGTGTGTGTCTACAGAGAATTACAGAGAAGAATATTTTCATGCCAAAACAATTCTCTCATTTTCAGGTTTGTCTGTCTGGGTCTTTACATTTGCAGGAGTGGATTAACCTATTGATTTGATTCACACTTCTATAAGAAAGGGTAGTGGTGAAATCCGCCTCTGCATATAGAAAACTAAAATGAGAATAGCTAGTTCTAGTTTGCTAGGACAGCAAAACTCTGAATTATCCACTAAAAGACCACCTTTTGTTGATCATCTGCTGTACTGCCCATGTTCCTACATGCATCAACATCCAAAAGCTCACAAGTAAGTCAGAACATTCAGGTGCTCTTGGAAGGTGAGTGGTAGTTCAATTCTCAGTGAAGCAGGGTCAAACAGCACTGAGGAACTTTTTGTGCAGTCTTTTCTCACAGTGAAAGCAAAGGCAGTCACTGTAGCTGATGTATGCTAACTTTGCTACGAGCTCTGTGAGTTTGATGTATTGATGTATTAAAGTAGAAAGGACTGAAACCAACATTCCTCTTCTGGGGTGCTGTGTGATAATGATTTAGTGGATCTTGCATAGTCTGCATTTCTTCTACGCAGCCAGGAGCAAAGCTCAGAAGGGATCAACCGGGTCTTCAAGTCTGACCTCTGGCTAAATGCAGATAAATGGCCATGGGCTGTTCAGTCTGGAGAGTCCACAGGTGAGACATGCTTTAGAACTGTCCCACTTCACCATACAAAAAATGAGATGGGAAGTCAAAAAGGCACATGTAAGATGTGTAATGGGAGCGAGACCTAATCAGCACCCAGATCTCTGCTTCAGGCTGGCCTGCTCTTCATTTTGATCTGCATGGTGGGTACTTCCAGCATCTACATGAAATGCAGGGCTTGGGGGTGCCAGTCTGTACATCACTGCTGTGGCTCTGACTGGTGCTTCAAAGGGGCCATTGCCATTGGTGTGGCAACCAAGTGTTCAATGAGTGTTACAGCACCAAAGCCACACTCTCTTGGCAAATTTCAAGCAATAGTATCTTTTCTTGGTAAATGTAACGAAACTCAAACAAGTTAATGTAAGTAATCCCTCAAAGAGATTAAAACAATCCTGTAAGTACATTATCTCTGCAGGAAGGTTTCCTGTCCTGTGCAGCCAGTCTTGCTCTCAGGCTCCCATTTATAAAATTAGCTGTACACTAATTTAATGTGATGGCGAGACATAAAGTTAATTTTAAAAAGTAACTAGAAGATAAAGCCAAACAAATTTTGATTTAGTGTGAAGTACAGCTTCCCCCCCCACCGCAAGTGTTATAGTCGACTTTGCTCTTAAGGGAAGTCATTGACTCTGTATCACATGATGCTTTAGCAAAATGGAAAACCTTCTGGGAAGTCAGATTTCAGAGGAATATAGCCAACCAGGATAAATACAGGAGAAACTCGATCTAGTTTGAGGAAAAAAAAGTTCAACCTTTTATTTGATGATCGAATGAACCTTTCTGATCTTAAAAGTCCTAAATTTATGTCTAGGGTGAATTTTTATGAAGCCTTTCCACAGGGAGACTTTGGGAAGCAGAATAAAAGTTATATGGAGTCAAAAAGAGATTCAGATAGCTGAGACTGAAAGAATTAAGAAAAATGTGGTTTTGCAGTGGGGAAATCAAGGATTTGAAAACAAAACATATGCAGTTTGGGCCACTTTGCTCCATTATTTGAGAACCAGAAGAGACTAGATCACTAAATATTGGCACTCTAGGGGAAATTTCTTCACTGTTGTGGCTTTCTTAAAACCAGACCAGTCAGCATCCATCCTACATCCACAGTGAAATCTAAATACAAAGGCAAAAAGGAAGAATTGAAGATGAAGGAGCACTGCTTTAGAATCATTATTCTTATCCCTAGTTCTCCTTGAGTCTAATCCCATGTCAGGCTTTCCACTATTTTTAAAGAAATGAATGTCAGGCAAAATAGAGTATTGTAATCTGGGTCATCCTGTTTGCCCTTTCTTCATATTGGCACAACGCTGGTGATAGATCCCCATAATTTCCATGGAGTTCCAGGATTTATTAAACTGAGTATCACTGTGACCTGAAGTACCAAGTATTTTCTGATGCTAGGGTGCAAGGCATCTGGAACTGAGTATTCAATGTTTATTTGAGATAGGTGCTGCCCAAAGACAAAGAGTGGGGAATTTTCTGTGTGCAATATTTATTTTTTCACTTGCAGAACACAAGTGTCATTATTAGTACTTTTTATATCCTAATTAAAAATGTTACTGTGTCTACTGACAGGCCTATAAGCTTTATTAGGAGATGCTTAATCCCTCACTTACTATAAAATTATTTGAATTTCATCCATTCCAGATGTAGATTTTTCAGTAATGTTTTTGACTTTTTCAAATAATTTTATACGTTATATAATTTTATTTCATGTTAATTATCATCAACTGCTTCTTTTTTATTGCTTCCTATGTATTTCTTTTTACTGCTTAATGCTGCTCTGTACATGGTCAATGAACCACAAAGGGATTTCAACCAGATTTTTATTGTCTCAGTGGTAGATGATCATTTATCCATCAAATAAAGTCTTCTGTAAGACATGGTAACTTTTATTGAAATGTTTCTGACATTTCGGTTATTTCAAACAATTTTTTCTGTTTTTCTCATCCTTAGTTATTTAGCTTTTCACTTGATATTATCAGCTGTGACTCCTCCTCTCTTTATGTGCATTGAACATGATCAGGTCGTTATTATGGGACCTCAGACAACTGGTGACCACTGGTCCAATGGTTAGTTAATCTGTATCACTCATAATGAAGTAATAAATTAGATACAGATCTTGTTTAAATACAGCTAGTACTGGAGAATTACAATGTATATGATCATATTTTTCTAAGCACTTTTGGCCTCAAACTTCCAAGGGCAGGTAGAGAAGTGGAAACCGGTGATCCTATTTGCCTGCCCCACAAATTCCAACTCAGCTGGCAGGCCAGGGGCAAGTAATCCTGACAAATTGTCGGAAAGTTGTACCTTTATGCAACATGTCTCTGGTGTCTGCCAAAGACAAAATCCCATGAAACCAGGAGCTGCTTGTACAATTAGTGCTTTTCCAGAGAAAACCACTAAGAGTAGCCCTTGGTAAGATGTGTGCTGGTTGTGCCACAATGCACAGTCTTCCCCCAGATTTGGGAGTCATCTGGGAAAAAGACCTGATAAACAACTGTGTATTTGTTAGCAGAAGAGTACGTGTTGGTTAGACTTCAGTGTGCATTGCCGAGAGAGTGCATGTGAAAACCAGAGAAAATACAGATGGAAGTAATGAAAGGGCTATGGTGCAGTTGTTGTTCCTCTTACACCATGAAACCAAAGGATTAAGGAAATAAAAGTGTGGAGATGGAAAGAGAAACATGGCAAAAACAACCATGGAAATAGTGTAAATGAAGAGAATAAAAATCTAGGATCAGTGAAAAGTCAGAAATGGAGGGAAAGGGGAAATGGTGTGTAGAAAATAATTTAGGAGGAAATTGTAAAAATGTTATGATAGTTGCTCCAGAGCGCTCAATGCAGAAGGGGAGAAGAAGGTCAAAGGAATGGCAAAGAATGAGTACAAGAATGCACTTCTCGTGCCTGGCATGTTATGTTATTACCATTTCAACTCAGAAACCTATAATGAAAACCCACAGCAATCTCCATTGCTGCAGAAGGTAGGAAGATGATGCTTGAGAGCAACATAAATCACAGGCAGCAATGAAATAGCTGGGGGCAGTTTCTCTGGAGCAGGAGGATAAAAAGGTTGATCCTGCATGACGAATTGCAAAATATTTTGAAGAACAAAATTTTGAGGCTGACAGCATTGGGTAGGAGGGAATGGTTTCATTGAGCTTCGAAGCTAGGGAAGATTGGCAGAGGGAAAGGAGCTGGAAGGAGAAGCCGGGGTTGCTAGCATGAAATGAGCATGAATTGAAGGGAAATAGGAAGGGACATAGGTGAGCAGGGACTGTAGGAGGTGTCAACAGGACACCAAAGGCTAAATAGTGTGCCCTTCCCATCCTGTTTTTCCTTCTAAAAACCCCACATCTCAGGATCTTCCTCTGTATTCTGACTTTGGAAAGCTAGACCTACAATGTTGGGTGTGGGCTGCTATTAACTACCCCTTCCTAGTAGTTTTGTTTTTCCAAGATTTCGTTTGCTTTTAAGAAAAAACAAACAAACAACACAACCCAAGCAAACAAAAAGAAAGTAAGCAGCAATTGGGACACATTTCAGGCCTGGTGGGACAGCTCCTTATGGCTGGGAGCTGCCGCTGTGGACACTCACGGTGTGCGTGTCACGCTCGCACTCACAGTGCACAAACTCACCAGGTACCCACGCGTGCCGTGACCCGCCCACGCGGTGCGCACACACACAAGCACCCCCGATGTGCCCCTTCCACGGGCACACCCTCGTACAGACAAAGAGCGGCGCATCCGTGCCGTGGCCCCCTCACCCTGCGGCGCCTCCCGGCCGCGGTCCCTCCCTGTCGGTAGCCCCAGGCCCGCCGCCCTGACGTGGGGGTCCCGCTCCGGGCTGCCCGCCCCGCTTGCCCCCGCCTTTGCCGAGCGCGGGGCCGGGACGCCGGGATGCTCGGGCGGCACCAGCAAGTTAGGTGTGAGTTCGGGACCGGGGCGGGGCGGGCGGAGGCGGCGGGGCTGCTTTTGTTTAGCGCTGGGCAGCGGACCCTTGGCGGGGCTGAGCCACGGCCCGCAGCGTGAGCCTGTCCCGCGGCCGCGCCGCCACCGCAGGGCCGGGGGGGGCAGGAGGACTGAGGCGGGAGGTGTCTCTTCAGCCTCACCCTCTCCCTCCAAGGTGAGTCGCAGCGCTGCCCCGCGCTTCTTTTGTCTCCGTGCGAGGCTGCGGCGCACCCCGGCCCCGCCCCGCCAAACTTTCGGCGGGGACCGGACGCCCCGACGGGCCCGGGGCCGGGGGGGCTGCGGGGCAGCCGTGGGGGCCGCCGGCGACACAAGCGGGGGAGTGCCCGGGGCAGGTGAAGGGGCCGTGGGGCGGAGGGCCGTCCCCTCCCTCCCTTTTGGTTCCTTTGGGACGGATGCGGTCGGGCCCGTCTTTGCGCTTTACGCAACAGGTAGGGATGCCAAGGAGCTGGCGGCGGTGGCACGGAGCCGCGGCCAGGAGACTTCGGGGGGCTCCTTTTTGTTACGGTCTCTAAAAAAAGGGAGAAGGGGAGGGGGAGGAGAAGCAACAGTCTTCCGAAATCCCCCTTCAGTTGTTTATTTATGTACTTCCCGTATCCATGAAAAGAGTTCGTTTCGCAACTCCGGAGTTTTATATTGTTTTGTATTTACTGCCCCCCGCCCCCCCCTTTCTTTCTTTTAAAGTTAATTTTCTTTATGTCCCGCGTTTTCCCGTCTCATTCCGGGAGATCAGACTGCCCTAAAGCAGATCCTCAGAGGCTTGTCCTCACTGACAGTCGGGGGAATCCAAACAAAGAGGTGCATCTACCGGAAATAATGATTTGAGAGATGGTTCTCTCCCTTTCCACCACCCCACTCCCCCGCCTTGAATTAAATTGTTTTCTTTTTCTGGGAGGTTCAGTTCGAGGGAAGTTTTGCGCCGCAGCCGGTGTCGGGGCTGAGGAGGGATGGAGCAGACGGAAAGTTGCGGCGGTGGGAGGAGGCGGGGGGCGAGGGCAGTGCGGGACCCCGGGCCGCGGGGGGAGCAGGGGCGCGGGGGACCTGCCGCCGCCGCCGGCTCTTTGTCTGCTAGGGCAACTTGAACAAAAGGAGAAACTCGGATGAACTCTCCATCTCTCCCTCGCCTCTCCCGGGTTATCTCATCTTCGGCAACTTTATCCGGAGAGATTTACTAAACTTTCTTCGAGCTCTCCCGCCGCTTAAAAGAGAAGACCCCGGTCGCAGGCTTCTAAGGAAATCTGGTTGCACAATTTAGAGAAAGGAAAAAGGTACGTTTGGACTTGGGGTTTATTGTTCTTTCGCGGCTCCCTCGTCGACCCCCCTCCTCCGTCCTGCCATCCGCGCCCGGGGCTGGGAGCGCAGCGGAGGCGGCTGCGGGCCAGCCCAGCCTTTCCTTTGTACTTTTGGGAGCACATGCAGGTATTTTTGGGGAGCGTAAAACAGTCCTTCCGCCCGAGCTCCGATAATGCGGGCTGGGTGGCACTACTCGGGGAGATCTTGCCTCCGTCTTGTGTCTGCTTTGTGTTTTTTTAACTTCTTTCTTTTTTCTTTTTTCTTTCTCTCTCTCTCTCTCTCTTTTTTTTTTTTTTTTTTTTTTTTTTTTTGGCGGGGGGAAGTAGACTTTGGAGGGCTTTCTAGGTCGGGCTGTGTTTTCAAAAGAGTTGGAGCAGAGGAAAGCTGAAGACGGAGAAAACTTGATGGGATTGTAGGAGTACTGTTGGCCCTGGCCAGGGAGTGGGGGGCCAGTGGGGGCCGTGGGGTTGCGGAGGGCAGGACGCAGCAGGGGCAAGGTGTGGGCTCCGCCGTGGGCCAGCTTGGCCCGGGGGGCCGGGACACAGAGAGCGTCACACGCTGGCTGCCGTGGGACCATTCTAGGCGACCGAGGTGCGCGCAAGTGGCGAGCGACAATTTTAGGAAGAAAGGGACCAGAATGAGGATTTTGTTCTTCCGAATTCACTGATCACAGCGAAAGGGGAGAGTGGGAAGGGTCAGACCAGGCTGGCCCTTCGTCGGCTGGGCTTCCCCTGCACAGTGCAGTTTGCTACATCCCTTTGTAAACGCAAGAGTCGCCTTGGGTTTTGTTCCACTCTTTTTTGTTATTTGCACTTTCTAGAGCAAGCATCGCAACTTCAGAAAACTTACTCGTGTCCTCTTTGTACTTTTCTTAGTTATCTTGATCAACGTAGGATCTTATTATTACCCCATCCTTTTTTCTATGCTATGTAACAACCAACACTTTTTTCAACCCCTATCCTCCACTTTCCCTTTCCTATGTTATTTTCTTGTCCCAATTTCCCAGTTGTCCTCCTCTCTGCTTAGATTTACCCATGTCAGAATTTCTGAAGTCTCTACTTTTTCACTCTCTATTGTCACTCCTCCTCCTTCCTGATCCCTTGCCACCTACTCTTCTACCTTGCTTGCTTGCGTTTCTCCTGAAAAACTCTTTTTGCCAGGATCTTTCCTTTCATGCACGCATAGATACGTTCAAGTTTCTCCTGATGTAAAGCAAACATGAAACTTCTTGTTGTCTCTTCTAAACTTATTCTTCTTTGGTCAGTTCTATGTGCATGTTAGTTTCACAGACAGAACTCCTAGCAATAATTCTTCATCAATATTCATCTTCTTCTTTCTTCTTGTCTTTGTCTCTGTGTACATGCATTTTTCCAGTCTCTAAAAGCTTCTTCTAGTTCCTCTCCCTTGCCCTTGGTGTGGAATTTTGTTCTTTCCACTTTCTTGCATTCCAGCTTGGTAGATGTGATGCCATTTTTCTCGTCATTGTTCCCTCCTGTGTAGAGTACTAAGGCTTTTCTCTCCATTCCTCATAGTCCCCTTCCCAACCTAAGCAAAATTTGCTGTTCGTGCTCCTGAAGGAATTGCACAGTGTACCAGAGTAGACAGAGAGGAGTTAGGCTGCTTTGGCTTGCTCACTGCTGAGCGAAGTGTCAAGAGTGGTTCTCATAATCCAGGTCCCAACTGAAGGAGCACATCTGCTGGTGGAGGTGCTGTGGGTGGGACACTGAGATAGGACTAAGGAGGGAAAAAAGGTCACCATTAAGTTCTCTCCATCGTACTAATGTTTCCTTCAAAAGGGTTGACGAGATTTATTTTTGCTACTTAGGGCTTTTTTTTATTGACTTACTGTTTTCATTAGTTTTGAAATACCTGCCAGGGCAGTTGAAAAGCCTTTAGACTACCTTGCTTTCCTGTCACTGCAGTGCTTTCTGGAATATAAGACTGAAATCTGTAGAGATATATGAAAGCCTTTTTTTTAAACCGTCTTCTGTTATACTACAGCCTTGTGATGTTTTTAAAGTGAAATGCCATCACTGGCTTTGAGTTTAGGAGGCATCTAAACCTGTGAAGAAATATGTGTTTGAACTTATTCAGAAGAATGTAACTTTGTATTTGTATGTTAGTCCCTGAGTTACTGTGCCGAAGTGACACTTCTTCCTCTTATTTGAACAGGTCAAAACATGGTTGCCGGGAAAATGGGATGGTTGCCAGAGCAGCAGTCTGTGATGGGTGCCATATTGCATTACTCTCTGAACGGTGGAATGCAGCTTGGAATTCTTCAGGAGAGCTTGACATGGTACAAACTCTACTTACAGCTGCTTAACATCTTAACTGTTTGGATTCATACATAATGGTTAGTGGTCTCCTGGGGGAAGTGGAAGAGCCTCTTGCTGAAACTTGTGGATATTGTGGAAAATGCTGCTGAGACCCATTTGGATTATATAACCAGTTGACACCAAGGTTCTGCAGCTCATGAAAGGTATGTTTCTCCCTTGTTGCAAAAACATGGTGTTTCACACATCAAAATACTAAGCACATTGCCTTTGTTTTAAACAAACGTGCTAATCTGTTATTGTTTTTGTTGTTGCCTTGCTGTTGATACCTACCAATAGTTTTCAGTGGTGTAATATGACAGAAATGTCTTACTGGTGGTTTGGCAATGTTTATATCTTAAAGGTAAAGGGAAAAGCCAATGTGAAAATTTTGTTGTTTTCATAATTGTAATTTCAAGGCAATAACTTCAGTGGGTCTGTGGGTGCTTAGCAGCTCTAGAAAATGAGACCAGTCAACTTTTGAGAAAACCAAGTTAAAAACAATTTAAACTAAGCTTTTTCTGCAGTCATGATCTTCCAAATAGCCAATTTACTTTGAAGACATTACCATTTTGAACTCAAGAAAGCAACCTTCTATTGTTTAACCTTTCTTCCTCCAAATAGCAACAAAAATCTTATGGATGTCTTGTGTGTGGGAGAGAGAGTAAATAAAAGTATTTCAGTTAAAAAAATTATGGAATTATTTTGCTCCATAGGTTTTTAAGGTTTTGATTTAAGGCTTCTTGAAGAGTCTTTTTGCATCCTGGATGTCCTAGTGCTGTGAAAGTCTGTTGGATGAAGTTCAGTGCTCAGTTTTCTTCTTAGTGTATGAGATAATCAGTGTACAAAAATGAAATGGAAACTAGTGGAGAAAACGTGTGATTAAAGAGTTATTAATAACAAATTATTCTTGAATCTGGATGAAGTGTTAATCCAATAGTGTGGAAATCATTGAGCTCCTTAGTGAAACTATACTAATGGCAAAACAAATTTTAAAAGTATTTAAAATCTGATCCCTTTATACCTGTTTTGTGCATTCTTCATTATAGCTGAAAATCAATGACATGAAAATAGCTGGCTTTTCTGCATGTTTCAGCTCAGCTGATTGGTTCCAGCCTAAACCATATGTAGGGCAGACAAGTATTCATAATCTTAAGAAAAGTGCTGAGCTGGCTGGCCTACTTTAGAGCAAAACAGAAATCTGAAAGAATAATCACTTGTGATCCTTTCCAGTTGTAAACAGAGATAGAAGAAGCAATACAGTTCTAATTTCCTGGTTCTGGCCGTGTTTTAATATAGACCTACCCTTAATTTTCTTGATTATTCAGGACAAGCTTTTGTTGCATACTGAATGCAATAAACATACATCTAGATTTACGTTCTTATTATTGTTCTGCATTTATACTATTTTTGAACTTTGCATGACTTAAGTTAGCCATATGAAAGTCTTTAATTTGAAGTCTTGGAAATGGAAAGTCTTAGGAAAAATAAAGATTGTGCTGGATAAAAATGTTTAGAGCTGCTATCCAATGTCATCTTGGAAAAGAAGCCTAGTCATTTTGGGTCTGTATTTAAAGCAAATCAAAACTGCAATCCTTTTTTCTTTCTGTGAGGATTTTCTTCTAGTTCAGTTTCTTTTCAGGTACTTGCCACTCTTTAGAAAAAGTAAACTGGACAAAAAGGTACACTTCATTTTTCTGCATGAAAACTATTAATTTTCATCAACACTGAAAACTGAGGGCAATTTTTACTTATAGTTAATATAAATAGAGATGACTCCTTGTCTTAGCTTAATCTGTGAGTTTGTGTTTGAATATCATAATTGCCATAGTATTCTCAATATATTATGCAAACTATTAGATATATTTGTGTTTGTTTATACCTGGAACATTTCAAACATTAACAACTTGGTAACAAACATTAAGTTTTACAGCTTATCTGTCTTCAAATTTCTTTGGAGTCTTTCAAATAAAATGAAGAATCATTCTCCTATTCAGAGATAAGATCTGCAGAGAGAGAAAAAGCAGGGCCAGCTAGGAAGTGTTTAGTGCAGTAGGTGGGTGTTTAGTGCAGCTGGGAAGTATCCTGCATTGGAGGGGAACTACACTCTTGTGGGGCTTGCACGGAGAGGGGAAAATGCGTTTTGGGGGGCCCTGGCTGTAGCATCCCCATGCATTTCCCACAGGAGCAGTCCCAGCAAACAGATCAGATGAGGCAGGGGCTGGGTGGAGACTGAGCACTGGGGCAAACGAGCAGCACCTGGGCCCAGTGAGGGGTAACAAGGAACACCTGCCTTACCTGGGGTGGGAAGGGACTCTGTAACCCCGTGGTGGGTGTTGGGTGGAGACTGAGCATTGGGGCAAACGAGCAGCACCTGGGCCCAGTGAGGGATAACAAGGAACACCTGCCTTACCTGGGGTGGGAAGGATTCTTGTAGCCCTCAGAGGGGTTAGTTGTAACAAGCTGTGGAGCTGCTGCTTGAGAAGAAGTTTTCAGGTATGTGAACTTGAAGAGTGTGAAAGGGATTATTTTTGTGCTTTATCTTTGGTTCAATTGGACAATTGTTTATTAACCTTGTGAATGTCCTGGAAGGTGATGGAGCTATTTGCAGGTGTCCAAGGTAGTGTGAGGTTGGGGGTGAGCTCTGAACTCTCCCTCAGAAGCTTACCCTGGGATGTGTAGTCTGGTAGTAGAATTTGTACCCAAACCAAATTCAGATAGTCAGAAAAGTGATTCCTTCTTGGAACTGTGCTCTCAGTTAAGAAAGTCTTCTAGCCAGTGCACTTGGTTGTTTCTGAAATTATTCTGCACTATGTAACTGGGGTGAGAGTAAACTCAGGGGTGTCTCAGGCCAACTGACCCCAAGTGTAGAAGGGATTTAAGAGGCTGCAAGGAGTGCTTTTATAGTGTGGGGGCAAGTGAATTGCAGTGTTGGAGCTGTGCCTTGTGAAGAATGGGCAGGAGAGAAAAGGGCAGGTTTTGTAACTCAGCTTTTTAGGTGAGGGAGGTTGTATGTGGAGTAACTTCCTATCAGTTAATATCTGGGAGGATAGAAAGGAAAACAGGATAAGGACTTTATTTATTTATTTGATTGTTTGAAGTTGATAGCTGAAGTGTTTTTCTGGGTGCATGAGCTCAAGAATTCCCAAGTGAGGTAGACCCTCACATGCTCCACTGGTTGTTGATGCAAAATGGAGACCGGGGTGCGTTCCTGAGGGCCTGCTGCCTTTCCTCTCTCCTGTGGGAGGCCCTGCTCCCGGCAGCGAAGCACAAAGGAGCCTTCTTCTCTGGAGGCCTTACCAGAGTGTCCTCCTCAGGATGCAGAGGTGCAGTTTGACTCCAGTGAAATTTGGGAGAAAGCTTTTAGAGATACAGCTGTTTGTTAGTCTCTGAAAGGGGTCCCAGACACTCTGAAGAGTATTGTGCACTTATGAGAAGGCTAGCATGGTAAATAGTGACTTGAAGTTCTTCACTGGGAAAGTGAGGTAGAAGCTGTAGGACAGGACACCTTACCTGACTGGAGTTGGCTTTGTAGCTTGGGTTCCACGGAAACAGGTATTGATAGTGTCTGGAATTTTTGTCTTTATTATTTTGCTCAAGCCTGATTGAATCCCACGTGCTGAATCATATAGCTTACTGTAGGAGAAATCCCAATTGCAAATATGATGTTTTGGAGGTTTTTTTAATTTTTCTACTTTTATTTGTTTGTCACCTTATCATGCAGCTTGAGGTGCAGTACTCCTGCAGAGGCAATATAAGCTTTGGAGTCAAGTTTGTTTCTATTTAGCAAATTTTTGAGAGGTACAAGAAAGTCAACCAGGACTGAAAAGAAGAGTTTCAACTTGAAATTTGGGGGTGGATTTACACAAACCCCAACTCCCCACACCTTCTATTGCAGTTACCAGTGAGAAATAATTGCATGAAAACTTATAAAGAAAATGAAGCTTTGAACATGTGATCTGCTCTCAGTTATATCAGGACAGAGGTGTACTGGATCTGGCATAGCTTTCTGTTTTTTGATTGGATTTATTTTCTGTAGCAAGAAGCTTCTAACTTGCTAATGGATTCTATTTTGATTCCCCCCCCTCCTCTGTTGTTATAGCCTGAAATTCATGAAAAACTATTTCTGAAGCCTGAGGTAGGCTTTGTGCTATTATGCTTGATACCTTTCCTTGATTGAAAGGGGTACATATGTTTGACTTTGGTAAGGGGAAATGGATGAGCTAGGGGGATTTAGAGTGTTTTAACACAAAATTAGTTGTGGTCTTTGAGGACAGGACTTCCCCTGAAATGTTATAAGACTGCTATAAGTGTGGATCCTGTATTTATATCCGTGAATACTGTAGGTTAGTGCGAACAAATTATGTTAATTCTGTAAAAGAATCAAGAAGAGAAAAAGCTCCTACCTAGTCCGGAAGTGCCTGCTTCCACTAAAAATAGCAAAATGGTTACATTTTATACCTACAAACTAAAACTAAGCTACGTTCTTTCTATATAAGAACAATGTTGCCACATTACAAATTATGGTGCGTTTTGATACGTCCTAAGTGTTCCAGGGTAAACCTTTCTGTCAGTTTTCTGTGGGTTTGTTTATTTGTTTTGGTTTTTTTAAAATTGTTTCTGAAGCCTGAAGTCCCCCAGGAGGCGATGAGTGCGGTGCTGCTCTGGATGTCAGCATTCCTCCTCCTTCAGGGGTAAGGGAGCAGTGGAGTAGAGCCGCGACCCTGCTCGTGGAATTTCTCCCTGGCACGGGGGGCGGGTGGGTGCAGAAGGAGGAGGCATGTGATTGTCTAGAACTGAATGAGTGGGTATTCTGGGCCGATAAGGATGGAGTCTGACTTAGTTGTGAGCCGGTGAGGAGAGGAACTGGTGAGGCATTTTCCAAATGAGGGGTAGTTGCTGGTGATGGATGAGATGGAGAAAAGAGAGGTGGGTTTTGTGGGAATGGTTGAGAAACTATTTGTTTATGTCTGGAGGCCTGTGCCATCAGAGCATCCCTAGTAGGAAAATGTAGTGAAATCTTTAAATGGTTGTGGCATAGGTTATAAATATCTCAGGGGTCAGTAGTATTGGTGTCTTTTTGGTGTATGATGAGATTGTGCTGTTTAATGCTGTAAAAGGAAACAAAGTTAATTTTACCTTTGCACCTTTTGAATTAAATTACTTCTAAAATAACTGCAGTCTTCAATTGAGGATATAAGTTAATGTCTCCTTTTGCTTTGCAATGCTGTGCAAAGCAAAAATTCATTTAGGTAAGGAGTTCATATGTTGTCTTCAGATTATTTCAGAGGTGAAACTGTCATTTAGTTATCTTTGAGAATCTGAAAATGGGTTTTTAGTGGGTACCAGTGTTGCCCTGTCCGTATACTCTGGAAATAACAAAAGCTGGGATGACTCCACAATACCCAAGAAGGTGTGCCAGATGATGCAGCAAACACTGAGCATGTAAGTGTATATAAGCAACTGGCTGCTTTTGTGCAGGCTGGTGTGGTGCCGTGCAGGGTGTTAATTTAGGCCTGTGAGCTGCTCTGTGTGATCGTGCTGCGGGACTTTGTCAGTTGTTGCTTCTCTGCTGAGCCTGTGTAGGATGCAGCTTCAGCTCTGCCGGTGCTGGAGGTGACCTGAGCTGGTGGTACCTCAGGGGGCTTTCCCTTGGGGTTCCTTGTCATGGGATCAGTCGTGCTTTGGAGAGATGCTGTTGTTTTAAGCCTTTGGGTTTCAAGCGTTGAAAGATGCACCCTCTTACCCTTACAAAAGATGCATTGCTTTTCTGTTAAAAAAGTTAGATAAAATAGATTATGAAACATGTTATCTCCGGGGCTTAAGTTTGCCATATTCCAAGTTTTATGACTGCATATAGCCAGTAGCTTTATTCATTTGAGCTCCTGGACTGTACCTGTGAAGCACGTTTAGGCATGGGTCCTTACCGAAAATCAGACTTTAGAAGCAAGGGTGGTTCTGGTTCACAACTTTGTGTTTTGAATGCCTGTTTGTTTGGTGGTTGTTTCTGTTTGTTTGTTTGTTTTATTTATTGAAATATAATTACACTTGCAAAAGAAAGAATGAAAAAATATAATTCTAAACCCAAAATCTTGTTCTTTATCTTGTAGCTAATTTTCAGCTTCAGGATTTGTATACATCATTTTTATGGTCTGAAATCTGTGCACTATGTGTCATTAGTTTATAGCTTTCTTTATGCATATGGTTAAAATCTATATCCTAGATTAGGACAGGGTTTGATATATACCTCCTGCAGGAATTCCAGTGCTCAGACCATGTAGGAAAGGTCTATAACCTGCTATATGTTTCAACAGCAGTTCACCTCGTAATGGAACTGAAAAGGAAGTTTTAAGGGCAACAATAAGAGAAGTTTGTTCCCACTCCCCAAAGAAACAAATGACCGATTTGCTTAATGTCCACTGAGATTGGTTTTGGATTACATGATGCATTTAGATGCAAGATTAATTTGATGCTTGTTTGTTTTAAATGGCTTATTTAATAAAACATACTTAACACCTTCCTTGTATGCATTTTAATGGATTGTATCTTAAAACTAATCCTGGAAATATTTTCATTAGCCAATCCATGTTATCCAGTGCACTTTTTTTGTCCTGTTCAGCTACCAACATTTGAGCTGTTGTGTCTAATTTTTCAGAGAGCCAGAATAATAATTGCTGATGATTTCCGCAGTCATACTGGTGACTGGTGTTTTTGGACAAGCAAGTCAGACAATGGTGCATCTGTGTGTATATACACATTAATTACATGTTTATATTTTAGATATAAAATACCATATACATACATGTGCATATCATACAGTCCAAAATCAAAGGTGTGGTGCCAGAGGCAGCTTAATGAAGGAGACAAATGATTTTTCCCTTCTGCTTGAAGAAGTGTCTTGTTCATTCCCAGCTTCTTGTTGTCTTTTGTTGGTGGTCTTCAATGCTGTGTTGCCTCTTTGTTTTGGATTTCAGGTACTCAAAATGAAACATATGCCCTGTTCCAATTTCAGTTTGTTTCTTAAAATACATCCATCCTGTGTGTATTTTCTGATCAGTTAAAAAACATATAATGGAAAGTTGCCTATTGAATTAGTAGTCATTAGGCATCTCCTGAAAGAATTCACTGTAATCAGTTGTAAAACACTTTCAATCTCACATACTGCTCAGTCCTCCCTGCCCCCTCCAAAGGGACCACTGGAAAGCAACAAGGCATAGCTGAAATATACCTTTGACAAGCACTTAAAAAAATTAGTTTCCTTAACTGGTAATCAATACGGCTTAATTTTTGATGTGTTTATGTATTATGTATGCACCCGCTATATAGGTTGGTTTGATGGAATTCATCGCTTTAAATTATGCACAGTGTAATACTTGAAGTGGCTAGAGAATATTTTTTTTTTCTTTTTTTAAACATCTTCAGTAGGAATTGTTGTGAGTGCTATCAAAACTGTGTGTGGAATGTTACTTGTTGTGGACTTCATGCAGGGTAGATGTATTAGTGGTTCTCTGTTTGAGACAAGTGGAAGGATGTTTGCAAAAGAAGATCAGAAATGTTCCCAGATTGATTTCTTTGCATTTGCAAATGCAAAGAAATCAATCTGCTGCTTTGACCTTGTATTGCGTGTTGCAGTTGAAATAGTTTGGGTTTTTTTCCCCCCTCCCCCTGAACACTCTTGCAAAAGGCAGCAAGTTAAGATATGACAGATTAGAGGGAATACGACAGAAAAGAGGCAGAATGAAAATTCCTTCTTTTGCGGTTTTGTGTGTTTGAGATTGCTGCACAAGGTCATGAATCTTGAGTGTTTTCTTAAAGTGTTGGTACAGTGTTGTGGAGCATAGTTGGGCTGTCTGATGACTGTAGGAGAGCATATTCTAGACATCAAAAAATGGTGTTATTAAAACTAAGGACTTGCAGACACACTTTAGTCTGGTAGGTGGTTTCTGACAGAGAAGGGGAGGGTAGCTCTCTGGTTTGTTGCTCTGCTGTGTCAGAAATGTATCTGAGTGATGGTTGATGGATTAAAGCAGTGTATATCCTAGGATTCTGATTGCTTAGTGTGAGCAGTGCTGTGCAAACACCCCAGGAACTGCCAGGAGCTCTTTTGCATTTAACATTTTGCCTTGTAGTTTTCTACCGTGGGCAGTGGTCTATGTCCGTGATTTGTGTAAGAGGAGTAGGCTGTCTGTATTCTTGTTTTTTGTTCTGAGTGCTTCCAGGCTGAAGAGAGCTATGGACACAGTTATTTCAGGTCAGTGCCTGGATTAACTTCTTGGCAAAAACTTGTTATGGATCATATTCTGCTATCACTGCAAAACATTGCAAGTCAAATAGAGTGTCTCTAGTTCTGCTTGGGTATGATCAAATTCTTCTATGAAAACCAAAAAGAGAATATCTGTGGAGAGGCAGGGGTTGAATGCAGTATAATAACCACGTGCCAGAGAGGTACTTGATAGTAGTTGGCTTTTGAGGGAGTTACAGTCACTTAGTGTGTGTCTGTAAAGAGAACCAGGCTGCAGTCACTGGAACAATATTGGTTTATCAGTTGGACAACAAACACTGTCATATGTATATTTAGTGGCTTTGTATTTAATCTACCTCTTGTCTTGGTGTTCAAATATGAGAAATACAGACTGTGAGCAATATTGCCATAACCAGTTGATGTCAGCTTCTGGGTGTAGGGACATGCTTGCTGGCAAAATCTATAGGCAATACTGGCTGCCTTTATTTTGTTTTCCCAATTAGGAAGAGGAACAAACAATTCCTTAAACATAATAGAAGATTTAATTAATCTTAAAATTTTAATAAGGTTCTTTTTCTGTCTTGGCTTCTCAATTCTTGGATTTAGAATTGCTATGCTAGCTGCACATGACTTGTTTTTAATTTAAATAAGTAAAAATTGTATTTTAAAAAAAAAATCAGTGTAAGAATTCTGAACCAGCTAGTATTAATTTTAAAATGAAATCTCATATGTCAAGGGTCAGCATCTTTTGTTTGGAGAAAATTATTGGTATAGAGGCTCTCTGTATCTTTAACTGAAATGGTTTCTAATTTATGCTTGATTCTTCTGCTAGATTAATGTTAATTAGTTTAACATATCACTCATAAAAGATGTCATAGTTGAATCATTGCATAGGTAACAAATCTTGCACTGGCTAGCAATGAAGAAATATTACCTCTATTAAAACCCACACTTAAACTGTGGAGTCAGTAAGGGCTTATGACATTTTGGAGTTATCCAGCTTAATGCATTTTAATGCCTTCAGTGGTGTGAGGCTTTTTCTTGGGAGGCTCTGTGGGGGATAAGCAAGTGAGGCAGCGCTCTCAGATTGTGCTGTGCAGTGCATAGTGCAGCCTGTGTCAAGGGAGAAACCCAGTGGAAATGCTGGCTCAGGCTGGGGGTGGGGACCGATACTGTAACACCAATTCAGCCTTAAAACCCAAAAACCTCTCTGGTGTTGGCTTGACCAAAGAAAGCATCCATAAACAGTGGTAGAAAAGCTCAAAGCTGCTTATATTTAGAACCCAAGTAATTTGATATTAACAACACAGCTAAACAGTTACAAGTATGCGTGCTTGTAATTAGCTAAGTAGTTTCCATACATCTCTGCCCTGAGAGAAGCATTAGAACTGGGCCCATGGAAGGCAAATTCCAGTTGTAATTGTGGAGTGTTTAGTGTGACTCAATAATCCTTTTTTTCAAAATAGTCTCATATCCCTTGGAGGAGGTGATGGTGTGGTGCTGCCAACCCAGCCCTGAGCCTGCACCAAGTCCTGCTGTCCTGCTTGGCTGTTAGGGGTATCCAGGGCATGGGACAGGCAAGGCAAGTCAGTCTGATGAGACCTCTAGCCAAAAGACGCTGCCCACATTTACCTGCTTATTTAAACCATTGCCACTGGAGTGGCAATGAGCAGTCAAATAGATGTTTGAGAGTGCTGTTGCTTCCTCTGCCTGAGGAAGTCTGAGTGAGCGGAAGGTGTCGGATCTCAAAGGCTGGAAGGGATTCACTTGAGCAGCACAGACAGACATGCTCAAGAGCTTTGCATCCAAAATGTTAGTGTGAAAATATTGAAACCTCCATTGCTGAAGGTCATAAACACTTACATGGTTACAGGGTAAAGGCCAGGTGCTCCAGGATGTGGCAGAGAATGTTGGAAAATTTAGAGGGCACCTGCCAGTGCAACTTAGAGTTCATAAAGCAAGGAACCAGATGTGTTTTCTTGCATATTGTGTTTGTTTCCCTGTAAAGCAGATTGCTGAATATTTGTGGCCAGGTAAATGTGGTGAGGTTGATTTTTCTCAAAGTAAACAGCCAGCAGGTTCTAGCATCTCACAATTGGAACATCATATGAAACTAGGTAATTTAACTAAATAAACTTTTTAATATTTTTAAGTATTCTGTTAAATTCAGTGTTTCAGGTCTGAGAAAATGCAGTTTTGCAGCAAGTGGGGCTGGTGGAAGAACTGGAGTGTTCTTCTGACTCCTTTGAAATTGTATTGGGCTATTTGTACTTCTGTACTGCAGTAGAAAGCAGAGCTGGTGATTATTTAGTAGTGTGAGGATTCAATTTTGTTAATAAAAATAGACTGCTCTTTGACATCCTCCTTTATGGCTCATAATGCCAGTGTGTTTGTTGAGTGTCTCAGCACAGTTAGGTGAAGACAGAAAAGAACTATCCCTCTGAAGTGACTGCAATATTTGATGTGTAACCCTGACCTTTCAATGAGATAATCACTGTTGTGTATATGACTGTGAACATTAGGTTTTCTTTAGCTAAAGGAGACCTCTTTCTATGAACAGGTTGCTCCTAAGGTGATGTCTTCCCGAGGTGATTATATTTTACCTTCCTTAGCCATTTGTTCATTCATTCATTTGCAATTATAAATTCTGTTTACCACAAGAGTTGAAAAATTGTAGCAAATGAGCAACTTCTTTCTGAATTTGCCTCTCACCTTGGATTTGCATTAAGTTTTCAGACTTCCTTTAATTTTACCATGAAAACTGAATATATTAAAGTAATTTTATTAACATCAAAAGGCTTCAAATTGTTCACATGTAGCTCTTAAAATTTATAAAGCAGCAGTTTAAGACTTTGAAATTCTTAACAGATGCTCAGCTACATTCTCAGTATTTGAGCTTAAAGTAGAAAGAATTTAACTCAATTATAATAATGTAAACCTTTCCACTTTGCTTTGCATAATTAAATATTTTCATTTACATAGCACAGAAGTTTAATGTTCTAAACAGGATAGATAAGCAGAAGAAAAAGGCAGACAAAGATGCATCTTTAATGCTTGCAGAGTAGTAATGCACTTCCTGGTAATCTTAGTGCACTTTGTTAATAATAACTTTTACTAAAACCCATATGCAAATTTCAGTGAATATGGATTGTTTTTAATGTGTGTAATATTTTTTGTGTGTGTGCATCTACTGAAATATGCAGTAAAGTGCCTTAAAACTGGATCAGGAGTACAGTAACCTTCATATCTTCTACTTCTTGTTTTGAAATATTTAATTATTTCAATTAATAATTGACCTGAAACAGGTCTGAGAAAATTTAAAGTATCCATTTATTTATTTGGCCAACTTCTGTGGAGGCAGGAAATGGCTTGAATGTTCCTCCGTGGAAGTCTGTGATCCTACTGGTGCAGGAAAAACTATGCTAGAGGTGGTTACTCCTATCACTTTGAGTCAGGCTGTGTCTCAGACTCACCAGCCTGCTCTCAGAGGAGCATCTCTGGGGTGTAAGGTGAAGCACCAGGCACTTTGAGGACCATATGATAGACCAAAGATCTGCAAATAACCAGCTGCATTTCTCTAAGTTACTGCTGGTTGGCAGGTCAGCAAGGTGTATCAGACTGAAATGAATCTTTGCTGTTCTTGAAGAAATTTAGGGCAGCTTTTGTTGGCTAGTTTAATGTCACACTTGAATCTTGTGGAAAGCAGGAGGATCAGTGATGTTCCCCTATAATAAAATGAAACACTTTTGATTCTTAGGTCCCTGATTTCTCAAATTGTATAACATATTACAGGTTGTTATACAACACATGGAGAAATACAGGTGCATTAAATAAGAGAAAAAAATGCATTTTAAAATTTTATTTGTGATGTCTTTTATTTACTTACCTTGAAACTTCACCAGGTGTGTGGCTTGCTCTGATTGAATGTCACACATCAGAGCTGTTCAGAGGTTTGCTTTTGTGTTACATTTATTATGTGCTTCACATCTCAAGTTTTAAGTAGTAACGTAGAGGATATATAAGAGAATCCTGTACATTACATTTAAGAGAATATGGATTTTTAGAAAAACTTACATTGCATTAAACGCTATTTTTCCATGTATGGATCTTATGGCATGTATCAATCCACAGAATACAGTGGAAATCCAAGCAAAAGGGGGAACATCTCTGTATATTACTGTGTGTATGCATTGTGGGGTAGGGGAGTGGGGCAGGAGACCTTAAAGGAGGTTGATGTGTTTATCTTTGAACTTCTATTCACATTTTCTCTGGGGTTCTTTAGGTCATGAACTTTGGAAAATTGTTTCAGTGGCATGTATTTTTCTGGGGTTTCTGTTAGTTTTCTGGGTTTCTTCCATTTGCACATAGACTTTCTAGTGCACTGTGAAACCTTGTCATCTTTGCTTTGCTTGATGGGAATGGAGATAAGAGAAGCAGGGTGTAGCTGAAAATGAGAATTTAATTTCCAGTGTAGTAAAATTTCATGTCCTGAAGTTGTCTCTGACAGCCATTCTATTAATATAATGAGTGTCTGTTTGCTAAATAACAATCCAAGATTATAGATTACTTACTTGAAGAACAAGTGAAAGTACAAGGTTCTCATTACCTTTGACTTTCATATAATCCCAAAAATGTGTAGCAATACACTTGCTCTTGCATTCTCTTCTCTTGCCTCTAACATCACTGTGGAGTGCCCATGTACTAAAAGAGTCTTTGGGATATCTGAGTACCTTACAAATAATTTTATTGGTAGAAAAGCAACTGGAAGCTGTGATGTTCTCTTAGTTTCTCATTATTGTTTGTTTTGCTTTTAACTATTGAGTATTTTGCTTGTTTTCTGTTCCATTGCTGCATTAGACTTGTGCTACGTTTCTGAAGGGTTATGAGAAGTTGGAGTTATGAAAGAACTGCTTAGCTTGGGAAATCATAGTATTCTCTAGATTTTTGAGTTGTTTTTTTGCTTAGGAAAAAAATGAGTTTGTTTTGGTTTATACTGAGTTATGTGTAATGAATGTATTGGAGAAGTGTTAGTACTGTAGTCAGATTAGGTAAATTGTTTTTGTATGTGAGGAGTAAACATTGTTGTTTTCAGTTTGTTAACTGTATGTTTTAGCTGTGTTGCCTTTCAGCTGGTTTTCTGTTACCGTGTTGTCTCTGACTGTTTCTGCTCATTTACAACTGGGTTTTACTATACTGAAGCATCTTGGGTGAGATGGGGAATTGTTTCAGTATATGAGGTTAGGCATTTATCTAACTTTCCGTATGTATAAGGTAGGATTTGGTTCTTTTGTTAGCAAGAATCCAATGCATAGAGCTCTATGTAGAAGGCAGGAAAATACCTTTCTTGCTCACTAGATGTTGTTCACAATTAACTTATGCAATGTGGCTTAATTTGTTACAAAAGCAGCATGTTGTTGCTTTACTAAGCCTTTCTCTCTCCCTTAAAGTAATTGTGTGCCCATTTGTCATTTAAAAGCTAAACAAAAAAACCCTTACCTGACATTGTGAAAATAATACTGTAATATTAGACCTGGAAGTCTCTGGAGTGCAACCATTTATTTGTGTGATAGGTGCACTTTTGTCAGATTTGGTTTTGTCCTAAAGTTTAGGGAAATGCACTTTCCACTTCCCAACTCTGGAGTGATTTGTGGATGACTGGGTCCAAATTTAACTATTTACCTGTAATCTCTGGAGATGAGAATTCCTTGATGCTTTAATACCCGTGACTGTTGTTAGAAGCTGCAGTGAGTAAGCAAGTCCTGATTTACATGCATTTAATTAATCCTAATGCCTGGGATTTGTTTCAGTAAATTCACACATCTGGGTGAGTGCCCAAGGTTTTCAATGAGTCTTTATAATTTGCGTATTGACCTTTGAGGGCTGGAAACTAGAATTTTGGGGTATCACCCACATGAAACATAGGTCCCACAGAAGAGCTATTTCGGTATTTGTTAGTATTTTTTGCACCATGATTCAGGTGATGTTGAAGAGGGGGAGCAGATGTTCTTGCTCTTTTCTTAGTTTTGAGAAGAATGGGGGTTTTTTTTGAGGTGGTGTGTTTGGTTTTTTTAATCCCCCCCTGGAATGCAGTTTGAAAAACAGACACCTCCACAGGAGTTTAGTTCAACTGGGAGTTGGTCAGTGTATCTCATTTTCCTAAGAACTCTGATTGGATAATCCCAGGTAACTCCATGATAAGATCTTCTCAGCATTTGGCAGTACCACCAGTGAATGTTGTGATACTGCAGGTTGCTTCATTATTGCTTGAGGTCGTCTGGCCCACATCTGGATCCAATAAATTGAACCCAATGTATTTCAATAATTTTAAGTGCAAACTTAGCTTAAAAACTGTGTGGGGAAACTTTGGCTTGGAGTCTTTCTGTGGTGGAATTTTTGTCTGCACACTGAAAGAGTGAGGTATTACCACAGCAGAGGAAGGAGAGTTTAGGACACACCAGTCTGTGGGACTGTGATCCTTTGATAAAGTTGTGTGATTTATTTGAAATATGCTCAACTGATGGCACCTATCCCTGGCTGGGTTCCAGTGGGCATACATAGCTGGTTTTTCATGACTGTAAGAAATAGGCATCCTTTCCCTGGGTGTATTGTGTGAGTAGTAAGAACATTTGTTTTCTCTCAGCATTGCTTAGACTTTCCTGTATTGCTTCTGTATTTGGATCCTTTTTCCTCTGGACTAAATGATACTTGTGAAATATAGGGTACTGAAATCTCAGGAAGGATCCTCCTGCCCTCTACACTAGTCGTGTTAATTGAAATGGGAATGTTGTTTGAGGGTACAACTCTGTAGAGTGTCTGAGCAATGAATTTTACACCCTTCTTTGAGGGTTCCCCCCCATGTGGTGGGAATTTGATTTATTTTCACTCAGTTCTGATAATTTTGCCATAAGAGGTAATAGGCAGTTCTCTCTTGAGTGTGGTTTCTATGTGGGAGCTGTTAAATCATTATACCAGGACTTTTAGTGTCAGGTTGGATACTTTGGCAGGTTCTGTGTTTCAATCTGTGTGCTCTATGCTCAAGTTTTCTGAATATTGTGTGTGGTGTGTTGTTAAGGGTGGTATTGTTTAGCAGGGTGTGTGTGTGTGACTGGTTTTTGGTTTGTTTGTTTGTTTTTTGTTTTGTTTTGCTTTGGGTCCCTACTCAGTCTTTCCTTTTGTAATAATGTTGCGGGAACTGTAGTCCTTGAAGGTGTCTGGTTTGCTGTGAATGAAATCCACAACTCTGGGACAAGGCATTGATTTTTCCCTACCTTGCGTGTCCTTTGGGTGGGGAGGTTTCAGTGAATGTCTGCATTGGCTTGGGATTGCATTGTCTGCTTCTATAATTTTTGCCTGCTTGTTTGTATTTGCAACTACTCTGAAGGTGTGAATATGAAAAGGATATTTTGTCTATGTATAAAAGGAAAGATTTTACAGTATTAGTAAGGAGGACAAAGAAGTCAGGTGTAGGACTAATGACAGTCAAAGTTCTATCTTTTGGATAGAAAAAAGTTATAACAAATGCATTACAACTTTTTTTTTGGTGGTATATTTAAATGTAATAGTATGCACAAAACCAAGGACTACATAACTGGTAGCTCAGAGGTTTTGTTGTAGCAGTTTTAGTTTGATTCAAGGCTGTTATGCTGAAGATTCTCACTGAGCTGTTGTAAGCAGGTCAGGAAGTGTTTGTGCTTTTAAAGTTTCCAGTGATTTATAGTTTTTGAGTCTTGGGCTTGTCTTTGTAGTTAATAATCATGGAAGGTTTTTTATTCCCATCACTGTTTGAACCATATCAGGATTGGTAGTATTCATTGCACCTAGTGGCACTGAATTCCACTATGGACTTCATGTGAAGAAATCTAATTTTGTTTGATTTGAACCTGTTATGAGCTGTTTCTTCCAGTGCCCCTCTGCTGTTGTGACAGTAAAAGTTTCCTGCTTGCTTCATGCTGCCAGCAAGGATCTTGCAGAAGAAGAAATGTTTGTGTTTGTAGTAGTATTCTATATACATTCCATAATAATGATAATTACTAACATTCTGTTTAATTTTCCTTTTGGACTGCTGCAAACAATCTGTTAAAATAATCCATTGTTGCCACAAAACTTGGTTCCTTACTAGTAGGACTCCTGACTGTCTATGCAAAGGCAATACTTAGGTGTTCCATGGCATCCTCTCGCTCCACGTTTGTGTTCTGTTGGTTTTGCTTCAATCTCACCTATAACTTACATGCTGCAGTCACTGAAGGTGCTGATAACATTTTTCAAAGGTTAAAGAAGCATTCATCATAATAAAGCTGAGAAGTCATAGCCCTTTCAGGGCTGTCCCAGCTGACAGAGCAAACCAAAGTAGAGCTGGAAGGGCTCATTCCTCAGAGCCAGATAGCAAGTACAAGAATCCACAGCAAAGGGATTGTCTGTCCTCACTTGATGGCTTAAAATACAGAAACTGGTTTCAATTTTTGTATTTGGTATAATGAAATAAAAAGGAATGTTATTTATGTCTTGTTAAGAGACATTGGTGGAATAGAGGATTTTAAACAAATTTTCTGATTGTTGTCATTACTACTTTGAGAAGCATCTGTAGCAGAAAATCAATGTTTTGCATGTGTTCTGCTACATTTTTATGAAAAAATAATTTCAAAACAGTTATTTCTCTGAAAGCCAAAGTTTTTTGGCTTTTTTTTTTGTTTGTTTGGTTTTGGTTTTTTTGGGGTTTTTTTTTGGCTCCTGATAGTTTCACAGGGGAAAAAAAAGTAAAATAATTCTTATGGTAAAATTGACCTACATTTTTCATATTGATAATACATCCTGAGGGCAGAGAAAAAAAAAGAAAGCAACCAGATGCTTCAGTGCAGTTGGAAAAGGGGCTGGTGATAATGCCCTAAAACCATGCCAAAGTCAATGACAATACCTTGTTTCTCCTCTGTTAGCTGAGCAAGGTATGTAGGTACAACACACTAAGATGGAGGCTGCTGTCGTTGTGCCTGGATAAGACTTTATAGACATAGAAAGGTTCAGGGATTAATGGGAACTGGGAAGGAGCAGCTGGGAGCAGAGGCATTAGCAACAGGGAGCGTTCCTGTGTGTATTGCAGATACTGAAGTATTTTGTTAGCTTTCTGGGTATGGTTTGCAAATCACACGCAGATCCAAGTACTTGCAGGTATGTTTTCTATGATTCCTGGGGGGGAAAAAAAAAGTAAAAGTCAGACTGTGTGTTCTACTGTTTTAAAGAAAAACTAAGAATTGCACCTCTGGTTTGGTTAGATGTGGGGCTTCAATCACGAGAGGTGCTTCAGAGAGGTGTACAGAGGGGATAGGCAGACAGTGTGTTACTGTCCTGTGTTACTGATTTAACTACCTCCATTCTAGTCAGGACTTCGATTAAAGACATTTAAAATGTGATTCTTAAGCTGTTAAACTTTTAAACAGTTAAAGAAGGGGTATGGCAGTCACTTAGGATCAAAAAGGTAAGAGGAAAATCAGAGCTCTTCTGAAATAGTTCCAGAGGAATGGTGTGGCTAAAGAAGGTATTAATCCTTGCATATTCTAGAACTAAAACACAAATCTTACCGAAGAACCCGTCTTGATTGTATAGGGACAAGCTGAGCCCTTCCAGCAAAGTAGGCATGATTTAGTTACATTACTGTTGCTGAAAGTGCTTTTCCCCTCTAGAGATGGCATAGCTGATTATAATGTATGCCAATTGTCTTGTATGTTCAGTGAACTTGAGTTTCGGGCATGGTGGGTTTAAATATACAGTGACTAGACTTCATGGCCATGTCTAACAGGCTGGTGCATCTATGTAAAAATTAGGAAGTGCCTTTTAAAAAGAACATGGAATCAGATTGATCAGTATTAGGTATGCTAAATTATTGAACCAGCGTCAACCTGCTGGCATTGTCTTCAAGACGTGACAGGAGAAACCCTGTCTGCACTGTTAGAAACTGATGTCAGTCACCAGTGGCTTGTGGATCTGTAAAGATAAAAGTAAGGCAAAACTGAAATCCTGCTCTTGGGCGTTTCCACTGCAATACTTTGCCTGGCTATAAATGGAAACTGTAGTTTCTAACATGCAACGTGGGAGATCTTTTAAGACTCTCTTGTTAGTTGTTGACTCTCTTGTATCAGTTTAGGAAACTAGGCATCATCACTCCAAATCCCAGACAGCAGGTGAGAAAGAGCACTCACTTGAGCCAGCTTATTTTGCCAAGGCGGCCTTGGGGAATAACAGCAAGAAATTAGGAAAGGAAAAGAGAGAGCTGGTGGGCTTCTCTTGTGCAGTGCCAGTGGTGCTGATCTCCTGTAGGAGTTGCAGGGTTCTGGTTTTTACACGTTGTGCTTCAAAATCAAACATTGGTTATGTAAGTGCTGGAAGTTGTTTGTCAGTGATGATGGTTCAGTACTTGTGTTTGTCTTGAGAAGACTGGTGCAGGGAAATATGCTGACTTTGTCACAAACTTCTCAGAAGTAATGTTTTGCAGAGTTAAGATTAATGTGCCTGGTGGTGTTTTTTTTCTTCTCAAGCAGGTTTTTGAGTGGCAAGCCCTTTGTGCTCTGTAGGACACCCTTTAGTTTGGGTGAGTGAGTTTGCCCCACAGGCATCAACCCCTGGCACCTGCTTTGCAAATTCCATGAGAGTTTACTGAGAGAGCTGCACAACTGTGCTCATTTGTAAATAAATGTCTTGAGTTCCAGGAATCATTTGCATAGGCATTTAGATTGAAAGTTTTCTATCCAGTTTTGTAGCCAGTAGACTCAGGTAAAAAGGGACAGAACTCAGCAAGGATAACCAGATTTCTCTGGGCCATGATAGACTGGGGTTTGGCAGCTAGAAAGAAATCTATCTGGCTTGAGTTAATGAATTTTGGAAGAATAGCTTACCTATGCTTATAATACTCCTTCCCCCTGCCCCTGCCTCTGATAATGCTGAAATGAAGAGCAAGTCACAAGCATGTGGCCCTTGTGCCATAGTGCTTGGCTCCAAGAGTAAATGGCACACGCCAGGCTATCTGTATCTGTGCTGGGGGTTTGCCTGAGATGAGCGGCTGCTTTCAAAATTCTCGTTAGGGAAAGTGATGGATGGTTGTGTTGCAAGCTGCCCTTTCGCCTTCAGGGTGAGCCTGGGAAGGACGGGGCTTCTGAGAAGTTGTCAGCAGTGTGTAGGGCTGTGTGCTGGATCACTGGAGCAATGCTGAAAGGAGAAAATGGGAGTAATCCAGAGACCTGCCTGTTCAGACAGTACCTGCGAAACGTGCTGAAATGCAGGTAGAACCAAATGGGTCTGATGAATCATGTCTTGTCCATGGTATCAGATGGGAGCTGAATATTGCTATCAGACTTATTAACAGCTCTGTTCTTGTTCAGTGAATATTAAAGAATGATACCTCTTGTGCTGAATAAAGGATAACCTGCGGATAACAGCCTTTTTGAATCCAAAGACATTTGGACTGCATTTTGAAAGGTGGTGCTTCCTGAGAAACATATCAATTGATAGGATATATTTTGTAATTTCTCTTCAGTGAAGAAATGGAGAGGTATTAGTTGAGCATTTATTTAAAAGGGCTTAGTGAAGGTTTATGTAGGTGTATTTAAAAAAAAAAAAAAAAGAAAGAAATTAAAAACTCAGTACTTTTGAAGGATTTCAAATCAGAAGTTTATTTTTGGTAGTTGTGACACCCTGGGTGACTGGTATGTGCTGGTGCTTTTACGCATGTGTCAGTGTGCTGTCCCAGTAAGTGATCATACTTTCATCATTAACTGTCTCCCTGTATTCACACAGTGCTTTATTTGACAATTTTGCAGCTAAATGCTTAAATAATCTAGTAAGGTATTTCTACTTGTCATTCCATTCCCGTGTTTAAGAACAATATACTTCACAAGCAAACCCATTTAAATTGAAATAAAGTCCATCCTCTGTTTTTAGCATTAGCCTGTATCTAGATGGAACCTTTACATATTGGCATGTGTCTGAGATTAGAAATTGTGACATGGTGTAATTAAGTTTACATTACTACGGCTGGGTCTGGCACTTAAAACTGAGATCTTTGTGATGTATGAAAAATAAAATAAGTCCTCTGGTATATACTAACTTTTGGGCAAAAAAAAAAAAGTACTTCTAAAGAATTTAGAAATACATTAATTTACTTGAGCTAAAAATAACGTAATTTTAAATAGGCGTTGTTAAAACTGTTTAGCAGATGAGTCAGACTTCAGATTCCAAGTGTTGTCTAACAAACTTAGCTAGCTTAAAATGAGAAACTTCTAAATGTAATGGTCTTAATTTAGAGTGTGTTCTTCCACCATGGAAAAAATTCCTCACTAGAAGGTGAAAAAATGCTTTAGAGCAACATTTGAAGGAGGAATTACTTTTTTTCTTACAAATATCAATCCTTTTGTGTGGTTTTTTTTCCCCCCGACATGCTGCAGTAATCTTGCTGTCACCTCCTGCTCTGCTTTTTTTTTTTCTTTTTAAATTAAAAAAAAAAAAAAAAAAAAAGGAGGTGGATTTTTTATTTTTAAAAGCACAGTGTGATGATTTTGCTGTTGGTACAGCTGGGGAGGATCTCCTAGTTGCTTTTTAGCCAGGTTTAGGTGTTCGATGGGCAGCGCAGTGCTGTGTGCTCAGCAAGGCTCCTCTGGGGGAGATGAAAGGTGGGCCACTGCCTGTGCTGTCTGGAGAAGAACAGATCCTAGTTGGGCATTATCTGGTTCCTTGCTGAAACAGGAGCTGTAGGGACCTAGAAAACAAATGTACTTCTCAGTCTGTCGATCTGGTGATTTTCATTTGTGCAGACCTGGAAATGAAAATCCTGCAGAGAGCACATGAAGCCTTTCCTTGTTCCCTTCCAGGCTGTTGTCTGCGGGCCTTTGGAGCTTGCTTTGTGATGGAGTAACTCAAAGCCTGGTTTTACCGTGGACAAATAAGAATACTTACACAGTGTATGAGGTCTGTCTTGCAAATGATCCCAGTGGAGGACTGCAGTGCAATGGGTGAAGTCAAGTTATGAAGTGTGGTTGTGCTGTTGTGGAGGTGCAGAGTGGGGGTGGCATTGTCTGCTCTGCGTTCACCTTGTGTACTATGGAAATGCAGCTATTCTGTGTCTTTGTTATTTACGTTAGTTTGGTGTCTGGCTAGTTTTTGTCAGTACAGAACCAGAGAAATTGAAGTATTGTTTGAATTGCTGCTGCTTTAGGAAAATATTTCAGCATTAAAAAAGGCTAAATAGGTGTAAGAGTAGAAATAAAGGTTAAGTAGAGAAACTTAGGATGAGGTATTGTTGGTTGTGAGGTTTGGATGATTTTTGTACAAATTGGTTGGGTAGGATTCACTTCTTCCTGTTTCTTTCAAATATCCAAATGCACTAATAAAATCACTGCAGTTGTTTCTATGAACAAGAAAATAAATGCAGTAAAATAAATACTTAGACTTTGATTTAGAGCTAAAAGCAAAATTTATTATTTACAAAGACCACTTTCTGAAAGAGTTGAACTGATGAAAATATTTTTATTTTGAAAAGCATGTAATAGGTCAATTTTTTCTTAATATAACACTGAGTTTGACAGCAGAGTGAGGCATGAGCCTATTTAGGCTTGAGGAAGTTACAGTAAGTTAAAAAAAAAATTCAAATTCTCTGTTGATCTTGGAGAGAAAAATCATCTCACTGAGTGGTGGGTGGCTGCTGGATTTCTGCCTGAGGTGTGACAAAACCAGCCTGCTCATACAGAGGAAATATTTTCTTTCCGTTCAGTATCAGTATAGGAGCTGTTGCATTTGAAATTAAGAGCAGATTGGGAGAGAAGACAGGAGAGCCTGTTTTCCGTCTTCTGGCAGCAGGCATAGTAGGTGAGGATGTACCAATTCTAAACACTGCAGTGTGTGGTCACCAACAGAGTCAACCATATTCTCTAAATACCAACACAATTGATGGCAGAGTGAGGAAGCCCTTGTAAGGATATCAGTTAATTTCAAATGAAAGGGTCTTGAAGATCACTAATATAGAATTGTTTTTCTTTAGGAAAATAAGTATACATACAAAACAAGCTTGAATTTTTTTTTTTTTAATCAGTGCAAATGGTGATTAAAATTGTTGTTGTTTTTAAGTCCATTTAAATAATCTCAATGTGATGAAGGTAGAAGTCTATGACAGGTATTCCCTTTTTATTTATTTTTATTAGTATTGGGGGAAAAAATTATGTAAGACCATAGGTAAGTGCTATTTCATTCATTGTCTTTAGTTACATTTTATCATCTCTTTCTTGAAGTTTGAGACCTGTTTCAGTGGGTCCAGAGAGGAACAAGATGTGTTTCTATATTTTGGAATTTCTTGTGGAAGCTTATGAACTTAGTAGCATTAGTAATAGGGTAGGAATAAAGGATCTGTACAAATATTTGAAGTATATAAACATAATTTCTCTATTTAGAAAGAAATTTTTCTGTTGGGTAATACAGGGATCAATCTGGCATCCAAATTTTAATCTGTGGAATGAATGCTTTGTGTGGGTGTGTTTTTCCTTCATCTCCACTTTGTCAATCAAGAGCTTTCTTTTTGCTTGGCAGCAGCATTTTATCTATGATTTTCTAGTAATGTTGTGTTTTCTTTTGAATGGCTCTTTAATTTTCCGTAGTTCAAGAACAGAAACAGAGGATTTTAATACTGGTTTCTCCCAGCAAAACCTCTAGATAGTATCTTTTTTCTCTTTCATCCTCTGCTTTGCTCTCTTTTTCTTTCCTTCACAACACAAAAGGTCAAACAAAATCACATACACCTTCCCCCTCCCTGACTCTAAATGAGAAGGAAAAACCTCTACATCTTTATTTCTGAAACTCTTGCCTGGCTGCAGGCTGGTAGAACTGTACAGGAAGTGGACCTAATTTGAACGAAGTATTTAAATGTGTGGTTACATTTATTTGTACTGAGGCCAATACTGAGGTTTAGGTTTTGTTCTGAATAGAAAGCACTTTCCAGAGTTGGAGTGTGGAATGCCAAGTGTCTGGCATCAGTCGTGGCTGGTGGATGAATGTGTGCTCTGTCCAGGATTGTGTTTCTGATACTCTGCTGATTGCAAATATGATTCCAATGGTTTGGTGTATATTTAGGCATTGTGTGTCCCCCAGGGAAGGAAATGGTAGTAATTCAAAGAAAAAGTGCTGAGAATAATATTGTTTTGAATAGAGACAGCAATAAGTTTGAAGTCTGGTAAGGCTGACTTGGTGAGTAACTAGGCATGTTCTTATGTGTGAGATTAGATACTGTTAAAATATTTGGATGATGAAATGATTAAAAAAAAAAATAAAATCTGTTGATGGCAAGTTAAACCAAAAATATCAAGTTGCTTTTTAGGTGTCAAATTGTTTCTCAGTAGATTTTCTTTCTTTATCATAAACAAAAAGGGAGAATTTGATTAGGTTTAATGAAGCACATGATGACCTAGTCAGCAATCCTGCTTCTTGCATCTCTATTATATGGGTATGGCCTGTGCTCAATGTGGATTCAAAATGCAGTGCAGAGTTGTACCCTGAACCTGTGCTTTCTGTGTGGGAAGACTTTCCCCTCTGTATTAGCAAGGAAGATGGCTATATTTCATAGTTACTAGTTGTTGCTTTAGGCTCTTGGCAAAGTATCAGCGTAGCTTCTGCTCTGGTAATGTTTGGAAGTGTTTCTTTTGCAAGAAAATATTTTGGCACCTTGTTATGTGTGGTTTGGTCCAGCAGAAGAGCATGTGGGATGTGTAGTCTTCAAATGAAGTGCTGTAGGAGTATTTATTTTAATCAATTTTTAAACATGCATCATGGCATGGCTAAAAATACCTGCCTACTTCAGCAGAGCGAAGAAAGGCGCTGTAAATATAAGTGTAGGTGGTGTGAATGGCTGAGAACTGGGTAGTCTTTGCTGTAAGCTTCTAGGGGCTGTTTTTTGAAAAAGAATGAAACTCGAATGCGAACAGCAGGCCATAGGATTTAATTTTTTGTTTGTGTGTTTATAAATAGCTGGATTTGGAATGTCAAAAGATAACAAACCAACATTGTGTTTTATTTGTTACATTGGATAAGGTCAGGAGCACGAACTGCAGTATTCAGCTCTGACTCACTCTGTCTGGCTGCGCTGAATATGAGGAAACTACAAAGGCAGTTTTAAAGCACGTGGCTACAAATAACTTGTCAGTGTTTGGTGATGCAGAGTCCACATAAATCTCTACATCTGGAGTGTGTGAACCCATGAGTATCTCTTGTTAATTATCCTGTTTGACATTTCCAAAGCTAAAGAAGAATGATGGCTAGTTATGAATCATATCTTGCCATGCTGAAATGCCAAGCTTCATTTTATTGCGATAGAGATTAAGGCCAACAGAGTTGTAACTAGTCTCAGCATCACAGTTTTTGCTACTGTCAAACTGCTGATGCAGCGTTTTCTTAATATAAATGAACCTTTGCCCCTTTATGAAGTGCTTTAAACCTTGGAAAAATTTATGTCTTACCAAAAGGTTAATCCTGACAAATTATTGTAAATTATCTACTGTCTGTGCACTGCAGGTGCAATGAAAATAATTCTCTGCAGTGCAGGCCAATGCCTGTTTCCGTGGTTTGGAGGGTGTTGTTACTGTGCCAGAGGCACCGGGGTGTCCTCGGGAGCAGCGCTCTTGGTGGGGCATGGGCTAACCAGCTTCATTTCTGCAGCTTGGTGTTTTGGACAGACCCTGTACCAGCCTCGTTTCAGCAAAGTATGAATATCCGTGCTTAAATAACATCAGATTTCAGTGGTGTCAAAAGGCTTCAATGTATCAGGGCCTTGAGTCCTGTGGTGGGTTTTTTTGTTTGTTTTTTGTTTGGTTGGTTTGGTCTCTGTTTTTTCACTCTGGGCTGCTGCATTCTTAGTCCTACTATTAATGCAGCGTGGGGGGAGAAAATAGCCTCTGTGCTGGGTAGCCTCTCATCACCACAAAGAAATCCAGATTGAGGTGTTTGAGCATGGTGTGCTTAACCAACCTCATAGCTCAGATATAAGGGAGTTCATGAGATCAGTACGTTTCACTTCCTTTCATTTCTGTTTTGACTGAGAAATATGAATAAGTCTAACTGCAAACCATATTTTTAATCACAGTTCAAAGTTACACAGGGATGCAGGCTTGTACCTGTAACAGCTGCATCTGCATTAATGTTTTGTGATTTCTCTTATTACCTATAGAATAAAGTACTTGCATAAGTGTGTGATGGGGGTACATCACAATTAGGTAAATTTGTGAAAACTTTTTTTTTTTAATGGTAGCTGCCCATAGCTGTAAGGGCATGCAAGCCTTCTGAGAGGATGTTGTGCTTCCTGCAGGTCCTGTAAGTAGCTGCTGGGTTCCTGGGTATTAAATGGGTTAACAAGTTGAAGTAACTCCCACCTCAGCACTGTCCTGGTGTCTAGTGTTGATAAGCATTAAATGACCCCTAAACAAGGATACCTTCTCAAAAGTGTCACAACAGAGGATTTCTTGGTGTTTGTTAATTGCAAGTGTGAGACCTGCTTGTTGTATAGATTGGAAATGCAGATATTCACTGCCTCAGAACTACCCTTCCCTGGTTTCCCCCCTGCTTTTTTTTTGAAGCAAGAAAAATGCATATAAGAGATGAGTGTGATGTGTCTTGACAAAAGGTTTGTTTCCATGTCATGCAGTCAACAGGACCTGGAGTAGTGTGCCCGGCAGACATCTGCAGTTCTGAACCACATAAACTGAGCTGTGGCCTCAGTATTTTTTCCAAAACAGGTCCTTTGGAAGCAAATGCTATGTTCACTGCTCTTTCACTGCAGGAACAGTGAAGGGCCCTGCCTGCCTCCTGCTCACAGGTGGTGTCAGCCTGCCGAAGGGAGTGTGAAAGGCAGCCCCTGTGCTCATAGGGCCAGCTATGGTCCATTCTTTCTCTCCTTAGAGTCCAGCCACCCTTTAGATATATATTTCCCTCCTATAGAACAACTGTTTCAGCATTTTGCTCACTGATGGTGTGGCTGGTGGTGTCTCCCTTCTCTTTTGCAGTAGCTTTTTTCCACTTTTTCCTCTTGACTGAAGTTCTCTCTTTAACCCCTTATTGTGTCTGCCCAATTCCATGAATTCTTCTTCTGAATTCTTATTCCTTCCCCACAAAAAGCCCCTTATTGTCAGAGGGGAATGCATTTTTGCCTGGCCTCTGGACAGCTGTTCTATTCAAAACCTCTCCCCTGGAGTAAGAAGCATCCCACAATTCATTGCTTCCTTTGCCGTGGTAAAAGCTAGAAGAATGTTTAACAAAGACCTACAATTTGTGAGGGGGGTGGGAAAATGTGAGTGTAACTTAATAGTTTCAGAAAACTGCTGAATAATATAAGCCTTTAAAGAACCTTTTTGAAACCTTTATCCCTGCTCATAAGCAGCTGGGAAAGCAATAAACTTGCAGGATTTGATGCAAATATCTTATTGGGACCTCATGGGCGAGTCACGTATTTTAATTATTGAATGTTTCCAAGGCTTTTTTTGTCATTGGAAGGTGTCGTAAAATTAAAACACACATAACATGTTGTGGGTTGATAATGACCAGGCGAATGATGGACTGTATTGTGTTTTGGAGATTTTTGGAGTCAGGAAGGTTATGCAAATGAATATGCACATTTGTAAAACGTTGGGGTTTTTTGGTTGCATTTGTTCATTAAAGCCATTAGTTTTTCTTTCACGGATTTATGTGTGTTTGGTAAACACTTTTGATCATGGGAAGAATTTGTGATATGGAGTTGGATCCTAGTCTGAACAAAATTGTTACAGAGCAGAGTGCTGAAATTGGTGTTTTAAAGGAATGCAATCAAGTTAAAATTACAGTTTTGTGTCTGTTTAAATGTTATAAACCATTTTAATGCCACAGTTCAAGTGAGAGAAGGTTGTCTCAAAGAAAGATGAGGAATAAAATCCTTTGCTCTAAATCTTTTGCTAGTTGAACGGGCACCTTTGACAGCCCTTCTTGAATGCTGAATCCTGCTGTGTTCTCACAGGGGTCACTTGCTTTGTCTTCTGTCAAAAGGCCTTTTCGAAGGGGTGGGAGCCTAGTGAACAAATGCTGCTGGTTTTGAATGCATTTAATTTCAAGTGCAAACCTGCCTTACTGCTGCTTTCTGTGTCAAACCGTTCTGGGGACGAGACTGCCATTTTGCGATGTCAGTTCTGCTCGTGTCGCAGTGGCCGCGCTCCTGTCCCCGGGAGCGTCACACTCGTGTACGAACACACCCTCAGCTGGTGTGGGGGTCTCAGAGTGCTGCAAATGCCCAGGCCCTTGTGCCATGTGGGTCTGAAGGCCCTGATCCCTATTTTGTGAGGAATTTCTCTCACCCTTTTGCACATGTTACCATTGTCACCGGCTGGTGTAATGAAGAGTCCCTGGGTAGTCATTAACGTGCCTGGCTTCATAAACGCTTTTGGTGTAGAGTTCTTAGCTGCAGCTATTTCTGTGGTACAAATGGTATAAGAAGAAATAATTAAAAATTTATTTAATAACATTTATTATTAAATAGATATTTATGTAATAATTTATTATAATAAATGATTTTTTTAATAACTAGTTAATGTAGAAAAGCTGTAAGTCAGAGTGGACTGAATCATGCAAAATACTCATTGCCAAGTTACACATGCTTAAAACTGTCTTGTGGTGTTGTGGCAGGGATTATTTTTTCACCAGTGATGGAGCAAGCATTTCAATGAAAGCCAGGCTGTTCTGGTCACGAGTCCCATTGGCTGCACTGATTTCTGGTGTGTTTGCAGGTACATGGCTCACATCACCTAATTTCTTTGAGCAAGCTCGTTCAGCAATTTTGCAAAACCAGTCCATGGCGTGTAGTGTTCTTATTTGCAGGGTCGTGTGGGTTGCTAAGGTTTGAGGTGTGTCAGAGCTCCCTTCTGCGATGGCTGTGTGGGAGCCTGCGCTGTGTTGGTTGTAGCTGGAGGGGTCACAGCAGCAGCCCCTGCCTAGACTGACAAGGGGCTCTGGGAAGGGGGTGACAGTTGGCTCCCAGATGCGTTCAAACCCAGGGCTGCGAGCATTGCCCCATCTGCTTTGAGCAGAGCAGCAGGGGGTGTTAATGCCTAATATTCATTGTACAGAGGGAGTGGCTACATGTTTATTACAGGTCCCCTGTTAATTTTGTGTAGAGCACTAGAGTTCTCTTGTGTAAGTATGAAGAAATAAAACTCATAATGATCTCTTCTTTTCCCTTGAGCTTGCACCTGCTCTGCAGGATCCTCACCAAGGTTTTCTGTTGGCTCTTTTTTTTATTTTTTTTTTTTCATAGTTCTTTTAGGCTGTAATGGGAAGCTTTTAGGAACCATATGAATGTTACTGTGCTATGCAACAAGGGCCTGCATGTTAGGCAGGGGACTGGAGGCAGCAGGGAGCTTGGTGAAATTATATTCTTTCTGTGCTGGTCGAGACTGCTTGGCCAGCTGGTGCCAGGTGGCCTGCTGCTGGAGCAGCAGAGGATGTGAAAAATAAGCCCTTGCTTTCAATGGCAAGTATCTATCCTCCTGGGCTTGCAGTCTCTGCAGGGCAGCTGTCTGCTCTCCAGTGAGTGCCAGATTGCCACGTTTGCAAGGAGTAGCCAGCCGTAAGTTCTGAGTAGTCTTAGAGGGATTTGGGAAAATATGTGACCATCCCCCAAAGACTTGATAGCAGCCTGTGACATGCAAATGCAATTCTCGCATTTTCTGATTGGTGCCAAAGTCTTTCAGGTCCCAGCATGTAGGCATTGGTTGTGCTGTAGTGTGGCATTCACATGCTTATGGTGTTAGTCGCTTTGGAGTCACTGTAGTGAAAGAAACAGCCACGGAGCTGATGCAAGAGGTGCACTTGTGAATTTTCTAACTACAAATAGTAGTGAGGTTTTGAAGCATAGTCAGAGAAACTTTTCCATCCTCCTGTATCTCTAAAGGGTGTGTTTTGGGGGGGGGGGGGGGGGGGGGGGGGGGGGGCGGGGGGGGGGGGGGGGGGGGGTGGGGGGGGGGGGGGTGGGGGGGGGGGGGGGGGG
>JAWWEU010000081.1:59838710-59881286 GCA_035583155.1 Acropternis orthonyx | reverse complement strand
AAGGGTGTGTTTTCCCCCCCCCCCCCCCCCTTTTTTTTTTTAAATTTGAAATTCAAGGGTGTGTATCTTGAATCTTGATTTAAAATCTTAAATAATTTGTGTGGTAGTTGAAGATCTTACAGCCATTTATGACAGGGTTCCCCTTCCACCCCTGTGCTCAACCCTGGTTGAGATTGCTGTCACTAAGGCAGCAAAATTACTTGAGCTGTGACAGAGCTGGAGTTTGAAGTCTTTTGGGTAGGACACCAGAGTAAATGGTGAATTCCTTGTTTAATCTTCATTCCTGACCTCTGATAGCAACTGGGAAGGAGGGACATGATGTTCCCAGACCTTGCAGGACCAAGACCCATTCAATGCTTCCCTATAAGATGCTGACCTGCTCTCACTTTGCATTCCCTGGACATGTGATGATAGAGATACGATTGTTGCAAAACTAGGTGTCCAAGAGTTCTTGACTTTTCACCTCTTGCTTTGGGTAGTAGTACCCGCAGAAGAAAGACTGTGTTCGTGTACCCTGCCTACTGGCATGTGCTTGTGCATGAGCATAGATTGGAGAGCAAAAAAAATGTAGGTTGGCAGCTTTTATAGTGAGGTACAAAAGAAACAAAGTTGGATTCATGTTCTGTTACTTGAAAAATGCTGTTAATAGCCATAATTTCCTGTAAGGTGAATCTGTAAAATCCAGGCTATTATTTTCTCTCCTAGCACTTAGTGTTAAGGTTTAAGTGAGTATGTTGAGGGTGGCAAGGACATTCATTCTCTGCTGTCTCAGCTACACAAATGGCAGTCCTTGGGCAGGAAGGGGATGGGGAGAGGATGGTGTCCTACCCCCTGGCAGAAAACTGCTGCAGCTTCCTTGTCAAAGCCCTCATTTACTGCTATAAACCTCTTCCTTTCCCCTTGTTTATAGGGAGAGACAAGCTTTCAGCCTTTGTCTGCTGAATGATCAACTGAGTTTTGGATTTTTTTTGTTTTTTAAAGTAAGAACTTATGTGAGTAGTGCTGCTTGTCTGCAGATGGCACAAAATATGACAAAATAAGAGAGGAAGAAAAACCACGGGAAATGGCATGAGTCTATTACACACAAGCAGAGTGCAAAGGTATTAAAGAAAATTGCATCAAAGCAACTTTAAAGTGCCAGGTGGATGATGCAGGCTGTGATCTTTATCAGCCTTTATCAGGGACTAACCTAAAAATTAGGCATAGTATAAGCTTACCCTAAGGTGAACCTTTTGGTTTCTTTGCATACCATGCAACGGGTATTTACATTTTGTCGTTCCCTTGTTATTTCTTATTTACATTATTGTTCCCTTGTTTTGTAAATATAGGTCACAACCATAGACTATTTTACGCTGCTTTTAATCATGAAAAATTCATGACAAACCTTGAGAGCACTGTCTCCCTGTACAGTAAGTGTTAGTGATAATAAGCACAGAAAGGTACTTCAATGCCTTTTATCTTTTTATTTTGGGGGTGGGGGACAGACCATAGAACATTAGATGAATTTTGTAAGATCTTTATTGTGTCTGGTGCCTGTAGATCTATGATGCTGGTTGGCTGGAGTGCAAGTTGGTCCATTAAAGAAATGTCAAGTGTAATTTTGGAAGAGATATGTTTTAAGACAGTACATGCATAAAATAATAGCATAAGGAATTTGCCTCTGGGTTGCTGTGAGGGTGATGCATTAATTGTCACAGATGAAGAGGTAGGCTCCCCCTTGGAGCTCATGATTTTGCTGTTCATGATTTATGAGTCTTGCCACTCATTAGAGTGGGACACATGTGCTATTCTCATAGCATGTAAGAGATGGTCTGTCTTTGATCTTTTAGCAACAAACTTGTAAATTTCTAAGATCTACCAATGCCTTAATATTACTTCTCCCAAACTGTGCTTTCATTTGGTTCTTAATTGAGCAGTTTTCAGTTATTTTTTTCCCCCCTGTAAAGTGTTTCTCTATGCTAAATATTGATTTTTATTTTTTTCTCCCTTTTTGTCCAGATGTACCGAAATGCAGACAGTTAAACTAGTGGTTCTTGTATAACACATAACAAATCATATCTTGTCTATTTTTTCCTTTATACATCCTGTTCAGTTTATTCAATTCAGCTTGGGAGTGAGATCAGCTAGATGATGCTGTTGCAGCAGAAGCAAGACAGTGATGCTGTGGCAAGCACTGCGCCTCCCCCCAAGTGTTTATTGCAGCTCAGTTCGTTTCTCTGCCAGTATTCATCTTGGTCTGCACACCTGTTTTATTCCTCTCTTCCCTGTATAAACATGCTTTGCTTATTAGCTGAGAAATGCCGCTCCTGGCCTGATGGTGATGGTGGCCCTCATTTGTGAGTTTAACTACAGGAAGAACAAGTGATGTTGTACAAGGAAGAGAAATGAAAGTCTTTAGCATGGCCCTTCCCTCCAAGCCTTGAAAATGACTGCCTGGAGATATTTCTTGGCCTCCTGCAGACATTTCTGTCCAAATTCTGTCATTATAGTGGAATGTTTTGAATTTTAGCTCTGTAAGGCACTAAGCAAATACAGAAGCATAAGAATATATTGCCTGGGCAAGTCTTTGTTTGTTGTGCTGCCTGCAAAACAAATTTTCATGAGTTTTTCTTGTTGCAATAAGATATCCTTGTTTAATAAGGTGTTGAATAGGATGTCATATGATTTTTTTTCACTCATAAGTTTAGTTATGACTGAAATGCTTTTCTAAATTTTTCACATGAATTTTCCCCCTTCATCATCAGACTAGGAGTGTGACTGACTTATCAGCTCTTTGTTAATTTTCAAGGTATCAAAGAATGATTTGGTGGTTTCTTTCTTTGTTTTGTTTTGTTTTTTTTTTTCCTTCCAGCTGATCATGGTCATTCATATCACCTTATTTCAGTCAGTCCTATCCTATTATTTTAGTGTAGTGTATTTCTAGAAATTCTGACCACTCTTCTGTTGTTTTCAGATAGATAAACTTAGTTTTATGTACCTGAAATCTGTAGAGTTTCCACTTTATTTCTGCTTTTCTGTGCCTTCTAAATGTTTTATATAACTTGTCTTGTGGGATAAAGTATAAACAAGTTTGGTTTATAAAACCTGATTTTAGGAAGTCTGGTATATTCCAGGAGCTTTGAAGTGTACTTTAAGGTGATACTAGTACTCTCCATTTTTAAAGCTGAAACCTTTTCCTTGTTTTCAGTCAGAGCAACTGAATGGTGGAGTGTGTGCTTTCCTATTCGATCTGGACTTTCCCTTCTGTTTTCAAGGTGGTGGGTGTTTTTGTTTTTGTGGTGGGATTTTTTTTTTTGAATACTTTGAGCATTGTTATTGTATTTCTTGCTGTAAATGAAGCAGAAATGATTCAGTGTCACAAACATCATCATAGGATAGCATAAGCGTAGAAAAATAACTCCAGAAAAGACCAAAACCCATTCTAAACACAGTGAATGTAGATGATTAGCATTCACTTAATGGGTGTAAGAACTTATTTTCTCTAAAACTGTTCTGAAATTCGCACTAATAGTAAATATTTGTGATGTGGGAAGGGTATTGTTTCAGTTCAGTGTTCCCACTAAAACTATGAGCTGCTTGCTCCCCCTTTCCCTGAGGTGGGCTGGAGGGGGGGAGTACTGGAGGCACAAAATGTAAAGATCATGGGTTGAGATAAGAGCAATTTACTGGTAAGGCCAATGAGATAAGAAAATGAACAGTAGTGTCAACAATATTATTAGCAAAAGGGTAGGGAAGCGAGAGAGTGATTCCCAGACAGAATGCTCCTGAGCCTGATCCAGCCGCTCCCTCTGGCTCCGAACTGGTGTTACCCCACCAGGTTTGCTGGACTGGAAGGAATCCCTTCTCCCCAGAAAAGACTCCCTTGCCCTGCTCCAGCAGTGACACCAGGTGATCGAGGTGGGCTAGGATAGCCTCTGGGTCCCAGCCATGCACCCTCCTGCAAGGATTAACCCTCTCCTAGCCAGAACCAGGGCATCTGTTAAACCAGATTGAACCATAAGGACAATTTAGAGAAGATTTTTTCATTGATTCTGAGTCAGTTTCTATGGTTTTGAAGAAGGTGCCTTCAGTGTGCAGAAAATTGAGATGTGCTTGCCAAACAACTTCAAAACATGAAACTGAGTAAAAACATGAAATAAAATCTAAACAATTGCAGAAAAGATTTAACGGCCAGAAAAGCCAAGCTGTCTTCAGAACCTCATGAAATAAAATAGGTAACTTACTCTGCATCTAGCTAGTACTCTTTACCACAATTGCCTATCAGGATGATACTAATAATTTCAGTTTTCCTTGATTTCTAAATCCTAAAATACAGCACTTCATGATATGTAAGTGCTTATGCTGTTACTGAGTCTTGCTGATGTTGTCCATTACCAGTTAAACTGACTAAAACTGATTTTCTGTCAAAGTATTTTCCAGTCTAAATTAAACTCCTTATCTGATGTCATATTTAACATAGTGTTTTCTAGGTTTTTAAAACTGGTCTAAAGTACTTGTTTATGCATGGAGCACATGTGTAGAGTGAATGTGTTAGTAGTATCATGCCCTCCTTGTGACCTTGGATTAATCACAAGGTATAGTTTTTAATGTAAATGAAATTGCAGTTTTCACTGTAAGTGGTGAGAGGTGGTGATCCATAAGAATGCCAGAGACTGACATGAGTTCCAGGTTTGTTTCCATGTTTTACGCTAGGTTAATGCAGTGATAACTGAACTATTTAGGAAATCTCACCTGGCCAAAATGAGCGGGGCCCTGATCTTAATTTATATTCGTAATTTTAGCACTACATGTGTTCAGTTTTACTTCTACAGAAATGCTCTATTCGTGAACTTAACTTGTTTAAATTGGTAGACCCAAATTTATTTGTGGTCTTGTATGTTGTTATTTATAGGTATTTGGGAGTCTTTGTCAGGGCAGAGATGTAGATTTGCTAGAACTTTGCAAACTTAAAGGTAACTCTTGCCCCCCAGAGTTTACAGTGCAACCATTGTTGCTGCATTTGTAACTGCTTTGGAGCTTGCCAGGAAAGGACTATTCTGTGTTTGTGCAGAGGGGCTTCTTGCAGAGTCCAGCCCTCTGCAAATACCATACTCCTCTCTCAAACTGGTCTGTGCTTGTTCTGTACAGCACTCCTGTTACCGTGTTACCGCAGTGATGTGTGTCCCCTTTCCCCAAAGTGACCAGTCCACAATGAATAACGCAAAAACCTCATCAAAATGAGTGCTTATTTTAACTATCTGCTATGTGTATTTTGGTGGTGTGTTTCCCGCTCACCTCCTGGCCTCCTAGTTTGTTTTTTGTCTCTCTCTCTCTGTTACAAGGCCCAGGAAACAGCTTGTCATGAAGAATTGCACTCAAAAATCTGCAGCCAAGCATGAAGCCTTGCTGCCTCCTCAGCTGTAGGGTGCCCCAGTGTCCCAGTTGCTGGGGTGTCTGTGCTGCCAGGGCAGCTGTACCTGCAGCACCTCTCGGGATGGGGTGGCATGATGTGTTTCTTAACTGTTCACTTTCTCCGACTTAGAACAGCCGTGGGACTTGTAGCCCTTCATTGTTTTGAATGCTGCTCTCTCCTTGTGCTGCTTCAGGAGGAGAATGTCTCAGCTTCAGGCTCAGGGAGAGCTGGCAGAAGCCTGCAGGGTGGCAGCAGCACAGGTTTCATGTCTCACACAGTTGTTTCTGCAAGGCACGTGTGCGGTGGATATTTAAGACAGTGTTAAACTTCTGTTTTAAGCTAGAAACAGAGATCAAAGTCCTAGTTTTCTGTCTAGAAGACCTGTCTGTTCTGCTTCTGGTCATTTGAGTGGATGACATATAGCTTATCCAACTTTCATTTGAAAATACGATCAGATTGTATTTGTTGCTGATGGTAATATTTTATGTTCTATATCCCTTCAGAGGCATTTGTGAGCTATTTTTTCAAGAGTGTGAAGAAGTCTTTGTTTTGCAGGAACTCAGCAATAGTTCCAGTTCATCACCAGCAGCAGTGCTCCTCATAGTGCTAGATGGTAACTGGGAGTGTTCTCTGGAACGGTGTTTTTGTGTTTTTATCTTTAAAAATCAAGTAAAAGGATTGAAGGGGCAGTGGTGGTAAAACAGAGCCCTATATAAAGGCAATATCAAAAAAGACATTAAGCTATTAGAGAACATCCAAAGAAGATCTGTGAAGGTGGTGAAGGGTCTGGATGGGAAGCCTTGTGAGCTGTGGCTGAGATCACTTGGTCTGTTCAGCCTGGAGAAGAGGAGACTGAGCGCAGACCTCCTTGTGATCTTCAACACCCCCATGAAGGGAAGCAGAGGGGCAGGCACTGGGCTCTTCACTCCTGTGACCAATGACAGAACTCCAGGAAATGGCATGAAGCTGAGTCGGGGGAGGTCTAGGTTAGACATCAGGAAAAGGTTTTGGACCCTGAGGGTGGTTTGTCACAGGAGCAGGATCCCCAGGAAAGTGGTCAGAGCACCAGCCCTGCCAGAGTTCAAGAAATACTTGGACAAGACTCTCAGGGGCGCATGGTGTGATACTTGGGGTGTCCAGTGTAGGGTCAGGGGCTGGGCTTGGTGATCCTTGTGGGTCCCTTCCAACTCAGCCTATTCTATGCTTCTATAAGGGAAAGTAGGTTTTATTATCCCAAGAATTAGTATTTGTTTTAGAGCAATTGTTAACCTTTGTGTATTCTAATTACACGTTGAGAAAGTCCTGAAGACTGAGGAGCCACACAGTGGAGATGTTTTAAGCTGTGATTGATTGTTCAACTGAAAATTCTCTTTCAAAAAAGTAGGTAATGTATTTCTTTTCATATAATACAAGTGCATCTTTAAGTTGATCATCAAACTTAGTAGTTAAATAAAGCCATGTATTGTAGTAGATGGAGAAGAACAACTAGTAGACAGAATAAGATTAGGTTGATTATGTTGTTACTTTGCTTGCTGCTACCCAGCTTGTTTTTTGACCCATTTTTTTTGAGGAGTCAGCTGCTAGAGTGGTTGCTATAAAATGAGAACTTCACCCTTTTCTTCTACAAAACACCAGAATTTTCATGTGGCACGAAACACGTTTTACCTTCTACATATTTATTAGAGACCATGCTCTAAAATGCCAAGGTGATGGGGGAGGAGGAGAGGATGTTTGAGAAATGAGGAGGCAAAATGAGGTGTGAACTTAAGGTGCTGAGTTTCTGAACTAAAAAACCCTTAGGTCTCCTGTGAAGGCGTGAATGGGCCCATACCTTTGTATAATATAGGTCAGAAGTGGGGAACTAAGTCCTTCAGTTCTGTTTCCTCTCTTTCTCTGAAGCTGAGTTCATTAAGACTTGCATAATTTTGGATCATGGAATTTTTTAATGTACACTAAATGTGTTTTGAAAGGGTTCTCCTGCAGATGTGAAGGTTAGAGCTGAGGAATGAGCAGAGCTGAGCCTGCCTGAGCGTGTCATGTTCCCATAGAGGATCTGTATCCCTTGCTGCGGCTTGGGATCGGAACTTTCCCCCTGGGGAGCAGAAAGTGTATAGGTGGCATTTGTTTTTGCTCAGAGACTTGGCTGTGCTTTATTCAGCTTGTTTCCTACTTCTACTCTTGATTTCTGTAATGAGCACATCACCAGTGTTAATGAGTCTGAATTCTTACATGTTCCATTTCCCGTTATAATTTCTGCCTTTAAAATATATTTGCTACCCTTGCAAATTCAATCAGTGCAAAACTATATTTATTGAAAAGTAATAGTGGTGTTCAGCAGGTAATATGGACTCACACCTGTGGTAGGCTGGACTTGTGGTACAAAGGCCTTCATAGATGACATATATTCTTTCCTTTCCCCCCCTGCCCCCCAAACATGCTTTGGTTTTTCTATTCTCTTTTGCCAAACTGTTGACAGTTCAGTTTGAATGTAGTGTAAGATACATCTTTAATTTCCAAATATTTGGTGGTGTTTCCATATCTTAACTGTGGTGTTTTGCAGCCTTTCATATTGACAGCTCACTGTTTTGTATAAATTAACAGGAGAAACCTACATACTTTGGCAAGTCAGAGAAAGGTATATTGTGTTTTGACAGTTTTACAGACTTTGAAAGATGCTTTGGAACATGGTGAATTTTAATGACTGAGATGGCTAAGGCAGCTCATACCTCAGCTGATGGTTTCAGACTCAATACCTGCAGCCCTGTGAATGCAACTTGATTGGTTTGCAGTTACCTGTGATTTTAAAGTTGCCTCTAACTCGGAGCTCAGTATACTGAGATTTCCTGCCTTGGGGAGTAGAAGTCAAGGGATTCCAAATTTGCATGTTTCAACCTAAAGCTGAATGAGTAACTTGTCGTTTGATCTTGTGGTCGATTATGAGCCTGAATGCTTATTGTGTGTGTGAACTGCAGGCACCAGGGTTACCCTTGTTTCTCTTCAGACACTTCAGTTCTGTGGCAATTTTTATATTATTAATTTTCAAGTAAGTATCTTGAGGTTTTGTTGCATTCAAGGAAAAGTAGTTGACTTATGGGTGTGATACATTCTTGTGAGAACTGTGTATGGCCATCCTGCTATTAACAGAGTCTCCTAGTTCTATATTTCCATATCTTACCGCTTGAAAAAGACACCAATTTATTACAGATTTCCCTCCCCTCCCACCCTCAGTACCATAAAGGAACATTTCCATTTTTGGTCTAGTTAATGAAGGAAACACATTCTTTTCCACTAAAATAACTGCTAAATATCCCTGATGTCCTAGTATTGGGTCAGTATGCCGAACTGACTGTGAGAATAGGGAACAACTTGTCACTCTTTAAAAATTTGAGTTTGAGCATTGGGAATGATCTTTCTGGAGGTTTCAGAAAAAAAAAAAGCTGCTAAACTTTTTGTTAAATTTTCCTTTAGCCATGTTGCACAGTGAAGGGGCGCTTATGATTTCATAGAAATAAATATATAAACTTGTAAATATGTGATTTCTAGTTCAAAAAAAAGAATGTTTTCTTCTTAGCCCCAGAGCAAAAAGTATTGCGTAGGCTGCTGCTCCTAAATGTGGAACATGAAGGCAGAGTGAAAACTTAGATCAGCTCCCAATAGTTTGCTCATGCTTTTACCAACTTTTTTTTTTAGCGTCCTTAAATTCCAAGTGTGAACATATTTTATTTAAGAACATGTGACAGAAGGCATAGGCTTTTCTTTCCCTTTTTCAGCAACCCCCACTTATCATATGCTAGTGGATTTTAGTATGAAGCGTGGTTTCCATAGTAGGAAAGTAATTCCCAGCACTGTTTGAGGGAAGAAAGGGAGAAAGGATCTGGATTTATGTATTCCATTTTAGTTGGCTTGCTGAGTTTTCCTTTGTTTGGCCAAAATGGGGTGGTGTTCTTTCAGTTCATTGAAGTATCTTTGATTTATCCCGTGGTGATCCAAAGGGCACAGTGCTTTCCAGTCAGTTACGAGCTACAGTTATTCATTCCTTGTTGACATTTTAGTTTGGTTCAGGGGCTCAGTTCTGGAGTGCAGTCAGGACACTGGGAGTTGGGGCTGATCAGATTTGCATTGGCCCTTGCTGTGGGGCAAACTTGAGAGCATGATTGGAGTTCATTCCAGGTAACACCAAGCCAGAAGACTCGCATCCAGAGCAATACTTTCGGCGCTTCTGACCCCTCAGTCCCTGTGCCGTCATGGGGACGTAGTGGAGCTGATGTGAAATAAAACTCCTGAAACATGCAGGGTACCAAATGTTTAGTCCTGAGCATCAGTTGCTTTACTCCTCTGTCCAGCCTGAGGTGGTAATGTAGGTGTAGCCAGCAGGCCTCCTGAGTGGCCTGGAAATAGAGTGAGAAGAGTAATACTGACTGAGATTTACTTCTTCTCTGGTTTGGATGAACTCACCATGACAGTGTGTTGTTTCTAGACTTTATGGAGATTTTTGTCATGCTGTAACAGTGCCTCACTTGGAATACTCCTTTAGCTTTGAGTAACAATATTTAAATTAAAAAACCACTTCATTTTTTTGAAATTACTAGATTGTGAGCTTTCTGGAGCTCCTCTTAGTGAATTTTAGCAGTGGCCAGCTGGCTTCTCTTCTGTGATGGTGGGTATGGTATGTTTTACTTCTTACTTTAAATTCATTACAGAATTGAGTAGTTTAAAATTTAACACGAGTGCTGCTGCAGTAATGCAGATAAAGCACCAAATATTCATTATTAATAACCACTTAAACATAGTTAGCATTTCTCTTGCTTTGATATCAGGTAGGACTGTCACGCAAAGCCTTCCGTCAATGCTTTCTTACGCCAGCTGTTTCAAAGCCTTCGGGTTATAAGCTTTGCTTTTGGCTGGATTTGAGAGTCCAGATACCAGTATAAACAAGTGAACTTCTGTTGGGCTGGTGACCCTAGTCATAACTGCTGTGACCCTGCTGGGGGTTACAACCCCTTTTTTTGGGATGAGCTGCATTGGAACAATATGAAGGAATTGTCCTATGCTAATGCATTAGGAGGCAAGTGCAAGTAACTGTCAAGAAAGCAGTGACACAGATTAATCGTGCAGAAGGCTGAAAAAACAGAGTTATCTTCTGCATGGTCAGGGTTTTAGGAATAAATTTTACTCCGCTCCCCATGGATTGTGTACTTTTTGTTTAAAAACAAAATACCAAGAACCCACACATCATAAACATATGTATGAAAACACATTAAAAAAAATCAAGCTGCACTAATTTAATGTAAGTGCTTATATTTTCTTTGGAAAGTAAGATAAAGGCTTTAGAGTGAACATCGTGTTGACAACGCATTCCTCCTCACTCTTTACCCAACTTGGCTAGCCTTTCAAAGGTAGGGATGCTGTCTCCTATTGAAAACTTGTGCCAAAGTTCAGTCTGAAAAGACTTACTTTGTAATCCTTAGACTAGTATTTTGTAATGAAGGTGATGACACTGCCTTTTTAATGTTACAAGTGTAACTGTTCTGTCTTTTTTAAGGAATAAACTTGAATACATTGTTCTAACATCTAATTTCCTCCATTATTTTCATACTGTAGTAGAGATTCAATAAATCCAGATCTCTTGGTCTGTGGGTACAGTTTAGCCCTGTTTTGGATTAATTGATGCTCAGATGAGACCTGTCCTTCATCCTTTTATAACTGGTTAGTCTTTTCCAATCAAACTGTTGTAGTGCACCTGCCCTTTTGTGTCTGTAGTCTCACCACAGCGATCCACTGACTGGCCTTTGAGTTCAGAATGGAGAGATTTTCTTTTAACAGGTCCAAAACCATCAGGTTTATAGGACTCTAAAGTAGTTTAAATGTCTCCTAGGAAAAGCATCAGCACTTCATAGCCTGCAGTGTGGAGCATTACTGAGTGCCTGTGGTGCAGTGCATGAGGTGTAGAGTCCTTTTTACTGAGTGTCTGCATGGTTATTGAATGCTTTGTCTTGGTGCTTGCTTGTTCTGTAACTGTCTCACTTGTTAACATATTCTAATTTAAGTTTGAATTTGTTTGTTAGCCTGCCTTTGACAACCTCTGATCACCTCCAGCAAAACCTGTTGAAATTAGAGGACAATTATAGCTGTGGGGAAGAAAAAAGCACTTTACTGTGATGACAATCTCATGTTGTAATCCTGAAAATATAGTAACTCTAGTGATACTGAAGTAAGTACTCTGGCTGTCAAATGCAGCTTATCATGGTTAGAAGAGAGGGAGCAAGCCTCCTGAGTTGGAGCATTGGCCTCGCTGGCTTTGCCTTGGTTTTATGATGAAATGTTATTCTTGGAAGCATAACTTTTATTTCTCTTCTTTGATCAAGCAGAAAACAATTAATCAAATATTATTTTCTGCCCTGGCAAATATTTCATAGTAGCCTCAGATTTCTGTGCTTGGAGTAAAACAGCTGTTTGTATCCAAAGGTTCCATTCTGAGGTAGACCCTGTGAAGGGGCAAAAATCTTCCTCCTGTAGGTCTCAGTGGTATTTTGATACCTAACTGCAATGGCTTGTAGGGGTAGCTGTCTTTGGTACAGATAAAACAGGAACTGTAATAAAGCAGTACATTGTGCTAATAAACAGTTCACCACATTAGTTTCTTCCATTTCTGGAAGACCACAAATGTTGCATCTTTGGCACCCTGAAATACAATGCCAATGTGTTGACAGGGAACAATGTAATTAGCATTAAGTTGATTGAATATGTTTGGTTTTGAACTCCTTTCCATACACTCTCTAGAACTGTAAAGGTTTATATTTTCTCAGTTAAATTGTCAGCTGAAAACCTCAGCATTCTGTTTTTGAGAAGAAGGTGCGTTATTTTTTTATTTATCTAATACTACTTGCATGATTTGTAGGCAGTTGTTTTCACTGTGCACTAAGCTTCTGAGTAGATGTTTGGGAATTTCAGGATGGCAACATTCTTGAAGATATGTAAGAAACACTTGTCTTAGTCCAAGCTAGTTTGATCTTCTAATGGATGTTTGTGGTTGTTAGGTCTGCAAAGCAATTTAAACAGGTAGGTGTCCTCCTAAAGGTTTTAGAACCTCCAAGGGTCTTCTGCGATTCATACAGGCCTTCTGGAAGGGAAAAATAATAGGGTGGGTTTTTTTGTTTGTTTGGGGGGTTTTTTTGTTTGTTTTTTTTTTCTGGCAAAAGATGTGCACAGACATTTATGGGAAAAGGTGGTGCTAATAACCTAATGAAATACTGGGAAACATTTATTTTCATTCACAAGGAGGATCAGAGAGTGTCTATGAAAACGAATACGATCTGAGGCTATAATGGCAACTTAGACAATTTAAGTTAATGGACCAAGGTGATAGTACGTGCTAGTTACACTGCCTACATGTGAATAGGTGGTTGCTTTTCTTTATTAAGAAGCAGCAGCAGAAGCAAAATAATGATGTGTGTGGTTATATATATGACAGTTAAATATAAAATTGCCTGTAGAATCCTTTGATGTTTCTTCTATTGGCCTCTGTAAGTTTCTCCTGGCAGAGTATTAAGAGAATGAAAAAATTACTTTATGGACTTCAAGTTCATATTTTGTCTTCTGAGAGCAATTATGTCTGAATAGCGAGAAAGGAAGCATGTGTCCTTTACTTTTAATAAAAGCTTGCCCTTGTTTTAAGTAATTTTCTTGTGGGTTTTAGAAACCTGAAATAACTCAAGATAGACAGAAAACTTCCTCCTTCCCTACCATCAGTTGTCAGCACAAAATAAAACACTGTAGAGATACTGAAATAATAAAATTGGAGCTAGATTCTTTCTCTTGTATTGCCAAAGAAGCTAGAGATACAAGTGATATGTGCATTTGTGTGTTATTATGCAGAAAGATATTGCCTTCTAAGAATCTGAAAATTAAATAGTATAAATAAGAGGCTTTAAGGACAGCCCATTGTGAAGCATGTACTTTTCAGTCCCAGTTTTGTTTCTCTTTTTCCCTGTTGGTCTGGAGAGTATGAACTAATCACTGGTTGATTGTTGTTACCAATAGTATGTAGTAGTCATTATGATGATAGCTGCATTTTCCCAGGAGTACCGATGTGGCGCATGAATGGTGGAAGATTTTGGTGTATTTAGAGCCAAATCTCTCCAGACTAAGACTGGCATTCTTGAGCTAGTCAGGGAACCAGTGGAGAGTACATCCTGAACCTACTGACCTGCTCTTTGTGGGGTTTCCTATGGTCAGTATTCATACGTAAGCTGGAGCTTCTGATGCTTTCACTCTGTCCCACCCAACAGCAACCCCAGTGGCACCTCATTTCCTGGCAAGCTGGAGACAGGAGAAACTCATCATTGTTGCCAGGACATTGCTAGGGTTGCCAGGAACTGTAATCAAATAAGGTTCAAGGTTTCATACTGATGTTATGAATACTGTATGTGTGGCTTAGACTGAGGGGGAAGGCTGATTTTGGGACTTGCTTCTCCAAATGTTTCCTCTGTTCTCATCAGTGTGACTTCTCTTGTGCCAGCATCTTTCCACGTGCACACAGATCTCTTGCTGTTCTGTTGACACTTTCATGACGGGTTGGGTGTGCTCGCTAAGAAGGAGAGATAAAGCTGGGTGGTGTGTGTGAGTACATTGCTACCAGATGGGACATCCAGCAGCTGCACCATAGCATCCAGAAATCTGGCCGTGGAGTAGAGTATCAAAGCCTTCTCCTTCCTCTGCAAAGCAGCAGCTGGTGGTGTTTGATGGGTTATGTGCATGTGTTGGTTTGTTTTGCCTTTTTTGGGAGGTGTTGTTGTTTGGTTCAGTTTTTCTCTGTGCCTGTGTGGTGTTTGTTTTTGTGGGTTTTTTGGGGGTTTTTTTGTTGGTTTTTTTGTTTGTTTGTTTTTAACTTCTCCTTCCCTCTGCCCCTTCCTTCTGGTGTATAGGGTGGTTACCAGCTCTTCTCTAATTTGTATTCCTTCTCCAAACAGCATGTAAGATGCTGTGGTGTGTTGCTTCTGGGTTTTTTTTTTTTTTTTTTTTTTTTTTTTTTTTTTTTTTTTGTCTCCACTGGCCGTAACTGAGGTGTTGAGGTGGGAATGGGTGAGTGCTGAGGACCACAGAAATGAAAAATTAATGGAAAGGTTGATGTGCCTGTATCTCCAAGCTGTCATTTAATTAAAGTACCAGAGGCCTTTTTTTCCTAACTGAATGGGATTTGGGAATGTCACCCACAGTGATCTGGGTTAGTGGCGCTTTCTCAGGAACTCTTAAACTTGATAAAAGCTTTGTCATCCTTTCATAGTAACATAGATCTTGAATTCCTTTTACTTTCCCTAGAATAAAAGGGCGTGACTATGACCTTGCTGGTCAAGCTTAATCACAGTCGTGGAATCAATCAGTTTATGTGTGCTAATGTTGTTCATGATGTAAATATAGAACAGGCAAATAAGACTTGATGTTTTTTGGTTTTTTTTGTTTGTTTGTTTGTTTTTGTATGTTTGTTTGTATGTTTGTTTTTTTTTTTTTTGCTTGGGGCTTTTAGACTGCAGAAGTCAGTGGTCAGTCCCTTTCCTCTAATAGTAAATCAGTTTTCTGGTGATCTTGGTTTAAATAAAAATATTGCATCATTAGTTGTTGAGTAATTATTGTCATTAGTAGAGGGTCACATTAAACCTTCTATAATAAGATAGAAAAACCAATGCAGAGTTGGAATATCCTAATTGCAGAGCATGTGCAATGTGCAGGGTGGTATCAAAGCAAGAGTCTTGAAGAGTTAATGCCATTGCAGTGACAAAGGAAGTGATGGTCATTGTTCTCCAGTTACTGGTAGGGCTGTCTGTGTTCAGTGATGTGTATTCACAGCTGGTTTGCCCACTTGGGTTTCTGTGTATTAGCCTAATGTAGTGTCTTGTTTTGGAATTTTTGCCTAAGATTGTTTTAAGGTAAATGCTAATTGTTAAAGATGGCCATACAACTATTAGCTCTTCACTTTATAATTTTTCCCACACCAAGTGATACCCACTTGGGAAACTGGACTGCAAGTCTGTACTTCTAAGGTAAGGTAGACAAGCTTGGGTTTAACCAGAAGCTTTCAACACCCCAAAAATGAAAATTGTCTGAACAAGAACTGAGCTCTAGTCAGTAGTGACATCAGTGACCAATATGTGATGAGTGCATTTCAGTTTCTGTGCTACTTAGCTAAACACTTTTTCCGAACAGGTGATTATAAGTATTTAGTTGTTATAGCAGAGTGAATGTTGGTTTGGTGCATTCCTCTGTTAAATTAAAATAGGAGCAAGTGATTTTTTTTTTTTTTTATACCTCAGACTTAGGAAGCAACTGAAAGAACGTGGTTTAGATGTGTTTAACAAGGTGGTCATGTCAACACACACTAAAAATATGAAATGTGTTGCAGAGTTGAAGTGGGGGGTTTTTTGTTGATTTGTTTGCTTTTTACTTTACTGGTGAAAGTGACTTCCTAAATGGTTGTTGATTGAATACAGGGAGAGTTGTAAAGAGAATAAACAGTAAAGCATTACATTTTACTGCATTTTTCTTCTGTGAAGCTGTCATCCTGCCCCAACCTGACACAGTGCCTGGGGTGATGGTATCATACGTGGGAAGTCCAACCAACTACTGCTGGTTTAGAAGCTGCTAGGTGCTGCTGTGGACATTATACCCCTCTGCCAGGGTCACTGCAGAGAGCCCAGGGCTTGTTAATGCCTTTGAACTGCTCCAGTGCGGTGTCCGGTGTCTTTAGCTTGCAGAACAGCTGGTGATGATGAAACACACATGCAGCTGCTTCCAGGGCTTGGCTTGCTGCTCTGGCAAGTGCTAACAGGCATGAAAGGAAGAGGAGTGTGGGAGAGATATTAAAGCTAAACAGCTGCAGCTGCTTAAGTGCATGTCAAAAGCCCTTAAAGTTAAAAAACACAGGCTACTGCAATGGATGGTCTGTGAGTTTCCCCCACTGAAACACCTCTCACTCTATAGTGACCAGTGGGACTGTTCTGTGTATGGAGTGCTTCACAGGACCAAAGCTGAGGCCTGAAGTACATGATGTGCAGTGTCGCCATTCTGCCACCTTTTTGTCACCAAAGGCCACAGTCAGACATGGGCTAAACATTAAAGGGAGTGTCTGGAAGGGGTTAAAGCAGCTAGAGCATAGCTCATTTGGAAAGCAGGGTTTTAAGTGCTCCTCAGCCCTCTCTAAGACGCCTTGTGTGGTCACAAATTGCTAGACAGTTATGCCGGAGGCAGAAAGAACAGTTTTGTGGTTAAGGCAGGAGATCTGGTTTTGCTGCTATAAACTTCCTGTTTGTCTCGATCTCCTGCTCTTCTGCGTTCCCTCATGGAGAAGAGGTGGTCATGCTTTGCCCCTTCCTTCCCTGTTTCGGCAGCTCTCTGGGGCAGGGAGTGCTGCTTGCCCTGTCTGTAATAGGACAGGGCCCTTGTGATCACTCAGTGTTGTATCTGCCATTCACACACAGGTGTTTCTGCCACTCACACATGTAGGACAGTATTGAATGGGGAAAGCGTGGGTCTGCTGCTGAGTGGGATGAGCAGGAGTGGGCACACCTAAGGCTTTTGAGGTACTTGTGCCTCATGCACTTGAGTTTCCACCAATGAGACCTCATAAGCCTCTGTACTTAGTGAAGGACTTCCAGGAGGACGGGAAGTCGCACTGGGGCCAAGGACATGGGTTGTTCTAGAACTCAGCCTATGCAGACCTGGGGAGACTGTGCCATTTTCAATCTTTGAGACTTCCAAGACTCAACTGGATAAAGACCTGAGCAAACTGGTACCACAGCTGGCCTTGCTTTCAGCAGGAGGCCAGACCTGACCCCTGAAGGTTCCTTCTAGCCTGAACAGGTCTGTGATCCTGTGCAATGTATACTGTTTGTAGGGTACCCCTCAACTCTTTAGCTCACACTTTGAATTTTGAAGTGTGTGTTGTAACTCTCTCTGTGTGTGGGAGATAAATTGCTTGTGCTCTTTGTGTAGGAGGAAGTCTATTTTATAGCATGTCAGGGTGTCAGTCCTTCCCTTTACAGAAGTTCTGCCATAGTGCCTGAGGTTAAAGATAGGTGTAGTAACATCTTTCAGTGGGGTGTGTACCCTGATCACTTGAGTGGTGTGGTCAGTTTGGTGGGAAGCCGTTCTGTGTGGTTTCCCCTGACTCCAAAACTTGCTGTGGTGCTGAGATGGGCTCCATGTGGAGCCTCTCTGCTTGTGCTTATGATCACTTGTCAATAAAAGATTGCTGCCAGCAGCAGTTATTCTGCTCAGATCTCATCTGATGGTGCCAATCTCAGTGTGACAAAGGGAGTGCTGCTCCCCTGATCTCTCCTTTGGGTCTCACCTGTGTGATACTGTAGTCATCTCGCTCCCTGTCCTGAACCTCTCTTCCCCTGTATTGCTAAGAGGCTTCTGACTCCTGGTGCAAAGGACCAGGTTTCAGTGATGAATGGGATTGGTACTGATAGTTTGCTTGTAAAATATTTGGGAGTCTTCCTAGTGAGTGGCTCTGTATGAAAAAGCTGAAATGTGAATTGCTGTTTTGCTTTCTCTTCCCAAGCTTCTCAGGCTGAGGTGGTGGGGCTTAAATTCCTAATTGTTCTGGTTTTTCTCAATGGGCTTGTGTGAAGAACTGATATTATTTTTAGTTTGACTACCTAAGAAGAAGGTGCATGTACGAGGCTATATATAACTAACACACTGTCCTGAATTTTAGGATATTTTTTAAAAGCTACTTTTAAGTTGGAAGGCCTTTAAGATCTTTTGTGGGATTGTGTTTTAGTGAGGAACTCTCCCTCCCACCAAGGGAAGGATGGGAAGAGAAAGAATGGAGTCAGGTCTCCCTTGGGACTGCACCATTCCTGCCTTTATGCAGCCTGCAACAAAAACTTGACTGGCAATGTATTTTCTCTGTGCCCTTTTTCTTCCCATGCTGAATTGTTGCCTTTTTTTTTTGGTAATGCTGTTCAGCTGCCTGATAATTCTATCACTGTTTCCTGATAAATCTGAAAGTATTGTAACATAATATATTTTTAAATGTTTCTTTCTGCACATGTGTGATTATACTCTTGGGAATTTTCTTCCAGCACTCTGCTAATGTCTTTGATATTTGTTTTACGCTTCAAAAAACCATAACGGATGTATTTCCTGGTGTTTTAAACTCTGAAATAGGAAGAAAGGAATTGTGTTTTTCCCATCTCAGTGATAGCCTGAAGCAGGATGTGTGGCATACAACAGACTTTCACCAAGAGGAGGAAATTAACTGGCTACAAATTAGGGAAAGTTCACGAGAAGTCATTACTCTTCATTTATTTTTAAGTGAAGCTTTGAATCTCAAGGCAAAAGGACAAATTATATGGTAAACGGAGTCCCCCTGCGTATGAGCACGTAGTGTTGAGATATCTGTGTTGACTGTGACAGTGGTAAGATTATGCAGCCTCATATATTAAGTGTTATCATTTCACACTCTCTTCTCCTTCCTTTTATTTTTTTTTTTTTAAGAAATGGTGTTTTAATGCTATTAAATGAAGTACTGATGCATGTTTCCATGGCCAGATTCTGCTGTGTTTCCAAGTGGTGCATGGTGGGACTGTACATAATTTACACAGATATGTCCTGTCAGCTTTTTTGCCTTTATTCTTTTTGGTGCCTGTAAAAGTGAGATAAAGCAGCTTATCTTCTTTGAGACCTGTGCTGCCTTCAAAGCTGCTTCAGAAAAGAGAAGGAACCTTCAACAATTTTTCTAAAGTTAATATAGACTAAGAGCAAAAAAAAAATGATCAGAAGAATTACTGTTAATGAGGCTTGAAATTTGCTTGACTCTGAAGAATCTGCAGACCAGTGGAGGGAGGGAAAAGGTTGTAACCTCTAGAATGGCCTAGTGCTTTGGCAAAGAAACAGCTTTTCTTTTTAAGTAAGCTTTGGTTGCAATATCCCTTTTTTGGAGTTTACTGAGTCTGTGCTGTAGAATCCCTATAGGCAATGTATTGAAATCTGTATGGATGAAAAAAGATCTGCTTCAGCTGTTTATTTTTCCTCCCTCTTTGAACCACCTTGGAGTTTAGTATAGCATTAAATTGAGTGCAGTTTTTCAGTGTAATAATGGTTACCACAGCAGTGCTTTACTTTTCTAATCTATGCTGTTTTATAGTCACTAACACAGAATTTATCCATGGGATGTTACAGATAGGGATAACTAGCTTAGCTTGATGACATTTCTCTCTGTTGCACTAAATTTGTTTTGATAGCTAACATATGCAAGAGAGCTCTTCAAAAGTAGGAGGTTTATATCTTAAAAATTACTTTTGTCCATTTCCTGCTGCTGGGGGGGGGGGGGGGGGGGGGGGGGGGGGGGGGGGGGGGGGCCCCCCCCCCCCCCCCCCCCCCCACTTGTTATTCAGATTTTTTTGGGGTATGTTTTATCATACTTGCATTCTTTCTTGAAGATTTTTGTGCCTAATTCCTCACTTGTAAAATGGTACTAATATTCCTTTTCCTCCCTTGGTGTCTCCTCCTTGTTTTTGCTGTGTTATGTATTTTTGTATTGAAGGTCCAAAGTTGATCCCCAGATGAGAATTTGCATTGCTTATTACCACAGCACTCAATGGGTGCTGTTCTGGTGAGTTCTGCTTAAATGATGGTTTAACACAAGTTCCAATATTGTTCTACAGCTGCTGGAATTCTGTCCAAGAATTCTGCGAAGGAGGGCTTTGTAGTGAGAAGTTTCCTGTGCCATCCTCAGCTCTGTTTAGCAGGGCGGGTTTTATCTCAGGTCCTACGGCTCTGAGTTTGGGTGATACTTCATGGTGGTGGAGCTGTTTTGTACACACTAATACCCCGTGTGCTATTTCAACAACAAGACTCCAGCCACTCTTTCCAGCAATTTTAGTAGCAGTAAAGCAATGCTATACAAATCTTAATATATATACAGTTTACTGAATTTCTGTGATGTCCTGTTACTAATACTAGGGAAAAGACCATATTACTAGTAAAATATGGTTTGTAGAGTAAAAGATGTCATGGAGATGCTACTCAAGAGCACTGAAAATGTTTTTAGCAGTAATATTTTGTTTGAAGCTCTGGTTTTGTCTGCCCTGTGTTTAGCATGCAAAAGTGAAAGGAGGTTGGTTTTTTCCTCTGCCAGGTATCATCAAATGTAAACTTGTGACACCTCTATGGGAAATTCTGGAGAGCAGTTGGGAATGCCCAGAGGAAGTCAGCTGATGCTCCTACGACTTATTCCCCAGTATCTTCCTCCTTTAAGAGTGCAGTGTGTCCAATAAATGTGAGAGAATTCATTCATGTAGCCATGCTGTCAGCTGGAAGGAACATTAGAAGAGTAAAATTTCAACAAGTCTCTCACTTCCAAAACTTGACTTGTTGAAGTTTATCAATGAGATGTACTAGAAAAGCTGATGCCAAATTCATGCTGAATGTTCTCAGTCTGAGGGACTGTAATTAATGCATACAATCATCTCAACCAGAGTTATAGGCTGTTTTCATCTTGGTTTTGTAATTTCTTTTTTTTCTTTTGGGTGGTGGGGTGTATCATGATAGTAAAATTATGCAGTCAAAATTATTGTACTCTTTACTGCTTGATGAAAAAAGACTTGTTGATGAAAAACTTGAATTCTTAAGAGCAGCATGGGATTTTTTTAATGTACTTGCACATTAGAAGAGTTTATGTATGTTTTTTAAAAAATTTGAGAACAGAATGTTAGTGTTCATTGATTTCTAGCCTTTGCTCTTAAAATGGGCAACTGATGGAACAGGTAACATACGGAGTAATATCACACAAATGCCTGTCTTCATCTTTAACTCTTTTAACATCCTGTGGCCCACCCCCACAATATGAGGATTTCATATGAGCCTTGTTTCCTACCACATGTGGGCTGGTTGTCACAGGGGTCAATAGTGAAGTTGGATGTAAAGCTGCCGGGGTGCCAGCTGGACATTTAGCCCCAACTTGCAGTGAAGAACTACTTGTCCCAAGGGCTTTGTTCCTCCCCTCACTTTGGTTTATTTATTTTTGCATTTAACTATTGTAGAATTAAAAGCCATAAGCAGTTGGATAGTGGAAGTCATCTTGCCTTCTTCCTAGGGAGTGTTCTGACCTGATAAACCATAGTGTTTCTCTCTGCCTGAGTTAATCCTGGGTGCTGTTGTGTGAAGTGGTAGGGAGGGGGAGGACTGTGGGGTTGAGAAGCTGCTGTGGCATCTGTGAGCCACAAGCAGCCCAGGGAACACCCTTAGCATGTCTCCCTGTTGGTGTGTTTTTTCTTTTGTGTGTTTCTTGTTTGTTTGTTTGGGTTTTGGGTGGGGTTTTTTTGCTTGCTTTTTTTTTTTCCTATGTAGGGGATTTTTATTCAATATTTCTTATTTATTTGCTTTTGTTTTGCAGTTGTTTTTAGTGAAAATGATTCAAGTTGCTGCCATATTTTCCCTGAAGCCCCAGGGCTTTACACCATGTGTTGAACAGTTTTACATCTTGCCACCGATGAGATTCCACTTTACCCCTTCCTACTCCTGGCCACAGGCTTTCTTTGTCTGGCACTCCCCGTGTCCTCTTCTACGTTTGTCTCCTCTGTGTGTTGAGTGGAAGATTGTGGTGGAAGAACCTGTGCATATGGGCTTCCAGGCATAGTAGGTGCCAGGTACTTGGGACATGTATTAGGCCTTTGAGTTCTGCCAAGTTTCATTAGAGGTGCACGAGCCTGTCCTTTGGGGATTTACAAAGTGTTTTTTCCAGTGCCTTGGATTAAGAAGCTCGTGCAAAGCTTTCAAGGAAACTGGTGAGTGGGAGGGAGAATTTGACCATAGGCTTTCCTTAATTTTGGAGGTGAATAACCAACAGCTAAACCTTCTTGAAATGTTTTTCTTTGATAAGAGCATGAGCTCAGCTTGGCAGAGATGCTGAACAGACACAGAAGCTGTTTGTAGTGGGAAGGCTGTGAAATGAGGAAGGTGAAGTGCTGGATCCCACACTTGGGTAACACCAACCCTATGCAGAGTTACAGGCTGGGAGAAGAGGGGCTGGAAAGGGGCCCAGTGGAAAAGGACTTGGGGGTGTGCTGGGTGACAGCCAGCTGAATAGGAGCCAGCATGCACCTAGGTGGCAAGGAAGGCCACTGGCATCCTGGATTATATCAGGAATAGTGTGGCCAGCAGGATCAGGGCAGTGATTGTCTCTCTTGTACTGGGCACTGACAAGGCTGCACCTTAAATTCTGTATTTAATTTTGGGCTCCTCACTTCGAGAGACAGTGAGATGCTGGAGTGTGTCTTGATAAGGGTCTGGCACACAAGCTGATGGGGAGCAGCTGAGGGAGCTGGGGTTGTTTAACCTGGAGAAAAAGAGGCTCAGGGGAGACCTTTACTGCTCTCTACAACTACCTGAAGGGAGGTTGTAGCCAGGTGGAACTCAGCCTCTTCTCCCAAGTGACAGGACAGGAGGAGATGGCCTCAAGTTGTGCCACAGGAGGTTTAGACTTAGACTGGATATTCAGAGAAGTTTCTTCACAGAAAGGGCTATCATGCTTGGACCATTCCTCGAGGTGTTTGAAACACATGTAGTTGTGTCACTTTTGGACATGGTTTGTTGGCAGACTTGACAGTGTTAGGTTAATGGCTGGACTTGATGATCTTAAAGGTTTTTTCCAGCTTCTATGATTCTATAGAGATTTGGAGTTCAGAATAAGAGGAAAAAAACGAACATGTCCAATCTAACCAAGAAAATATTGCTTTTGCTCCATGATGTTACAGAAAAGTAAAATAATCCTGCAACCTTCAGGTTTTCTTGTAACTGTTACACAAAGACCAGCATACTCAATCTTTTTTTTTTTTTTTTTTTTTTATACCAGGGTTTAGCAGCCCTGTTGGGCTTTTGTGTGTCAGTATAGTTGCTTATAGACACAATTGGTATCAGGCTTTACAGGTGCAGGAGACATAGTAGCATTAATGTTAACATGGTTGTGAACACCAGTAGGGCTTTATCTGTGTCTCTTTTTAATGATTTTTGTTGCATATGGTTTGCTTTAAAAGAGCAGTTCAGGTCCTCTGTCAGCGTTTTGATGCCAGGGCTCAGCTAAAGGAAAATACTGTCTTTCAGCATGAATTTTGATGCCAGCAGAATAAATAAGTAAATAATGGAGAAAACAAACCAACAAAAACCCCTTGGTGAAAGATGCAATCCAGGAAAAAACTCACCCCATATTAAAAGGATAGGTAGGAGGGGAAAACCAAGACAGTTTGACTAAATAAATATGTGGCTTCTCTGATTTGGTAAGTTGCTTCCTTTTCCTTCTCCCACTATGACTTGCTTGTTGCCTTTCAACATGAGCCTTCAGTGAAGTGAATATTGTGCTCTGTAAGTCCTGCTCCTGCCCTTGCTCCCCTGCTGAGCTCAGTGCTGACAGCTGGGGGAAATTCACTGTGAGTTGGAGCTGTGAAGTGCTGTATCAGCACATGGGAGATTAAGGATTTTAGTAAATTTTTTTCTTGCTTGTAGAGTGGAATTAGTGAGCTCCCAAATTCGCTGGATTTATTAGAAATCTGTGCCTGCTGAATGTATTTATTGCCCCATGTTGCTGGTTGTACTCTTGACAGGTGCTGAGAGGAGATTTATAGAAACAGCAAATATTTGCTAGGGTGGCTGAAATATCTGAGGATTATTTAGATGTGACTCTTTATCATCATCTCTCTTAGTTCTAGTTCAATAATTTAAATGCATAGGCTTGAGCCTTTGGAAATTTTTAATCTTCTACTCTGTTGGATTTTATACAAGTTTCATGACTAAATCCTACTACCAATGGACTAGTACAGAGCTAATACATGGACTTTGAGAGTAAATTTTTTCTGGTTTTTGGTGTTGATGATGTAGAATTACAGGGGGGAGCAGAACATAATTTATAGAAGGATGCTGCTCATCACAGTAGAAAAACTTGGGTTGTTTCCATCTAACTGAAAGGAATTCTGAAAAAACTCCTGAAGAAGCATTTCTGTATTAGTTCTTCTGTCAATGTTTCTGCAGGACTCCTTTTTGCAAAACTTAAGTTTTTCATTCGATATCCTTTTGTAGATAAGTTGTCCATCACTAGATTTTAGAGGAGGTGTACAGGAGGATCAGAAAATAAAACAGAAAACCCTTCTGGATGTTCGGATCAATAATTGTAGAAGGAAACAACAATAATCAGAAACCATTAACCTTCCCTCAGGTTTCCAGTGAAATACACAGAAATTGATATCAGCTTTGCAGGTATTTGGGACATTAACAAATACGTGCTTTGCATGCACCAAGCCTAGAAAAGGGGTCCAGAACTGGTGCCTTGTATGGAAAAGTCTGCTCCAATTCCAGCTCTATGGTTATGCTCATCTGCTTGCGAGCTCTCCCAGCCTCACCACTGTGCCTGACCCTAATTCTGACTGTTTAGGGAAGCTGAGGTAACCAAGTCCAGAACTGTTCAAACCATCTTTGCAATTTGCCCATGGTACTCAGCAGAGAGCCAAGGCTGTTTAGGGTTCTCTGCTGCCTGTCCTTTTGTGTGGGTTTTTTTTTTTTTTTTTTTTTTTTTTTTTTTTTTTTTTTTTTTTTTTTTAGGACAAGAACAGCTGGTTTTGCAGCTGCTTGATCTTCCAGAATCCGAGGCAGGACTAGAGTTTATCAGAATCAGGCAGCTGAACTCCATTTGGTTAAGATGGTAGTGGCTGGATCATAGGAAGTTACTAGGGGAGAAATGACAACTTTGTTTCTTCTGATGGTTGTGCATTTTCTCCTCCTCTCACACAGCAAAGTTTTCCATCTAGAGGTGCACTGCTTGGAACATGAACTGCTTCGAAGGCACAGGGTCTATTACTGTGTCCTTCTAGCCCTTCCTCTGAGCTGGCTTTTCTTCCTTACAAACCTTGACACTTGTCAGCTCCTGCCATTTGATATTGCATTAATGTGCTCTGTCTGGGGTTGGTTGCTGTGATTTTCACAGGAGCTGATGTTGCTGTGAAATGTGCTGTTCGTTTGCCAGTGTATGTGTGCTGGGCTTTCTGTTTGTTTGGTTTTGGTTTTTTGTTTTGTTTTCTGTTTCCCTGACTGTCCACTTCAGTGTGCCATTCAAGGGAGATTTCAAAATTGTTTACCCTTTTCTCTGCTGGTCTTTACTGCAAGTTGGTTGTGTTTGGTTTCAGTGTCTCAGGGTCCATTTCAGCTTGGAGGTAGCAAGGCTTTGATATGCATGTCATGTGCTTGAATTTACTCTTTTTCTTTGGGAGGGCAAAAATGTATTGACCTTCATGGCCTGTTTGAAAGCACTCTGCCCTCCGGGTGTGCAGTGTGTCTGAGGCTTGGAGTTTCTGGGAGCACCAGTCACGTTGGTTCAGCTGATGCACGGACGTGTCTTTGCAGTAACTTTTACGCACACCTTGGCCATGGCAGGCACACTCGGGCACTGCAGGAATGGAGCTCTGTAAATGACTGTCTTTCAAGGTGTTTTTGATTGACTGATTGCCAGTTATTCTAGGAGAAATCTGAGGATATTAAATCCAATCTGAAATAAATAAAATTAAGATGTGATTTAGCAAGAAGTCACAGATCTGACACAGCAATGCTGGATTTTAATGCCAGTTTCGTATTCATATAAAAGCATTCAAATGCACTAAAGAAATGAGATGTATTTTTGTTTTCAGTTAGTGTTGCATTTCTCCTGTTTCCTTGGATCTTAAAGTTGAGCTACAGCTTCCATTTTAATTCTTGAAAAGTTTCAGTTGTCGTATGTAGTGAATATGCAAATATATCTCTTTATTTTGGGGCCTGTTGACCTGACCAAAGTAGCACTGGTAAAAGTAATCTTCTTTTAGCAAAAACAATATTCCATTTTTTTGGACCAGCAGGCAGTCAGATTTTGTATTGTGTTCTTTGTCAGCCATTATTAGATAAGGATTTCAGGAATGGTTTGCTCAGTAACAAGGAACTGGTCCTGACATTAATTGACACTAGATCACCATCACGCCCCCTAATATATATATGTACATATTTAGCAAGTCCAGTAAAGCAAATTATTTCTATGGAATATATTTCTGTACATGGATGGACAGAGAGGTAGATAATGAATGAGCACATTTCTAAATCTAGCTTTGTCTAACAAACTATTATATTTTTGTTATGAAGGCAGCAAAGTGTGCAGAGAAATATTATGGGTACTGCAACTATAATAAAACAGAGATGAAAGTAGAAAAAGCTATTGCTCCAAAGGGGCCATTAGTGCGTTTTTATTTCCCTTGTTTCATGGTGCTCTGTGAAGAAGAGATGTTATGACTTCTGTTTATGGAAAAATCTATCTAGAGTAAGTTGCTCTGGGCCCCGTGGCCTCATGCTTGGCAGGAAACACGTGGGAGAAGATGCAGCAGATCGTTGTGCTCAGAGGAGTAGCCAGAGCTCACTGTGAGCATTAGAAACACTCTGGCAGTCGCTTTGCTGAGCCTGTGACCTGTCGAGGCTTTCAGCCTGACTGCCTGGGCCTGTCTCTTGTGTGATTATAGAAATGGCTAGGCAGGGGATGTCTTCCACCTTTGCTCTGCGCTTCCAAATTGTCTGTCTGTGCCATTTGTAGCACTTCAGTCTGCTTCACTGCTTAGCGCTGCATGAGACACCAGTCCAGCCGGACTTCCCTTTCTCTTTACACCCAAGGAGCAAAAGTGCATCTAGAGTAATTGCTTTAGTTGAAGTGGTAGTGTGTAGAGATAGGAATCTAAATTATTGTGGCCTGGGAGCAGCTGGGGAAGGAATCCCTCCCACCTGGTCATGCTGCCCCTGTGCCCACCAGCCAGCACTCCTGAATCAGAATCACTCACAGTGACAGTCAAATTCCAGAAGTTGTACACATGGCAAGCTCATTTTTTGTTGGCTGGGCTGAGTTCCCTTTGGCCAAGCTTCTGTCTTCTTTTTGGGTTTCAATGCTTCGTAGCCCTGAGACATTGACTTCTTCCTAATTAGTCTTTTCATTCTTTGTAGGTTCTGGACTTGCTCTCAGTGTCCTGGTTGAAATGTTTATTCATCTGGGCAAGCTTCCAATCTTTCCTTACCATTCTTTTTCTTGCTTGGAATGGAAGTGTGAATAATGTTTACCCTTTTCAAAAGAGGTAATTTTATGTTCAAACTGAAGTGTTTGAGGACAACCTTAGTAATTTCCTTGTTTTCTCAAAACTTAGCATTCTGAGATCATGAAGTCCCCATTGCATTTACTTTTGTCTTCTTGATCATTCTCACTAAATTGATATAGACAGTCATTTTTGACAGTTGGCTTTTTTATCCAGTTTTGGCTTTTCACCAAAGCAATGGATAGAATAGGTTTATCTAATTTTCAGGTTTAGTTTATGAAAATAGTATCATTAATAGTGAGTGGGGTAAGATCAGACTGGTGACCTGTCACTAGTGGGGTTCCACAGGGCCCTGTCTTTGGCTCTGTGCTCTTCAACACCTGCATCAATGACTTGGACACAGGACTGGAAGGGACACTGAGCAAGTTGCAGGTGACACAAAACTGGGAGGAGCTGTTGACACCCTCAAAGGCAGGAGGGCCCTGCAGAGAGAGTTTGACAGATCAGAAGGCTGGGAATCATAGGAACTTCAGCAAGGGGAAGGGGTGGGGCAATGCCCCAGATGGATGGACAGACTGGGAATGAGATGCTGGAAAGCAGTGCCAGGAAAGGGCCCTGGGGGTCCTGGTCAGTGGCCAGTTGGCCCCGAGTCAGCAGTGCCCAGAGCCAGGAGGGCCATCCCTGCCCTGGGGGGCATCAGGAGGGGATTGTCCCGCTCTGCTCTGCATTGGGGTGGCCCCACCTGCATTAGTGGGGCAGGTTGGGGGGCACCATGGAATGAAGGTCTGAGGCCATTGGAGAGTGTCCGAAGGAGGGCAAGCAGATGGGGAAGGGCCTGGAAGGGGAAGCATGTGAAGTCACTGAGGACATTTGGTGTGTTCAGCTGGAGAAGAGGACACCGAGAGGAGATCTCATTGCAAGTCCAGCTTGCTTGGGAGGGGTAGGCACTGGTCTCTGCTCTGTGGGCATCAGGGAAAGACCCAGGGAATGGCCTGGAGTTGTGTCAGGGCAGGCTCAGGTTGGATCTCAGGAAAAGTTCTTCCCCCAGAGGGTGGTGGGCACTGACCAGGCTCCCCAGGGCAGTGGGCACGGCCCCAAGGCTGCCAGAGCTGCAGGAGGGTTTGGATGATGCTCTGGGGCACAGGGTGTGACTCTTGGGGATGGGCCTGGGCAGGGCTGAGGGTCGGATTCTGATTCTTGTTGGTCTACTCCCACAGCATATTCTGTGAATAATAGCAGGAAAAAAGCTTTCAGACACTTTTTTGGACAACACCTATCAAACCAAGGTAAAAGAAGCAACCTATTTTAGTGTCAAAAAGGAACAAAGATAGAATTTGTTCAATATAGAAGCTGTCATTTTTCAATGACAATAGAATGACAAATGCAATTCTTTGTGTTTCCAATTTCCATGTGTCCACTCACCTTGGTAATTGCAACAGGCCTGAAGTCCTGCAGTATTAAGAGTCTACATGTTAGATCTCTGTGCACATGGTTATGGGGCTTTTTGGTACATTATAGCGATCTTCCAAAGGGCTTCCATCAGGTTTTTCCATTCAACGCTGGTAGGCCTGCCTGATGGTTAAGGAATACTTTTGGGAATTCTTATGTTGAATCTTCAGAGCAAGAAGAGGAGAGAAACAGTGTAATAGGAGATGGGTTGTATGAAATAGTTTTTGTGCTTTCTTAGTGAGTACCTTCTTTTTTTCTCATGTGTGCAAAGGTTTTCTGTGCCTCAAATAAGTGGGTTATTTTTTTAGAAAATCAAATATCCTATATTTATTTCAGTGTAGTAATTTTAGGGTTAAGCTTAATACACTGACAGTACTGGAAATAGGATGTATGTGGCTTACATCTTGGAGAGAGCTGCTTGTAAATAAAACTGTGCCCCAAAACTGTGCCAACTTTTTCCCAGTGTCTGGGTTTTCTTTTTTAATCACTGTGTAAGCATTCAACCCTGAGTGCACATTTCCTCGATGCAGATGTTTGCTCTGTGCCAGTCATGTAGATTTATCTGAGAATAATAAAAGCACTATGTAAAATCAATAAAAGCAATACTATTAAGTGCAAAAACGTTGAGTTTATAATTTTGGCCCATTGCACGCACCAGAAGCATGTGTGGGTTTTGTCTCCTCTTTCCTTGGAGACGTAGAATGCCTGTGTGGAAAACCTCTTCTTTTTGCATTTCATTCCTTTCCATTGGTGCAACGAATCCGTGAAATGAATGCCTCCCCCGGTACCCGGCCGCCTGCTCAGGGCGGGTTTCACGCGGGGTTGGAGCCGGGGCGAGCGCCGAGCCGCTCCCACCTGGGATGCTCCGCCGCTCCCAGCGCCAAGCCCCGACCCCGCTGTGGGCGGGGAATTCCGGCTGGAGGTGAGAACACCCACCCAAAACTGACTCACACTGTACTGAAACTATAAAAAAAATATTTAGCGATTTTTCTTTAGGGCCCTCTTGTGTGAGGCTTACTAAATGTGTTTAACTGGAGCGCAAACACAGTTCTAATTAGGCAGGATGTGTTTTTGCCCTAAAGCTGTGTGCCACTGCTGACCGCGGTTTGTAACTGTTGTTAAAGGGCTTTTCCCAGCGACCCGGCCTGAAGATTCCCAAACCACGATCCCACAGATCAGCTCAGGCCTGTGGGGAGCTGACACACTGTGGCAGCTGCTCTCCGGCTTCTTGCCACAGATCGTATCGCCCAAAAAGCAGCTAAAAGCACACTGAATGTTTTTTCCCCTTTTCTCCCTCCACACCCCTTGCCCCAAGTAAGTGCTGTCCAGTACGCTGCTGCTGCTTATTTGTGGGTGGGAGGAAGGATTCCCAAAGACATCAAAGCTCTGGAGAAGTGATTCCTGATAGCTCTTTCAGGAGGAGTCATTGCTGCTGCTTTCCCTGTGATTTTTATTTTAAAATAAATAGTCATTTCTGTATGTTGGTATTGGATTAATTCTTGTTCCTACTTGCCTAGGATTTTTAGCTTGGCCACTTCTGGTGTAGAGATTAACATTTATGGTGGTCAAAACACATGGAATATTCCACATATGGAATGCATGTGTGGAGATACAGAAGATGGATGGTTTTACCTTATGAAAAAAAAATCTATTTTGTGCATCTCAAGAATGACAATTTGTGCTTTGTTTTTTTTTCTTTTTTTTCCCCTTTCAAAATCACCATGTTAAGCAACTCAAACCCCAAATTCTGTCCAACTCCTATTTCAAGAAGGTTTTTGAAAATACCAAAGACCTACCGTTTTTTTTAATGAGCTGAGCATTTAATCCATATTAATTTTGTTGTTGTCTTGTCAATTTTCTCATTACTATAGTCTAGTGTCTTAAGATTGGGGAGTGCTTTCTTGCAAATAAAAGGCTAATTCTCTTTCTGTGACTCAGGAAAGGTGAAGACATTTCAAATTGCGAGAATTTTTGTTTTTATCATATCAACAATGATGTTGCGATGAAACAAATGCTTTTTTAAAAGACAGCACCTGGTTCCAGCCTCCAGGTTTGAAGCATTTTCAGTCTGATCTGCTTACAAGCAAGCCAGTGTGGGTTGCCTTATTTAAGAGGTTAATGTACTTTCTCTGGGGAATGCAGGACTGGATCTCACAGAAAGGAATATATTAATGTTGTCAGTGATGAGTTTTCATAAATTTGAAAAAACTTTGAAAAAGTGCTTTACTCCAACAGTAATTTTGTTCTTCTGCAAACAAAAAATAACAAATGTTAGACCATAGCCAGATTACACTTGGAAATGGTAGTTTAGCTATTTTAGAGTTGTTGGTTGACTTAAGTTTGGTTTGTTTGTTTGTTTTAATAAATAATTAATATCCCACTAAAACAACTTTTAGTGAAGGAAAACCATTTTGCATACCAGTTACTGGCAAGGGAAGGAATGCTTTTGAATAGCCAAAATCTCACAGAATGTCTTATTGGTGTTGTGTGTGTGCGTGTAAATATATGTATTAGAATTTTCTATGCAATTAGTATCTAGGGCCATATAAGTCTCGAAGAAAAAAAATTCTGTTTGAAAGAAAAACATTAAATATCATCATTGGGATTATGTGCCTTGTTCAGCTGATGTATTGCTTTACAGAGAATATGTAGTGAGTGAGGAGGGATTATTTTCACTTGAGCTGTTCTTGTGATGGAGGGAAGATGAGGCAGCAGCAAAGTGGGTCATGCTGAATCCCTCATTATTTGTAGAGAATTTGATAAAATGGAAATTCAATGAGATATGGACAAGCTTATGCTCTTATTTCCTTACTGTGTGCACATTCTGTATTTTCTGGTTTTAATAGAACTGGTAATTTTGTTGTGCATCTTCCTTAAATTCTTAGCAGTTAACCTGTATTCAAGATGTTTCCTTTAAGAAAGCTTTCCTCTTTCCATATGCTGCCTAGGGAGCTGTGAGGAGCGGCTGTCTTAAAGCAAGAGCAATGCCTGATTCCGTGAGAAGGGCAGCGACAGACACACGGGAAAAACGGCCCTAGTGTTTCCCTGGTACTGTCTGCTCACAGAGCGTGGTACTTATTGTGTGTTACACTGACCTGCCTAAAAAAAAAAATCAATTAGTTGTCAAAAAACCCCCTAAGCATCATGAAATACAGTTCAAGATATATTTATGCTTCAGATGTAGACAAGACTTTTATTTATTTTCTTAAAATTCTTTGAATGTTATTGTTAAAGGTGAATGAGTTCTGTCAGGTGACCTATTATAGCACTGAGTGATGGCAACTGAGAGTATAAAATACTGTCCCAATTTGCCTTGTTGCAGACCTAGGATGCAACCACAGGGAACTGCTCTTCTAGTTGCTTTTTTGAGGTTGCATGTTCGAGTGGTCCCAGATTCATTTTGCAGATGCTTGTCTGGTGTCAGTAGATTCAAAGAGTCTGGGTCCTGACGTTGGCTTCTTGAGTCAGGGCATTGCTTTTGGCTCATGTAACATCCAGAACCCTCTTCCATGAAATAACATGTAAGATGTGATATATTTAATGTATCAGCAAGTTCTTCTTGCACTTACAAGCAATAATGTAGGATTGTCACAATGGATTGAGTGTTCATTGCCTGATTTACAAAATATGTTCTTTGACTGCAGCCTTCGTTTCTGCACAGATATTTCACCTCGCTATTTTCTCTCACTTTTGTTGTGACCCATATTATGTGTACATATTGTCCTGATTCAGTGCAGAAATGGCAGGTCTAGCAGCCAATTTGTCTTCCTCTACTCCAGAACCTTGGTTTTCTGTACCTTAAGAGACTATATGGACTGTTCTGTATATATATCCCTATGGTATGGTTTTCTAAAACTACAGAGATCCCAGCCCTGGGATGCAGGTACCACAGTAAGTAAATGGAGATCAAAGGATTTCACAGGTGAAGACACAGTGTCAAATCAAAAGGCATAAAAAAAGGAGAATGTTTTTAAAAGGCTTCAATTTAGGGTGGGTTTTTTTTCCCCTCAAGATATATTCTTTAATTTTCTGAAAAGTCTTAGAAAGAATGCTTATGCAGTGCAATTTTCTCCTAATCTTTCCTGTATTGTATTGATGGCTTGGGAGCTGGAAAGGAGTGCTATAGATGGGCCATGTCCACGTATAAATCTGTATTTCTGCTTTTTTTATTTGTTTTTTTTTCCCTTTTCTTTTTTTGAGGGCAATGACAGAAATGTGCTTTGCAATTTTCATATAAGGGAAAAATACAGCTTCCAATATGAAATGGATGTTGTCCATATGTCTTGCTTACTGCTTCTTCCTGTTTCTTTTATGAGAATGCTTCACCCATGAGCGTTATTTCAGTATCTCTTTGCAATTAATGATTATAATTAATATTAAACTGTTGTTCAATCATCATAGTGTGCTTCTCCCTGTTTTTTTAAAAATGATTTTGAAATACAGTGGTGGGATGACAAATATAAATGAGTATAAGGCAAACTACATCTGAGATCTTGAAATACCTGAAAGTTACATGTTGTTTCTAATAAGAAAAGTCTTGAAAGCATAACTTTGTGTGTGTGTGTTTGAAGCATTTCCTAGGCTCTCATAATTTGGTAGGAAAAAGAAATTAAACTGGAATGTCATGCATGTTTTCTTTAGAAGTAACCTATATTGCACCTTAACATCTTTCAGAATGGAAATTTCCTTGCAAACTAGAAATTAAGATGCTCAGAAATGTGAGTGGAGGGGAGATAGAAGAGGGGCTGGGAAGTTGTATATCCTGACTGTGTGAAATAAACAGAAGCCAAATACTGTATTGGATCATTATAAGGGGGCAGTTAATATCTCTAGCTGTACTACTAAATCCATACCTGATTTAGAGCAAAGACATTTAAAGTTGTGGGGAGTCATAACCTATTTCAGGCTGGAAGGAAGTGTCCTCCTGGCAGGGAATTGTCACCTGTAGAGTGGCACTTGCCATGCAGTTCCATTTGCACTGTGAGTGGTAACTGGGGTGATGAGAGGACCTTCCCAAAATGTGCTTCTGGGATTCTAGAAACTTTGGGGCAGCTGCTCCTTGGTGCTGGGTCCTGCTTCTCTGGGCTTTCAACACCCTAGTCCTGTGCAGGATGTGCTCTTGGTAGCACAGCTTGGTGGTTGTTAGAAGCAACCACGTCAGTCACAGGTTGGGATGTCTCCAGGGAATGACTCCTTAGGAGAGGTTTCAAAATTTGGGATTGTACTGCCCCTTTATCTGAAAGATATATGTCATTTTCAGAATTCTTGTCTAAACGCTAAAAAGAGTTTCTGCTTGTTTTGGTTTCACTCTGCTAAATTGATGAATATTGTCCTTTTTTTGAAGTTTATTAATAAAGATCTTAACATACTGTCCAGATTAAAGCAGCTTGGCATTTCATTAGGAAAATATTATGTAATGATTTTATTTGGATCTCATCTCCTTTTTCTTTTCCCTTGCTAGTATTATTCTGTGGTGGCCTTCAAACAGCAATCCTGTTAGATTCTCACTGGGTGGCCAAAAAGCAGAAGATTACAAAAGTTAAAAAGATTCATGTTTGTTTTGGGTGGAGGCTTCAAAGGCTCACAGGCTTCCTTACACAAAGATGTGGTCAGGAAATGGGAAGACAGGGAAAAAAAATTCTGAATCTGTTGTATATAAAAAGTGGGTCATAAAGCCACTGTCCTTGCTTAGCCTCAGTGGAAAGGCAGTGTACTCATGGATTTCTTTGCACTGTTTATGTCTTTGACATTTGTGTTAGTTGCAGTCAATAAAGCTTCTTAGATTTTTTTTTTCTTTATGTGTATGGCTTAGTGGTGTAAAATATAGTGATATATTCATAAGGCAAATTGTAAGCAGTGTGCTAAATCTTATTACTTAGTGTGTATCGTTTGGAGGTGCTGGATGATGGGATGTATTCCAGTCCATATGTACTGCAGATTGCAATTAGTGAAACCCTCCTGCTGCTATGTGGGATAAAGTGTGAGCTAGGATTTAAAGCTGTGGTGTGTGGGGTTTTTTTGTTGTTGTTGTGTTTTTTTGTTTGTTTGTTTGGTTTTTTTTTAAAGTTGCTGAAGGAATTACCTCATCAGTTCCTTCCAAAGATAACTCACTTATATGTGTTGCCCAGGCTGGTCTGTATCTGGAGGTCTTGGGATTTTGCTGTATATCAGCCACGTTAGTCACTTCATTAGATGATGTTACAATAGAGCTGTAAATCAGAAGTCTAATATTATGGATGTCTGCAGAACACAGGTCCTTTATATATGATATCATACTATTGACAAATAATTGTGCACAGATATGTGCTGATGATGGGTGAAAATGAAAGGAAGAAATTATTTCTTGTCCTATTCAATTGACTCCTTTCACAAAAAAAGGGGAAGAAAACTATCAGTATTAATATGTTGTTGCTTACATATGCTGCCTGTGGTGTTATCTGTTATGTTTTAAATATCTGATGATCTTGGTCAAGAAAGAAGTTTTTAATTTGTGTGACCTAGCTGTAATTTTTTTTTTCTCTGAGGTTCCCACCCCTCCACCCCCTCATTTTTGTTTTAGGAGGCTTCCACTTAATGAAGTTGCACACAGGAAGTGATTCAGACGGTAGAATGGACCCAGGCAACATACATATGCATGAGGAGATGCTGTGAGATAGTCGAGGCTTTGAAAGAAAGTCACCATGGAGCCGAAATCCCACAGAGGAATGACTCAGGAGGGTTCAGTGTACTCTAGCTGCTGCTTTGAAATTGTTACCCTTAGTCAATATTTGCCTATGTAGGCATTATTGGTTGTGTTATTTATGTTCATTAATAGGTTAAGCCTTACAGTACTTTTGTGGTGAAGTAGCTCTTTCATCCAAGCAGTGTATCAGTTTGGCATGGGGGGCCCTGCTGCAGAGCACCCCAGTGCCCTTAACCCTCTTACAAGTGTTTTTGGGCTCCATCTGGGTCTGTGGGGAACCAAGGTATATGGGAAAGAGAGCGGTCTTATCTCAGCACAGGGACAGGACGTAGCTATGAGCTCCTCTAGGTGCGGAGATGATGTGCAGCTGAGCTCAGTAACAGGGTGTAGCCTGTAACTAGGTCTGCCTGGGTAGCCAGGACAGGGCAGGCAGCTGAGATCTCTCCCATGCTGCTGCTGGTTGATAAAATGACTTTGTGACAGAAGGTGACCAATCCAGGACATGTTCATTTAAAATCATAAAGATGTGGTCAGTCACCCACTGACTTAATGAAACCAAAAGGGGAGAGTGGCAGCAGACACTGCAGTGTTACAAACTGGTCAGAACCCAAGCTGGTTAACTGAGCATTGAACAGCACTACGTGGGAAAAACTGAGCAAACTTAGTTTTCTTGGCTATAGTTACTCTTGTTTTCCATTTCAGGAGGATCTAGGGCTCTATGAAACATAACTAGAGACTGTCGTTAGCAGTCCTGCTCAAGTCAGCTTCCCAAGACCTTTTATGCTCAGTACTGACTCTTAAGTTGGCTCCAGAAGCTCTAAAAATAGATACTACAGTGTGATTGTTGCAAGATTAATGCTACAGATTCTATGCATGTAAATTGTCGTTCAATTTGGGACGGTTTGCTTGTCTAAATCATAAATACCTTCAAGCAAATATTAAAGGGGGGGGAGGATCCTTTATTTGTTTTGGGTTTCTATTTGAGTACTTGTTCCAAGAACTGACTTCAGTTAGACTACAGTGGCAGAAAATGAAACCTGATATAGTTTCCACTAAGGGATGAGAAGATCAAAACAGTATAGGAATGCAAAGCCAAACCTGGGAACTTTCCCATGTTTGTCAGCCTAAAGGTGTTCCATTAATTCCATGAGCATCCTTGCCACAATGAATTTGGAGATGAGAAGGTTTTACAAATGGAAGCTGTGGCAAGCATTACACCAGCAAAAATTGGTTTTGCCCCTGGAGTGGCAGGTATTCAGACAGACTTGCTTTCCTGCTGCCTTGCCTGACATTCATTGCTGTAAAACTGAGAAAACTGATTATTGTTTATACTTAGTATCTTCGTGTTGCTGTGATGGTACCCAGGGACACTTGTCTGATGGTGTTTGTTGTAGTATAATCTGTGGTAATAAGACAATATTGGTTTTTCTAGTTCTTCACTGAAGTAACTGCTTTTATCAGAGATTAGAATAATACCTTTTAAAAACCTCACTTCTGAATTTACTACCAGTATAACTTAAGTATATATATTCTTAGAGTTAATATGACTAAAAGTTGGATTTCTGATTATGAAGGTATTTTCTTTGTTCTAGAAATACATCCTAAACATTTCAGAGAAGGTGGTTAAAACTGAGTGACTGTCTGAAGATAATACAGACAAAAAATCACACCAAAACATAGTGTTTGACATTTGTCTTACTCTTTCTTGTGCACTTCTAGAAAGTTGAATGCAATGGTTTCTTCCCTATCTTATGCTTTCTCATTGGCTTTTGTATCAAGATAATAGGCTCCATTTCTACTTTTTTTTTCCCTTAAGTTAAAACTTGTGTGTTGTCAGGGTCATTCTGCAGTCTGGGTTTTCGATTATTTTGTATTGAATGTGGCAACATCATTGAATGGTTAGTTATTCACAGGAATTATGACCAGTGGGGAAAAAACCCAAGGCAATGTTTGCATTACTGCCATATTTTCAAAACAATATTTCTGGCCGTGTAGAATATGTGTATGTAATAAGTTCTAGATTTTAAGTATAGTCAAAAGGGTATAAGAGGAAATTGCCTGTATTTCTTAGGAGCATGACTCATGAGGGATGTTTTTGCTATGGTTAACATCCAGTGGGTTTTACTCTCCTGAAATAGTGTCCTGTGTCCTTTGACTTGGCTGATCTTAGGCCTTGCCTTGTTTTCGGTTGATCTTTGCTCTCTTTAGGCAGAGGCAGCTGTATTTTCTTGGTGCATAGGAGGGGAATAAACGCTGCCTCAGTGCGCTCAGGCCAGACTCCCCCCTTGCTTTGTCTGCAGTGCACCTTGCCATGGAAATGGGTATTCTCCAGGCCTCATCTGGACTCGTGGGTTTGGAACCAGCTGAGGCTTGAGCTGCTTTTGGTCTGTGTCCTGGCAAGCACATGGAAGATGAACTTGTGAATTGCGCTGTCAGTGATGGGAGTTTGGGAGGACTGACCCCCCAACCCTGAGTGTTTGCGTAGTCCCCAGAGACCCTGTGCTTAGAGGCTTTCTGAGCACCCAGCCCCGAGTGTGCTGCACCATGGCATGAGCGTGGCCAGGCTGTCTCACGGGAGTGGGTGCAGCCAAAACTGGGGCCACTGGCCAGCTGTGGAAGTGTAAAATGGGTGGGTGGGAAGCACAGGGGGGCTCCCCCTTGATTTCCTTGAAATGGATGTTAATGTTTAAGAACAAAAAACCAAACAATGTGATAATGGCAAAAACCTGCTGGCACACCTCTGGGGACTCCAGTAAGAAAAGAGAATGTGGCAGATGACTGCCATCCTCTGTAACTTTATTATTTTAGTGGAACAATGTGGCAGATATGTATGGTTCTATTCAGCCTATGTCTGAGGTACTGGTATTATTTCTGTTCTGTGTCATCCCACACATTTTCTAATACACCAATATCACTAGTTATTGAAAACTAAAAGCAAGTCAAGTATAGAACTGAAGCCATCTGGTAGTTCAGACAGAAAAGTTAGATAATTAGCTGTTCTTGTCAAGGGACTCTGATTAAAATAGGCCATCTTCATAATAGTGACTAGTTTGCAAGGGACTTCCCGGAAGCCACCTGGGATAATGATAATGAAAAGAACAAAATTAAAAGGAGAGGGAGGTTGTGCCATTATAGCTCATGATGACTTTTGTAAGTGAATTAAATCATCTTTTAATTTGGGAGCTGTTATTTTGGTACTTCGGAAAGAAACAAAGATTGAGTTTTCTGACTGTTTGGCAATGTGATGCCACTAGGTCAACCAGGTTACTGCTGGGGGTCCTCAGTATTTTTGTGTGAAGCTCTGGTTTCTTTGCTCACATACTTATTAAATTGTGAGTGCTGTTGGCCACTATAATCTGTGTAACCTGCTGGCTCCTGCTCAGGGGATTTATTCCTCCTGGGGAATGAGCATTGTTAAGAAACACTAGAAGAGGAAAAATATCAGAACATGGTTACTGCAGCATTCTTTATCAGTTGATGATTGCAATGTGCATAGCAGTGTAAGTGTAATATGAGTTTATACTGATAGATCTCTCTTAAGGAAAAATCTGTTTACCAAGTAGTACTTGTAAGAAACCCAATTGTATAGTGGGGGGGAGGATCTGTGTAACCTTGGCAGCTCCAGCCCCTCTCCAACACTGCTGTGGAGGGGCTTTGTGCTCCCTTTGGCCTTTCCTGCTGAAATCTTGTCCTCCTCATCCAAAGAGAGAGCACCAGGGAAACCTCCAAAGGGTGAACAGCACAGTGGATATCCTGTGCCAGTGTGATAATTTTAATCAGTGAAGTTTGACCTGAATCATGTAAGTTATGTATGTTTGAGAACACACTGTTAAGGGCAGCTATGCTAAATGGACTAGTAAGACAAAAATGTGCAGTGAGAATGCTCCATTATTGGTATGATTTAGTTATATTTTCACTGCATATGGATAAAAATCCTATATGTAAATGAGATTAGTTGAAGTTTATTTGGCTTTTTTTAATTGACAGTTGCTACTTGTTTAACAATTCTAGTAAAGAGTTGTTGATGCTGTTTCAGGTAGAGGCTTGTTAAGATTTTCAGTGTGACTGTAGTATTTTCTCATATAGAATGTGCTGGCAATATCCTGAAAAAGTAACCAAGTTGAATAGTTAAAATATGTGCAACAATTAAAAATACTCTGGCTTTTCTGTGCTTAGATTCTCATTGAAAAAAATCAGCTTCTAAATTATTTTCATTGAATAGAGCTTTTACATTTCTTTAGTCCTTGATTAGGAAAGCAGTGATTTGAAAAATTCAAGATATTGAAGAGTCAGGGATGCTCAACTTTAGAAAGCATAAGCAGGCATCTCAGTGCAATATGCTCAAAGCAAATTGCCCTGAATGTTTGTGGATATACAAACATTTCTGATCAGTTTAATGGGTCAGACTTTCATATCATTAGAAAGGCACCAACTCTACACATGTATGACCTGAAGTTGTGTCAGGGCAGGCTCAGGTTGGATCTCAGGGAAAGGCTCTGCCCCCAGAGGGCGGTGGGCACTGAGCAGGCTCCCCAGGGCAGTGGGCACAGCCCCGAGGCTGCCAGAGCTGCAGGAGGGTTTGGATGATGCTCTGGGGCACAGGGTGGGACTCTTGGGGATGGGCCTGAGCAGGGCTGAGGGTTGGACTGGATGTTCCTTGAGGGTCCCTTGCAACTGGGTATATCGGCATATTCTGTGAATCTGGACACTGCATTGCTAATTTTATTTTCTTTTTTTTCTTTTTTTTTTAATTAAGAAAATTATTTAAGTCTTATAAGTTGTTTTTGAAGTACTTCCCTGAAAACCCACCAAAGCAGAAGATCCAAATTTTAGCTTCCAGGTGCAGGTTGTCACTCATGCTCAAGGTTCTGCCTGCTCATGAGCTGTGTCAATATCTGCACTCAGTGACCTGATGGCCATGGTTCTGCTTTGTAATATTTCTTTGTCTGTGGTAAGCTTTTCATTTATGCCCAGTGAAACCATCTGACTTTCTAGCATTCTTCACTTTTTTTAATGTTATTTATGTACATGGGAGAAAATGAACTGAGAATTTGATGACCAAGGTGAAGCAAGAACAGGCTTTTCACTTGGTGATGTTATAACTGGCTTCAGATAAATCTTGCAAATGACTAAGTTACTGTCAAAGGTATGAGATAATAGAAAGCCTAGGTGGCTGGGGTTGAGCATTGTGAAGTGATCTCTTGGTGGCAGTTCAGTGCAGTCAAATTTAGTCTGGTTTTAAAGTCATGTTTTATTTTTAAGACCTAAAGCTTGTTATGTGGTATGACAAACCATTAGAATATTTTCCCCTCTAAACTGTATTTTTCTAATGTGCCAGAGGTTTTTTCCCACATCTGCTCTTTGATGAGGTGTCTGATTATACTTTTTTTTTGTCCTGTTCTTTGTACAAATGGGTGAAATTCAGATTTTCCTGTAGATAAGCCCTTGGCTTTTCTGTTGCTTCTGCCCTGCGAAGAAATTAATTCCTTCAAGCCAGTGAGTCTGCAGCTCCAGCTGTGACTGTAGATGAATGTTCTTGCAGGGTCATGTACTGTAGCTCTGAACCTAAATAAAAGGATTAACAAGAGTTCACTTGGAGGAAAAACACTTAATTTCACTATAATAACTATGAGAATCCATAGGGAAAACCAATAAAGCTTTACTATTAAAATTGTTAACAAATGATTATTCCACCCTGACCCCCTCTTCCCTCTGTTATTGTGCTTTTGGAACAGTAACAAATGATGGGATTGACCTAGTTCATGGTGGTGCTTTAGTCCCTGGCCTACAAATGATCTTTTGCTTGTAAAATAATATTGAGTCTAGTTCTTTCAGGAGACAATGATGGTATTTATGAAGGAAACTATGTTTTCTGATGCGTTTCACTCCATCCTCTGCCCCAAAACTTTGCTTGGTGGGAATGAAGAAGGGGCATCATGTAGAGAGTGATGCTGGGACCGAGTCTGGCAGTGATCTACCAGTGCCCAGGCGATGCATCTCACTGCTCCAGAACAGGGTGATTGTTTTCCACAGCCAGCATAAACTGCCTTTGATGATTCCTGGCAAAGAGGGAGTATTTCCAGGGTGACACTCTTCAGCTGCATGTACAGACCTCATTGTCTTGTCTCCAAGCCACACCTCTGCTCGGGAGTGGGGGAGAGGAGAGGGGCTGCTGGCAGGGCACCTGCTTACCCAGCTGGTCACTGTGGTACAGCTTCTTTCCCCTCGAGCATGTAGTGGGAAGGGCCAAGCCACTGCTCAGGCAATGACCTTTGAGGGTTCTCCTGTCTCAAATGGCAGTGTGAGGAGAGGATGGAAGGAGTTTGATTATCATCATCTTGACTCTTCCCCCAGAAATTTCGGACTGGCAGCCTCAGGCAGCAGTCAAAGCAGTACTTGTGTCCATTTCCTTGGGAAGGAAATTAAGTAATTATAATTGACTAATGTGACTGTCCTGCTTGGTTTAAGAAACCAAGCAGACAAAAGTTGTCTGATTTTAAAGGTTAAAGCTTGATATTAGCTTTGTCTTTTGATTCATTTGGTCTTCAGAGGTGTGGTGAGTCCTGGTTGGTGTCCTTTGTCTGGCAAATTCCGCAGTGCCCACCTGGGTTGCCTGCCAGGAGCTCCTGATGCTGAAGCCAAGGCCTGAAGGATGGTGCATGAACAGGACTCCCTGAAAATGGTCTGTGCTTCTGCTTGAGCACACACTTAGCACCAAGAACTGGAAAGCATTTTGGGTTCTTTTGTGTTCCTTACTTTTATTTCAAAGATTTTGCCCCTTTGAGACATGTTTATGTGCCTACTATATATTTGTGAAGAAATGTAACTTGTATAAGTATTCCTCAATCTTTCTTTCATAAAAAGATCACTTTGTGTTTTTTTTTGTTGTTGTGTGTCTGGGGGGGGGGGGGGGGGGGGGGGGGGGGGGGGGGGGGGGGGGGGGGGGGGGGGGGGGGGGGGGGGGGGGGGGG
>JAWWEU010000081.1:59800805-59829332 GCA_035583155.1 Acropternis orthonyx | reverse complement strand
CCCCCCCCCCCCCCCCCCCGCCCCGGAAAACCTTGGATTCTGAGCTCTCTCAGGCCTCCTGAGATGTGGGAAATTATTAAGGTGGAATTACTTAGAAGAGGTACAGTAGTAAACTTCATATTCAGCAATTTAAACACACCTTGTTCTTAAAGCTGGCCTTGCTGGTTCTAATGAGGATGAGCAATTTATGCCCTGGCATTGGATGGCAGCAAGTAGTGAACCAATGCAAATGTTGTGCATACGTGACAGTCAATGTGCAAGGAGTTTGAGGTTAAATGAAATAATCAAAACTTATGTGAAAATTTCTGGCTTCTGTTTCTGTAGTGTGATTCCCTTGTCATTTCAGTCTGTCACTGAAGCTACTGGTTTAGGTTTGCTCTCTTCCATGCTGTCTTTGGGCTTATACTTTCACTTACATTCTTCAGTGTTTAATTTTTAAAGGACAAGCATCTATCTCTACCACAGATATCAACATGAAAACTCAGTTATTGGTGCATACAAAAATTAGGGTTTTTTTGGCATTTTTGGCCCAATCTATCTAAACTCCACACTTAGGTGGGTGAGTTCATTCAGGGTTACAGGTAGATAGTGGTTTGTTAATCAGCTGCAGGATATTTAGGGTGAATTTCTAATAGGATCATAGAACTAATTTTATCAGGTTGACTTTCTGCTCAGTGGCTTCTGCACTGATTTTTCCCTTGTAATCTATACTTTAATTATAGGTATAAGTATTCTAACAGTCAGAATGTGCTCTAGTGTTTGAAACTTTAGTAACAAAAGTCTTTCTGTCTTGGGATATTTAAAAACTGACCTTTAACCTGGTGAATCAAGTTAGATGGAGGATGATAGCCTTAGCCTGCCTTTTTTTTTTTTTTATAGCTGATTTACTATTAAATAGTCCATTGTGATGAGTACTTTGGAAAAATTTAACTTCTGAAATGTCAATCTAGTAATCATCCCTGCTCTGTCACTTCCCCAGCCCCCATGTACCTTCTCTTATATACATGCTCTATAAGTTAATTAAAGGTACAGGGACCCCTAACCCAGAACAGGCAGAGAAAGCTCTCTGGGAGAGTTGAAAGCTCCCTGGGAGAGTTGAACCAACTCCCATGCAGTAAATCCATGGCTTGCTGAGCACTGCTGCTGGTCTGCTGAAGGAGGGATCAGCATTGCACCTTTTGGGGTTCTCTTTTTGTGTGTGTGTGTCTGGATAATTGTGTGAATGCACCCCATGTGCCTGACCTTCCCCCCCCCCCCCCACCTTCCCAGGACCCTCAAAAGTAACCATAATCCTCACGCCTCCTGTTTCCTCACCAGAAAAACACATCAGCTCTTGGCTTGGAAAGCATCCTGCTTTGCAGATGGGCTGTGCTCCAGGGAGGATGGCTCTCTCCTGGGCTGTGAGCCCCTCAGATCAGCTGTGTGACAGTTTCTCTTCTCAGCCCTCTTGGAAATTATTAATTCTGGTGATGCTGCTGTTCTCTACGCAGTTGGGACAGTCTCTTTTCTTATTTCAGGGATCAGTGTAGGAGGGCTGTGTTGAAGACCATGTATCACTGGTTTTGGACCTTGGGTACATGTGCTGTGACTCATAGAGTTTTAGCTTATAATCACCTGAAAATTCAACTCGGGTGTCCAAAGTTGTTTTAGGATGCTTGCAATTCAAAGAGGATTTCTTTAAATAACTTTGTGTGTCACAATTAGCATGTAGACCCTCTTGCACAGAGAGCTTAAGCTGAGGTGAAGTACTTGTATTTTGCAAGGAGTCAAAGAGGATAATGGCTTATTGGTCTGCTGGAGAAGAGAAAAGGGGGGTAGGTACCCTTATATATTACTGTCTGGAGCGGGCTCATTGGAAAAGCTGAGCATCTGCTGTGTGGTCCAGCACTCTGAAGTGCTGCATTTGGCTGAGAAAGTGTTCAGTGTCTCTGTAAGAAGTAACAGTCTGTCTCTGACTGCAGACTGGGAAAGGCAGCACGGGGTTGTCTGGTCAGGAAATCTTGGGGCACAGAGTCACCAGTGAGCTGACAGGCTGCAAACTGCGCAGTAGGAACTCAGGCACGACCAAAGCAGGCCTGAGCAGGAGTATTGCCTCACCTTGCTGTCCTCTGATGGGAGTGGTGCGTGCTCAGTTCCTGCCAGCACCATCCCACCTGGCCTTGCCTTGCTTTCCCAGGACAGAAATGTTGGCGTGAGGGATTTCTGTGTGCGGCTGGATGGCTCTGGCTGGACCAGCCTTGGGCAGCCAGGCTGCAGTCACTGCCGTCTGTAGGTTGGGATATGCCGGAGATTAGGTCTGTTTCAAGCTGTCTCTTTCATAGCCATACCCTTCCTCTGATCCCGAACATTAAGAGATTAGGTTTCTTGAAATATCAGCAATTGTCGGCCCCCCTGGCTGGAGCAAACCATTTAGCCCACAGATGTGGGAAGGCTTCAATAAGTTTCCAGCATGACAGAAATGCTGAGTTGCCAAGATGTATAATTTATACAGAGGAATAGTTTTTCACCTGCAGGGTGTTGGTAAATGCTGTTTTTTCGTACTGTGGTCAAGGGCGTACACTGATAAGCTGGTGGAAAAAGGAATGCAGTGAAGGGTAGGTGTTTCTTCTATGGAATGAATACAGTAAAAATAGGAGTATGCATCAGAGGAGGAAGAGTGCTGACTTGTCAGAGCTTTCCAAATGCACACTGGTTTAAAATTTTCATCTGATTAAATTTAGGGACTGTGTTGCAGGTTTTGAGCATTGAATATTTAAAAATAGAGTCTTTGTCATAAGGAAAAGTGGAGTACTTACTTTTACCCCAAGGTCTATCAAAAATCCACAAACAGCAGGCAAAGTGGAGAGGTTTTGAGTCATATTCAGTACTTTCTGAGGAAGAGTGTGAAAAATAAGCAAAAATGACATTTCGATGCTTTGGCAATCTAGCATTTCATTAAAGATTTGAAAAAGGAGTACAAAACATAGCACATTTGCTTTTGTTTGTCAGAGGAGACCACTGCCCAGCTTCATAGCTTTGTAATAGTAAGCACTGAATTTTAATGCATATAAACACTGCCACCATAAAGAAAAAAGGGCATGCTCCTGGTCTTGTATCTGAAACCAGTTCCAGGACCTGGGGCATGGGTCCTTCCTGCAGTGCTGGTCCCCTGGCAACCAGCTGGGTACAACCTTGATTTTATGGTCTGAGCTGGAACCTAGACCTAGGTGTGTCTGAATCTCTGCAGCAGGGCTGGGCTGTAGAGATTTTCATGGTAAAGCTTAGGGTGGGTTGATGGTGTGTGTGACTTGTTTGTTAGGGAAAAGTCTCTGATAATTTCAGACTTGCTTTGAGTAGCTTTCCTATTTTGGTTAGTTCTGTTTTCCCTGTTTAGTCAGTTCTTACTGAAAAATCCCCCTAACATGGCATAAAATGTTGTCTTTTTTAGTAGATGCTGTTTGTAACACTGTAATATTCACTCTGAGTACAAAGGTGCATTCTTCTGTTTATTCATAGAATCACAGAATGGTTTGGGTGGGAAGAGACCTGCAAAGATCATCTAGTCCAACCTCCCTGCCATGGGCAGTGTTATCTTTCATGAGATCAGGTTGCCCAAAGCCCTGCACAACCTGGACTTGAACACTTTCATAGGGCAAAAACTAGATTCTGTTAGGTCCTTTGTGTGTTCTCTACATTAAGGAAATAGTTTACATTGTCACATATAGTTCTTTTTATTTTTACTGAAATAAAGTATATTTATAATTTAATGTTGGTGGAATGGACATGAACATTTTACAGATGTAGGTTTGTCTTGTTTTCACTAGTTAACATGCAAAGGAATATTTTCCTTTTATAAAAAAGTTTTTGGCCAAGTTCTACTTTTTCAATCCACAGAGGTGTATCAAAGAGATCTGTTGATTTCCCTGCAATGAGTTCAAATTTATTGCATGTACAACTGAGAAAAGACTCTGACCTATGGCTTTGCAAAATTTATGTATTTTATTTTAAATATCTCAGACTTTCAGAAATTGCTATTTTAAATCCCCTTAGTTTTTTTTTTTTAAATCTGCAAATCCTTCCACATAATTTACTTTAAGTTTTAAGGCAGCTGTGATTGCCTTCTCCTGCTTGCAGCTGTTTCCATTTCCTTGAAATTTAGACTCATTGAAGCAGTTGGTCTAGACATCCCTGGTTTAATTCAAGGGGAACTTGCTCACTAATCTGTCAGTGTTGACCATAGTGTTTAAGTACTCACACAGCCATGGTATCTGATACACACATTTAGAAGTGACTTCATCATGTGGTTTAGTCTGCAAAGCCAAGGAGGGGAATGAGGCTGTTTTTGCAGGAAGGTATTACCAAATGCAAGTATGTAAAAGTCCAGTTCCACTAACAGCTTGTAGGTGGCTGCCTGGGGAGGTAACTCAGCAGTGAAGCCAAGCAAAGCAAGGACTGGACTGCAGAAGTTTACATTTTTTTGCACTTGAAATTCCCCATTTAACTTTACAAGTGGACTGGAAACCTTAAACTTGCACTAGAAGGGGTGATCCCCAAACCTTGTTGTCTGACATGGATTCTTGAACTTAAGGAATAGCTTTTATTAAATCTCTGAAATTCAACCCATGCATTAGGAGGCTGGGATTCTCTGGGGATGCTGGTACAGGACTGTGGTGTATGAACTGGGTTCTTGGCTGGAATGTCTTTTGTGTGTTTGCACAGGGAGGGATGGGGATGCAAGGAATCTAACTCCTAACAAATCAGTCTCAAGAAGAAAATGTTTATTGAAGTTGGCTTTAATAGAGGTGCCACAGCAGAAGTGCAGTGATATTTCAGCATAACATTGAGTGTGGTGCTGTGTAGCTTCTCTTAGATCTGTAAGGTTACTCCGGATGGGCTGCATTGCTGCAGCCAAGGTCAGCTCTGGGTCATGGTGGGGAGTGTGTGTGTGTGTGTGTGTGTGTGTGTGTACAGTCTATGCCATTATACAGCAGAAGCATCTGTGAGCTCTGCCATTTATCACATAATGATTTGAAATATCACTAGGATTAAAAAAAGCACACGCTTTCTTGTAGCATTGGCTGTTCAAGTGTGTAATGGATATTCTTAACTGCATCACAAAAGCATATACAGTGATTAAAACACAGAGCAGAAAAATGAGCCAAATTTGGCACAAATGCCTGAGAAAGTGTCTGCTTTAGCTGTAGATATAAATGAAGCACTAGCCAAAATTACTTTCAAAGGTTTTAATTACATCTGTTTTAATTTAGCATGTAAAATGCAGGATATTATTTTTTAATATAAACTTAATTCATGGTTAATCTGCAGATTGCAATATCCTCCCAGTAGAAATGGTGCACTTGGAGTGGAATAACTGCAAGCTTCCCTTTCAAGCTGTTTGGTTAGTGTGTGCTGTCCAGAACTACATGCTCTCTGTAGATGTCCAGCTGCTGCTGGTGGACCATTTAACAAAAAAACCCAACACTCTTTTGGTTTTAGTGTAAGTGCATTATTATACAATAAGCTGTTCACGGTGCAGATATGTAAACCAGTCATCAAAATATCTTGTCCACGTGTGTGTGGGTTTTTTTTAAGTGCACACAGTGGGCATGGAGAGTAATGCTTCTCCAGCTATTCTAGAACTTACTGCTTGTAAACAAGAAAAATTGCATGCTTGAAACTAGTCAGTGGTGGGGTTTTTTTTTCCCCACTAATTATCCTATTCCTATGAGAAAGGGAGCCTTGTGTGTGCACGGTTTGTTCACATATTCTGTGCTGTTCAGTGTCTGTGGGCATCATGTGCCAGGAAAGAGTGAGTTCAAAATGCTCCTGATGAGAGAGTTCAGGTTCCAGGTGATGGAGAGACTGGCACTCGTGCAAACCTGGCTGCTCATAGAAAGGGGTTTAAGAGTGCTATTTGAAAAATTAGGGCTGATGTGTAAATTAGCAGGTTCAAACTGCCTAGATCCAAAGGATTTGGGAAGATTATCTGAATGAATTCCAAACACAGCTGGTCACTGTATTCAACGAGTTGTGAAACAAAGTGAGTTGGGCAAGAGAAGGAGGAAGAAAAGGTCGTCCATTGTCCTCCCTCTAAAACAGGAGGCGAAGGGCAGCCAGACGTCAAACTCAAGGAGCCTCAGTTTTAGCCTACATACAGCAAGGAATAAAGTAATAGATTTAAAAACAAAAACTGTGTGTGTCTGAATAAGAGAAACATGAATGAGAAACTGTGAATCTGGGTAAGAGAGTCATGGATCTTAAATACTTCAGTTAGATAAATGTGGAAATTGAGCCAGGGAAAGAGGGAAGCCTTATTTTGCCAAAATTATCATATTGGTAGAAGGGGGGAGACTGAAATTCATGAAATGTAACTTGATTTTGGGAGAGTAATGTATATAATATTTTCTTGTGAAGTCTTACTTGAAATATCATTTTAATTGAATAGTTTGTAAAAGTTGGCAGGCTGATTGAAATTGAAAACTAGGAAATATAAGAAGAAAAACATCCTCTCAAACCCAGAAACAGATGGCAGTAACAGTATACAAGGTTAGGGAATGATATCAAATGAACATGGTAAGGGTTTTCCCATCCTATTTTAATATATCTTAATGTAGGGATGTAGCATGCAGATGCATAGTGGCAAACTCTGACCTTTTCCCACTTTGTTGTATTTTTTCCTGTACACGAGGATAATCAGCTCTTCACAAACAGCTTGTCTCTTGCTGTGAGCAGCACCTGAGACTATATGGTTTTAGCTGGGTGTTGAGTTTTGTCAGAGGAGTGGCTACACCGCTGGTTTCAGGATCCTCTCTCTGAGGAAGGCTTGGCCCATTTTGTGTGTGGGCAATGCTCCTAAAAGGGGCATCACATTTTAAATGCTTTCTGCAAAACTCTGCTCAATCAGTGACTTGGTGCTGGAAATCTTCATTGTCAGAATGCTTCTCCAAACAATTAAGTCTCCGGAAAGCTGAGTTTCTCATTTTATTACTTCATATGATTGGCGAGCTGGGTGTTTAAGTATGTAAGAAACTCCCCCCAAAATACCAGGATAATTCTGCTAAAATCCTGAGTGTGTAGCAGTGCTGTCCCTGGATGCTTCTTCTGTCTTGTGATGTGTCTGTTAGAGTGGGAACAAAGTGACAAGGACGAATCTGGCTTGCACCTTCTCAGTACTTCAGTAGCTGCAGGCAGCATCACTGTGAGAGCAGGCAATTGTTGCTCTGCTGGGTCTTCAAGAACTTGAGTCAAAATGTAGTCAAGTTGCCACTAAACAGTGTCTACCACAGTTGCCATAACTTGGGGTTTTTTTTTTTTTACTGTTGTCTGCCTGAATGTGACAGCAAATTTCTCTCTTGTGGTCCACAAAGCCAAGAGGAGACTGCTCTGTAAAACAGAGAAGGTTCACTGGGCCTGCTGGTAGTTCTTTCTCTTATTTTCTGAAGACACTTGCTCCATAGAGAGCACTGATTTACTTTCCAGAGTTTATTTAGTTAGGGAACCAAGGAAATACTGGATGCATGCTTCAGGTTTTTCTATTGTACCTTAGAAACTTTGGGTTAACTTTTATTAATTGATGGAGATTTAGACATCTGGAAGTATGTATTACTTGGAAAGACGTTATTTGGAAAAGGTAGGCAGTGACAGTAGAAAAAACGCATTAGAATAACTCTCTGCTTGTCAAACACATCTTTGACTTAAAACTAGTTGTTAATATCAAGAGCCACCTTTTCTTATTCTAATGCCTATATCCTTAATAGACTGCCTTAGCCTAGCCCCTGGAAACTCAAAGCCGTTGGTAATACTACTAACAGCCTCAGGCAGGACCCTCAACAAGGCACAGTTTGGAGAAGAAAATATACCTAGAGAATAATTTTAAAGCCAGTTCTCTCCAAAAGTTGACAAACAAAACCCGACAAACAAAACCCACGTTGTATTTGAAAGTAACTAATTGTTGCCCAGAGAGTATTCAAAGCAAACATCAAATACTAATAAAAAAACTCCCCTAACAAAACAAACAAACACTCCTCCCAGATAAACTTTTGTAGTCAGTGTCCCCCGGAAAACAGAAAAGACCACAAGTTATAAAGTAATAGGGGACACAGACACTTATCAGTTGGCTGGACGTTTTGACTTCTGCTAGTAAACTGGGAAGTGCTTTGTGCTGTTTGCAAACGCCTCAAGGCTTGGCTGCCTGGCATGCAGGGAATACCCCTCATTACATGCAAGGGGGATGGCTCCTTCCTGGTTTTTTTTTGGCTTAAAGGATCCTAAGCTTTCAGGTGTCAAATTTATCACCTCACTGAGTGATCTGTTAAACTTCTTTCCTGTAATAGCATGCACTATGAATTTCTTGCAAGCTTCTCATTTAATAGCCTTAGAATTTAAAGTACCCTCACAGAATAAACCAAAATGTCACAATCACTCCTCTTTCTTCTCCCTTCTCCCCACATTGCCTTGAAAGGGTGATATGCCATTACTGTGAAGGTATGATGAAAAATAGAGTAATCTTTTGCAATATTGGAATATTTACTATTAAATACAACTCAATCTTCAAACTCAAAGGTTCTTTTGTGATGTTGTTAGTGTCTTTACCTTGCTGTGCTTATTGTTGCATTATCACCTGCTGTACACACACCACAACATCCCCCTAAGATGTTTTTAGTAAAAGCAAATAACTTCCCAATGATTATAAGATGTGTCTTATGGTTACACTTACATTGAATGTTCTACGTATTTACTTAAGAATCACAATCTCTGATAATAGTAATATTACTATGGAAACGTCTTGCCTGAAGTTTTAATTTCTCAATTATCAGAATATTCTCTTATTGAGAGAGAAGTTGCTGCTGCTACCTAAACTGAGAACAGCTTATTGATGTTAATGATCTCTTAGAGCATAGACTACAAACAGAAAGAAATCTGAAATAGAAATCTTCTGACTGCATAATCCAAGAAATAACCAATGTCTAGTTACAAAAACTGTTGAGCTCCTGTTTTAGAGCTCTTGTGGCTGTGGTGGTTTGTTGCTATTTTGCTTCAGTGCCTTACTTTAGAGATGCTTATCTGCAACTCTGCAGAGGTGGAAGGCTGATTTATGTAAGCTAACACAACTGCTCCATTGTCCTTTGCTCTCGCTTAAATTCTGTCTCTAAACTTATTTCATTTCCTTTGCATTTAAAGCCACCAAATGCAAAGGTGACAGGGTTGATCAGGTACCTCTGTTGCTAGAGGAGGTAAAAAACTGAGGGTTTTAGGATTTGAGGGACCTTGCTCTCTGTAATACCCCCTTACCAGAAATACCTTCATAGGGATGTTTGAAAGATGTGTCGATGTGGCACTTCCAGTGGTGGACTTGGCAGTCCTGGATTAATGGTTGGACTCAATGATTTTAGAGGTGTTTTCCAAACTAAATGATTGATTCTGAACTTCTGGATCAGAATGTCCCTGAAAGAGCAGGGAGATGTTTATGGTGTGTAGCAATGTTCAGTAGCGATGGTCTAACTGCTGTCTCCCTGCCTTTATCTTGTTGGACAAATAATTAGTTAAGGTCACGGTTGGTGTAATTCCTATTGTCTTGTGCATGCTGTTGTTACAGTAAGCTCTGCCTTTGCTGTGCTCCCCATGCCAGCTCAGGATCAGAGCGGAGCTAAATTCGAGTGCCCGAAATGATTAATTTCTGTTGTTGCTAGCCCTTCCCTTCCCCTGGGGAGACTTTCTTTTCAGCTGGAAAATCCCCTGTCAAACTTCTCCTCCATCACAGTTGCTCCCAGCTCAGCACAGTAAACCCAAGCCAGTGTTTGCAAGTTCAGAGCAACATAATATTCGGGCTACCCAGCCTGTGTTGGGTGGGCAGCTGCCGGGAGGGAGGGTGAGCAGCCTCCTGGGAATAACCACGTGGGTTTTCTGCGTTGGTGCTGCCTGGGTTCAGCTGTGGCTGTCCTCAGCATTTTCTCACAGGAATAAAATATTCTGAAACTTGGTTAGTTGTCCTGAAAGAAGAGAGCACAAACAAATCACAACTGCACTGCATGTTTGGAAAATCAGGGCAGTGCCAACACTTTATTGAGTGCAGGGTTTTTTTATTTCATTTTAATTTTTTCCCTCCCAAAAACGTTAAAAACTATTGATTTAGGGATGAGCAAACAGGTTTGAAACAAGAAGCAATCCATGCTTTTCACATTTTTTTGAGCTGACTGTGATATTTATGCTATTAGGGTTTGTTGTCTTGGAATAGTTATGGGAATTGAAATTTTCTTTCTCATTCTTTCTGAAATGCTTTAACATTTTATTTTTATTTGTTATTTTGTAATAGAGAGTGTTTAGCTTCATTGTTTGCTCCAATTTTTTAGTGCAGTGTGAAGAACTTTATACTGTTTTGGTTTTAGCTACTTTGTAAAGTTTTGTAAACTATTGATTTCCTTATCTGATTTTAGAATAGCTTACCTTTAGTCAAATAACACAATTCAGAAATGGATCATAAACACAAAGCATCTTATTGGAACCAGGATTTCATACCTACTCTGTTCAATTCGGTACCTTTTTATTTGCATAGGCCAAGTGTTAGAAAGAAATTAAATGGTTAAACTTACATAAGAAGCTTTAAACTACTTAACTTAGTTATAGAAAATATATGTTACATTAATTGGATAGGATAAATCACTAACGTCAAGCGATACAAGATGCTGTTAAGTCAAAAAGGTATTGTTTAAGGAATGGAAAGAAGGGAAATAAAGGATTTTATCTTTCCCTTATGCCATTCATTAGGTCACTTGTAGGTTTTGGGGTTTTTTTCTGGTGTTTTGGGAATTTCTTTCTTTCTCTTTCAGTATATATGAAGCCTGTTTAATTGGTGAGGGAAAGCACACTTTTTATGCAGTTATCTTCTCTGTGAAGTTATATTCTGGCTTTGTTTCACTTACATTTGCTCATCTGTTGAGTCTGCTGAGCACAGACAAACACAGGCGAGACACAGCCTTTACTTGTAGTAACTCTGTCAGTGCAGGTCGCTTGCTTATTCCCTGTTTATCTGTTCATTTCTCTTCAAGCTCGTTAATCTGTCAGCATGACACAATCCTTCCAATGAGATTGTGCCAAATGTTACAGTAGCACACCAGCAGAAACCTGCATGCCATTTCCCCCCCTTCCCAGCGATTAAATAGATCATTTTCCTGTCATGTAGTGTGTGCCCAGTGCACTGAAAATTTACCAGTGTTTTGTTTTTTTAAGAGGAAATAGCATAGCTATTCAACAGTATTTACCAAAAACTTAGTTCAGGCTTTACTTACTTACTGCCTGACCCTCCACCCTGCAGCTCTTTGCTCTTAAACAGAAGGGTAATAGTGGTGAGAGCACGGGATAAGCCTGGCTGGGAGGGAGAGCTCAGCACGCAGGACTCCAGTGGTATTTAAGACTGAGCTTCAGAGCTGCTCAAGAATTACTGCTGCTTATGACTGTTTGGCCTGGCAGACTGTCAGAGCTATTAACTGCGGAGCAACATGGCCTTAAAGGAAATGCTGTGGCTGGAGGGGAGGGGAGGGAAGGAACTTCATTTCTTCAAAAAAGGCCTCATTAACTTATGGAAAGAGAAAAGGCTTTTGCTTGAGCTATAGTGTTTCCATAATTCTAGGGGATGTGAATATGGAGCATCCAGGAGAACCTCGGGATCCAGCTTTGGCTTCTCAAACTTTTCAAAGCCTCAGTGCTGCAGAAGGAGCTCGCTGTGTGCTGGCCCTTGCAGCCATGTCCCTTGTCTGGATTCCTTCAGATCATACTGTTGTTTCCACTCTCTTCTGATTCCAATGTCTGTGTTTTATGTTTGTTCATAGGCTGTTCATTAGAAACAAAATTAAAAAAAATTCTCTTCCTCTTCTGCATAAAACACTGTGCTTACCTGTAAGCATCTGGAGCTTCAGTTTCATATGCTGCACTTTTTGTGAGCATATGTTCAGAAATTACTTATGCAGAGGGTTTTGATTTTTTGTAAATCTCTCCATCTTGCTTTGAAAGCACCCTAACATCATTTAAATGGTCATTTTGGATGGCAGTGACAGTTATTAACATGGAATTTGAAATGTTAGCAGTGTTTTTTCTTTTTCTTTTTTATAAATGCAATTAAGACAGGCAGATCAAAAAAATCCATTATTAATGTCAGGATTTACCCTGAAACAAGCAGCTGTTTGATTTCAGCTGAAAGCGTGAAATGTTTTGGTTACCTCTTTCCTGTCGTTGACAGAATTTTTGGACTTCTGCCAGAGAAACCAAATACAATTGAATGTATGAAGGATACAGTAAAAAAGCCCCCCAAGTCCCCCAAAACAAAAAAAAACAACCCAGCAAAACCCAAGTAGGCTTTTATGAGGATTATTCTTTGCTCTTTATGCTGCCTGCCCTCACCTTTTTATCTAAGGAATGATTTTGTTAGGTTTGTATAAAAAATACTTTTTCTTCCTTCTCTTTTCTATTCCTGGGATTTTGTCTGCTTGCTCTGCTGTCTCCCAGGAGTGCCTTTGCTCTCTTGTGCACTTTTTCTGTTCCTTCATTAACATGGATTTTCTTTTCCACTTCCTGCTCAGAGCCACAGCTCCTTCCTCTCTTAAAATCCATTTTTATTTCACTTGTTTCTCCTCATCTTCATTCTGTCCTTTTCTGCTTATATGCCTTGGTTAGGTCCTCTTCTTCACTGGACTTTTCCAAAGTAGTCAACCTGCTAAAAATACCAAACCCCAAGCAACACCCAAACCTGGGGCATCCTACTGATCAGGTACTTCAGGTTCTTGACAAAGTGGGAATGTCTGTACATACGTAAAGGCTTTGACTGCAAACCTGAGTGAACACCATTAGAGAAAGTTTTCTTGTTGGACTTCTACATGCACAAAATCTTAAGCCCCTGGAAATACTTTAGCAGCAGAGAATCAATATATTAGAGGGGTGTCACCTGTGCTGTTAGCTATAGCTGTTACTGTGTCAGCCTTTCCATTATAAATTTTGGCTTTCAAGGGTTTATAACTCTGACATTAAAATTCACTGCTGACTGAAACTTGGCATACAAGGACTAGGCCTGGAGCGAACTCCCCTCCTTCCCTTAAAAATAACTCGAAGCCAAAGGAATGTAACGAAAACTATTAGCCTAATGATTAGAAAGGCAGAACTGTTGCTATTAAAAAAACTACTTAATTTACTTATGTGTCAGTTTTCAGTGTGGACTTATACTTCAGGTATTTTGGAATAAGAGATTGAACAGGCTAATAAAAAACCTAAGAAAACAAAACACCTCCTCGATAATGCTTTCATGATATCTCTTGGAACACATTTCAGTAGGCCATTTATTTCACAGCTCTATGGCTGCAAAATAAAAATTCTGTACATTGAGCCAGCTGAATGTTCACCATCATGTGCCTTAAGAAAAATGAAAGGACGCTGTTAAGGATATCAGGAGACTGAAGAGACCAGGCTCTTGGGTGCAGGATGCTGAATGCTTCAGACCTGCTCCAGTTGGACCAAGAAGGATGGGGGGTGTCCCTGGGGGAGCTGCAGGTGGCTGGGGTGTGTCAGTCTGCTCCCCTTGAAGAGATGTTTTCAGCTGGTGACCTGCACCAGACAGACTGCTGTGCTCATCTGTCATCACCTGGGAGATGCCTCATTTCTGGGCAGATGAAGGCAAGCAGGATCCTGTTCTTAATGAGGTAATTTAGGTCACCCAGCAACTACCTGATGTGGGGCAAATTTCTTCTGTGGAATTGCCTATGGGTAAATATCCATCTGCACAGCCTGCTGCCAGAGCACTTGGTATTAATTGGCACCTTCTCTTGTTGTCCTTGCAGGGAAGCCTTAAAGGGAAGACAACTCTTTTCTCTTTCTAAAAGTAGATGGCAGGCTTCATGCTGCTGTTTGGGAGTTAAACAGGCAGCTGCTCTTGACTTAAGCTCTGTGTGGATTGTCTTGCGTATCTTGCCAACTCTGATGCCACATGTGAAGTAAAAAATGTGAACAGAAAAGGTGTTGGGAAGGAAAGAGATTTAGGAAAAAAGGTATTTGATGAGTAAAGCAAGGGTTTTGATCTGTCGTAGTAATTTGCTGATAAAGATGTACTCAATAATGCACAATCTTGGAAGCTTAAAGGGTCAAATACTTGCAACCCAACATGTATAACAATTGATTACATACACGAAGTATTGGTTTCAATGGCTACAGGGAGGAAGACTGACAAGCAGAATTGCCAGGGTTTCCTCTTAAAGCATTGAATTCGAGTAGCTAACGTATAACAACAGATTGGTATTTTGAGTCTGAAGATACCTTTGGCTTATGAGAATGATCCATGTTAGAAGTGATTCTGTCAGTGCTTTGTCACTTGGCCTTTTGGAAGCAGGTTATAGGATAAAACTTTAGTGCTTTCTCTATTAGAAGCCAGCTGTGTGAATACCAGTCACACAAAACCAGCAGGGCCAGCCACAGAGTCACTTGTTCCACCCCTGCCAGGCTGAGGGCAGGGTGAGTGAGGTGGCTGCTGAGTTGCCCGGGCAGTAGGGGAGCCATGGGGAGGTTTGGAGCATCTGCTCCTGTCTGTCTGAGCCCAGAGGGAGTGGTCGGAGGCATCCTTCCTCCTCTGCAGCCTCTGCCCAGGCAGTGCTGCTGGGCTCTGGGTGCCTTCTCTGGCTGTGGTGCAGTTGGCCTGCTGGGGAGCCACGAGAGGGAGGAGCATGTTGTGTGTGTGCCACTGGTTTCTGGCAAGGCAGTGCCAGAGCACGCGTGTGCCAGGGAACCGCTGGCATGGTGGGGAGGCCTGGGCGGCTGGCACCCTCTGGAGGGGCTTGCCAGCACTTGTTGGGTAGCCTGGCCTTCAGGGAGCAGTTAGGAATAAACAGCTGGATAAACTGCTTGTTTCTTCCTGTCTCTGAATGCTGATACTGTAACACATGCCCTCTGATTGGCCTAGCTAATAGTAGAAAATGATTGGGTAAAAGGATGAGAAGACTTACTAATGCTTTTTTAGATGACCTGAGACGTATTTTTGTAAGAATGAGAATTGTCTTCCTACTGTTTGTATTGTTTTCGGTTTTAGAGTTGATGTCTGTGATATAACCCAGAACTACTTCTCTCATGTTGTCTTGCCCTTTTATCCTCCAACACAGCAAGTGTTTGATGATATCACCACTCCCCTCTTGCTGTGCTGGTGTCTTTGGGGGGTGGTGTGTGCATGTGAGAGGGCAAAAATCAGGCTTTCCAGCAGAATCTTATTTTATCAAGTGATTTAAATCAGAGGCATTTTCAATAAAAATGTATAGAAGCTGGTTTGAATCATTATAAATAAAAGAACTGAGATTCTGCTCTGGTAATATAACTTAAAATAATAATGACCACAGTTCTTTATTCTTTCCAGTGTCAGAGGAACTGCTCAGCCTCATGGCCAGGCTTCCTGTCTCTTCTGAAGGCTTGTTCAGGAAATGACAAAATGCACAAAAAGGGTCTTTGTCATTGAAAAAGTTTATTATTGTGCAGTTGAAGTACAGCTGTTACATATTTCCTCACTTAAATTTGGACCCTTCCTGGAGTTTGTCCTCTAATTATTCTGCCCAGGTCACTGGTCTATAGTGTCTATATTTAGCATATTGCAAAAGTTCTCTGGTCATCCAAAGACTGAAAAGCCTTTCTTTAAATCCCTGCTCCACCAATATTAACTATGGATTTTCTGTTGTACTATATAACGTGAGATGTGACTACTGGAGGGTTTTACCAATAAGTTTGAATGTACAAGCTGCATCACTGCTTCCATATTTTGTAGGTTTCTGCTTGTTCTGAGAACTATAGTGCATGCACTCCCTCTCTCTCTCTCAAACAAACACCCTGCAAAAACAACAATAACAAAAAACCAAAACCAAACAAACCCCCCTGAGCAAAACAACAAAAAAACCCTACCAAGATATGAGAAACAAAATGCTACCCCCCAGAAGTCAGGGAAAATGTGCCTTCCTTGTTGGGGGAAGTGTCGTATCAAATGGCTGTAATGACTGTGTTAGCTAGAAGTACTGTCTTTCAACTAATGAAGTTTCCTTCATCCTTAAAAAGTGGTAGTCCAAATGTTCTAGCCTAAATTTACTTAATTTGCTTAATTCACAAATGTTATCTGTGATCTGTAAATGTTTCAACAGTTCTGGAAGAGATGTAAGTTAGAGGGATGGGTGCAGGACGGCGGCTTTCTGGTGGAATTTGTTCTGATCAGTAAGGTGAGGAATAAGTATGTTTGTCTTTTTCCTTGTTGTAAGGTCTTACCTTCCTGTTCCCCTCTAAGACTTATTACTACAATATGCTTGCTATCCACTGTTCAGATAGTGGTGTTTGCAAATGACTTTGTAAGAAAATTCTTGGCTGGGACAGAATGATATCTCCCATGTGAAGAATATTGTGAGATTTTATGTACCAGCATTTATAAGCTAGTGTAAAATATGAAGAATTATAGAACATTGAGGTAAAAGCCATTGGCCTTTAAATTATTTTTAGCTGTAAGTGCATATTAAACACAGTTCTGGTCACTAAAGGTATTTTTTCCCTTTTGGAAAAACACAGAAGCTGCATAATTAATGGCTGATAGTGCTTAATGACAAGCAAACCAGTTTTTTGCATTTTCATGATTTGGTTTTAGTTTTTTGGATGTGGAGAACAAGTATAGACAGAGAAGTGCTGTGAGCATGTGAAAACAGTATCTCTGGGTAACTTTCACTAATGGATACATAAATCATCTTGATTGTTCAGGTTAGCTCCTCCCTGTACGAACTGACCCTGTTGGTAATGCACCCTCCTGCAGATGAGCTGGTGACTGAGAAAGTAACTATAGCCTTTGGAGGCAGAGGGATGGAAAGCTGGCTTTTGCTGTATTTCAGGGAGGAACCAATTCCTTTCTTGCAACAAATTTCCATGATACCCAATATCTCCTTTGTGGGGTTTAGTCTCTAACTGTAGGCCTACCACCTGATGTGCATTTTTCTTTCCCCCCACCTCTAGCTTCTCTTGTAAAAGCATTCCAATTCATTCTGTAATGCTCTGTGTATGGTGCTGATCAGCTGCCTGAGCTACAGACACAGGTACAGTTTCTGTACCTCTATCCATGAACTGTTCCCACGCAGGAGATAAACCCTGGTAAGAGACTGGAATTTCCCTTCCTGCAGCAATAAAGCTGTCTTGATAGGCTGTAATGGGGGCTCCTGGACTAGCAGAGAATGTCCTGGAGGAAAGAAGGCAATTACATCTTTGGCACTAATATATATTTTAATTATAACGTGATGCTCTTCGGTTGTATTTGGTTATAATGCAGTGCTATTTACATGTAATGAATATATGCATTAGCATAGCTGGGGAATAGACATAGTTGAACAAAGAGTAGTTAAATGGCAGAGCCAGCTCACTAGACTTTTGCTCTGAGCAATATAGTACAGTAATATGAGCTGGATTTGATTAAGTGGCACAGGAAAAAAGTGCTGGCCAATAAAAACTGTGTTTTTACATTATATGTTCTGCCTTTTAAGTCAGCTCATTAACTTTATGTTTATATGGCACCCTCTGCTCCTTTGAGCCATGTTAATTACAAGGTGGTGCATAACATAATCAGAATGCTTATACGTGGGTTTTGCATGAATGGAAAATACGTGTCAAAGTACGTGTACGAGATATATTTGAAGTTAGCTTTGGCCATTTCTTTATGCATTTGTAAATTTGCTAAGGCTGTTGGTGAAAACAGGACATGAATCTGCGAGTTGCCAGTTCACCTCACATCCAGTGTCCTGAATTTGCCCTCATGTTTGCTTCCAGCTAAGGCTACTTCCTCCAAAACCCTGCTCTTGTGGTGAAGGTCCGAAAGTTGAACAAAAGACTCAGTTGTTAGACTTGTGTGTGCCCCAGAGAGTGTGCGTGCCTAGGCAGGTGCCCTCAATACACACACGCCTTCGGGTGGTCAGTCCATGGGCTAAAACACACGTTTGGGAAAGGTTAGTGGCAGATGGGTTGGGGTTTGCTTGGTGCCATGAGAAGCTTCACAAATTTTGCTTTGGCTGATCAGTGAGAGAAAACCTCCCCTTCAGCCCTGCTGTGCTGATGGCTTTGCCAATGCAGCAAGGTGCCAAAGGTCCAACCTTCAGTGACATCCAGCTCGGGAGCACGTAGACTCTGGCAATTCCAGATGTGCAGGTTGTTTGCCCTTGGCTGTGCCCTCAGGGGCAAAGACTGTGAAAGTCTGGGGGCTGGTGTGTGTTGGGAGCAGCCACAGCCTTATGGGGTCTGCCCAGACTGCTCTTGCTGCACCTGCCTGAGAGTGTGTGTTATGTCAAAGAGAAGCAAAGCTTCGCTTGTTGCCTTAAAAAGCTTTTGTCCCACAAAAGATGTCAGAGGAAGCAGTGATATTGGAGGAAGAGCAGTACTTCAGTTGTTCGGACAGTTTAAAGTGTTTTAGATGGAAATAACAATTGCGTTTGTTTCTTCAGTAACAACAAAAGCCTTGACCCAATGTTTGACCCTACATACCTTTTTCTGTCTGCATTTCCTAGCCAAGGACTGAGCTGAAGCTCTGGACTGCCTACAGGCTTTCAGGGAGGGGTGACACAAACCTCCAGCTGGTCTCTCCTGCTTTCCATGTATTGTTTCTGGTTTTGTAAGACAACACACTGAGATGAGAGGATGCTATTTTTTAATTTTTTTTTTTTTTTTTTGGGTCAGGTTTGATACTGAATGGAAACATCTGCTTTATTTAGAAAATGAAGGACAAGAAAAATAGAGTTGAGGGTTAACACCCTCCTGGTGTTTGTTTATCTGCAAATATGGAATAGTGCAAGAACACCAGATACATACAGACACTGATTGGCTGCTGCTGATGTCATGCTGATGTCAATCAGCAGTGATCAGTATGTCACCCAGCAAATGAACAGATCAACTCCCCTTACGTGCTTGTATAGTCCATTTTGTAGCAGCACATTTTTAAGGCATTATTGCACTTCTTAGGTGATGGAGGACATCTATGCCTTTTCTTGAGTCTGTTAATATTTTGTCTCACCATACATAAATGTGCATCTGTGTTCTCCCTCTTTGCTTTTTCTCTCCTGACACTTGTATGGAAGCAGTTGACTTTTATCTGAATTAATTGCTAATAAAATAGGTGGGAGATCTAAGCTAGCTTTTAAGCCTCACCTGCTATGGTTGCAAGTTTAGAGAAAAGGAGTGTGTATTTGGGAGGATGGGTAGATGCAGATGAGTGGAATAGAAGGTAACTTTGTGGAAATGCTCAGGATTTCATCCACCCGTTACTCTTAAATCTAGGTCAGTGTATAAGTACTACAGTGTTTTTTCTACCCAGTGCTGAATTGTAAGATATTGAATGCATTTCAAGGTTATTTTGTTAAACATACCAGGATTCCATGACATGCATGTCAAATCAGTCAATATTTCTAACATTCTTGAGTGGAAATAGACATTCTAATAAGTGATAGTGTGCTGTTAATAAAGGATGGGAAAGGAGTAACCACAGCAGAAAAAGAAAACCTCTTGAAGTTTGGGATTAGTTGGACTTTATCACATTCTAAGGCTCTCTAATCTAGCAATAATGTTTGAGGGTTTTTTTTCTCTAGAAGTTTAGAAACTCTGGTTTTGAACAAAGCCTTTATGAAAAATGAATTTGCTTACATAAATAGAAAGATATTGGAAAATGATTATTGCAATATTTTTCTTCCATTTCTTTTTAATAACAACTCCCTTTCTTAATCTATGTCCCTAAATTGACCATAAATTACTCTTCAGCTGATGTGTAGCCCCTTGCATAGCTGCAGGAGTTTTATTTCCAAGAGACTAAAGAAATTATGGCTGTCTCAGCTCCCATGACTCCTCAGGAATATTTTGGATGCTGCCATTTTATGGATTCCTTTTAGCATTTGCAAAATTTGAACTGAGCAGCTTGACTGATGCCTTAGAAAATTTCTTAGTGCTGGATCTCCTCTGCTCACATTCTTTTGGATTTCAAATGGCCAGTGACCATAAATTTTCCAATTCCAAAGGCAGTGAAAAAGTCAGTACAAAATACATGGGGGGTATTTCTGTGGTTCAGGCTGGATACAGGTCTCTGTCAGGCTGTCACTACGGGCTGAGCTGCAGCCAACTCTGATCCAAATGTACACAGGGATTTCACAGACAGATTTTTGCAGGGGGTGCCTTGGATAAGTCTAGCAACCTAAATCAATATGAGTGCTTGTTCTGTCCAGGCAGGAAGGCACTGCTCTGCTCTCCCTTCTGCTGCTTTTTCTTCCTCCTCCTGCTGCTGTTTGGCCTGGTGAAAGCTGTTTCAGCCCGAGCTGGCAGGGCCATCACTCACTACCAGGATACTTAATCCCATGCAGGTGCAGTTTGAGCCACGACAGAGGGGCCTCAGGGTCACGCTGGCTGCAAAGCTGGGTCTTGGGTGGGAAGCATGACAGTCACTAACATTTCATATCGAGAGCTTCCCATGCTCCCCTGTGCCATTTCTTCCTCCTCCTCTTTTCTCCCCCCTGTCATAAGGCTTTCCTGCAGCGCTGGGTGGCTGCAGAGGTGAATATTTCTTTGCAAGCAACCAGTTCAGTGAGGATTGTTTGTACATGTTATGTAAAAATGTAGGCAACTGAAAGGAAATTGTAGACAAGTAGACATGTTTTCTTTCACTGATGTTGGTGGTCTAACCTTTAAGCCAGTTCTTTTATTTGTTTCCTCTCTCTACGCAGTGATTTGAAGCCTATTTAAAAAATAAAAAAAAGGCAAGATGTTGCCACTGGCTTTATCTCTGCTTCAAATACAGCCCTTCTTCTTCTGAAGGGCTGAATTTGCCAGATTCCTCCATCTCATTGCAGTCCTGGTGATCCATTCTTGCTCCATCCTCGTGTCAAAAGCTGCTTATGTTTTTTTCTCTGAGAGGTCCCCCCTATTATTGTGCTGTTACAGTTCTGTGAACTGTTTCAACTGCCCTGTCTCCTTTACACACCCTTCCCCTGAAAAATGCACCAGAAGCAGCCTTTACATTAATATCTTAGGAGAAAAGACCTGGGAGAGAGAGAACTTAGGAAGCGTTGGCAAGGGAAGCAAAGGACTTGTGATTAAAGTGAATCTGGGCACTGAATAAAGGATCCTTGAAACCATTTAACTTACTACAAGTCTTCAAGAAAGTTGGACAGGATTCTGGGGGAGGATTTCTAACCTCAGAGCCATTGCTGCTAAGAACTGCTGCTTCCCCTGTGGCTTCAGGCTGGAGCATGGATTTCCACAACTGTGCTGTGAGCAGGAGCACAAACCTATATTTAGGACACGACACTTTGTGGTAAGAAGCTACATATGGCATATGAGCACCCACTTAGGAGCTAAAAATACTCCTTGCAGCCCAGATTGTCTTTGAATGAAATGATGCTTAGGACTGCAGCATGATTTGATTGCCCACCTCCATACTCTCCCCTGCCCCCAGCCCAATATGATTATTATTCTGTTTTAAAAGACTTTATTCAGTGAAAAATTGCCTACTCAGATTTTCAGCATGTGGCTGCCTCTATACTAGGCCATAGGCAACCTGTACATCAATCTAGGAAGGTTTTACGTGAATTTCTTTCTGGCAGAGTTTTTGTTTATTTTCAGGTCAAACCTACCCATTTTTTCTCCTGAGTCTCCAGACTTTTTGTGTGGTAAAAAAGGAGGAAAGTATTTGTGTAAAAAAATTGCACTGTAATATAGTGCTGTTCTTAAACAGCTGTGCTACTGAGGATGGAGGAGGATAGTTGTTTTCTGCATTTGACAGTTTTCATTTAGTTTTGAAATGTTTCTCAGCTGGTGAAGAAAAGTCCTGATAACCTTCCTTAAAGAGGAAGGAATATTGCCAGTGATTTGGTTTATCATGTCAAATTTAATGTCAGCTCTTTAAATTTGCCCTTCAGCAAGAGGGTTTCTGTGCCTCTGCCACTCCCTTAGTGGTGGCCATGGCAGGGCTTCCTCAGCAGGGGCTGAGATGGTCAGATCTTCCATGAAGGTGGGCATGGCTTAGCAAAGACCAAGACACAAACTCTGGTGGCTGTGAGGTATTGTACGCAGATGTTCTGAAGGTGCAATGTGGACATGTATTGCATACACTTGGTTTTTGCTGTCCTGGGTGCTGTTACCTTATTCTGTCAACTCCTGTCCTTCAGAGACTTTTTCTTTCAGGAATGCAGAAAGCAATCTCTTACATGCAGAACACTTACGATATTAAATGAACTATCTTATTTCATTCTTGCTTCAAAGTGTATCCCTGCTTAGATTCAGAGGGGGAATAGCAGAATCTTAATTCCTTCAGTTTTAAAGTGTTAGGATTAAAAAAGAAGATATGCTGCTTGTTTATCTTCTTCATTCTTTCAGAGCTGCTGCCAGCAGCATCTCTCCAGCTTGATCACTCTTCAAGAGAAAGCTGCAAATGAAATACCTTCAAAATTGAAACGAGGCTGAAGGAAGATGTTTCTCTTCTCTTCCTCTTTTTATCTGTAAAGCAGAATGTTCCTCCTGTTCTTTGAAACAGTAATTCCAGTGATAAGGATACAATTATACAGCTCCTCAGTGCTTATGTAAATGCATTCAACACCACATTTTGGAAACCGGACTTATGTTCATCTTCATTGCCTTGTGCGTTTTGTTCAAACTAGTGATGCTCTTTTAACTTTGCCTCTTCAAAAAGAGCAGGGGATGAAAGCTACAGTTTTTCACTAACAATATCATGTATTGGTGATGCTGACAGATTAAAAAAAAAAACAAATTATTGGGGAGACAGGTGGTGGGGGGGAAAATCTACAAAAACATTGTGGAAATTCTGGGGAGGGGGGCACACTTGGAATTGTATATATGGGTATTTTGAGGTTAGAGCAGGAGTTTCCAGGCACACTCAGGTGGTGGATTATGGGTGGCATAGGCAGTTGTATTTGTTCTGCTTTTTGCAAGGATGGGAACACTGACCTTATTTCTGTATGTGCCTAGAGCTGGGTGAGTGTGGCCCCCAGACCTGTGTGTTGAGATGGCAGCTCCTGACTCTGCTGAAGAGTGGAAGTGAAATGAGGTTCTTGCTCTGCACTGACATTTGAAATACCTTGTGTACCAAAGTTTGGTAATTTTTTGGTTAGAGGGAAAAGAAAATATTTAGACTTCGAACATGAATTCAGTTTTTCAAATGATCTGGTGCTTTCCCCTGGCATTTAAATATATGTTGCATCTTTACAAGAGCTTTCCATATGTCTCTTTCTGCTTTTAGCACCATTTAAGTGTGCATTCTGAGGCTTCAGGGATGTCTTTTCCAGTTCATCATTTACTGCAGTGGCAAGTTATCCTCAGCTGTCTCATCTTATTTGCTTGAATTGCACTTTGTTGATTTGCTATCTGCATTCATATTCAGAACAAGATAAAAATTCCTTGCCCCAGTCAACTTTTGGCAGTTGGTAATTTTATTTAAAATGCTTCCATATTTCTGGAAGAGTGGGAATTTTACAGATGATAAATTGTGCATGTGTAATACCAGAATACCTGTTTTGGAGAAATGCATATCACCATGAAGAAAAAGAAACCTATTACATTTATGAATTTCAGGTTTCAACATAAGAAGGTTTAGCCAACAAAAAACCATCCCAGCTTCAAATGCTGCTATAGCCACTGTGACTCAACTTGCAGAATTATATGATCTGTTTTATGAACCCATTAAAACTGGCAATACTACTAAGAGGCCCTAAATTATCCTTTAAAGTTGAGTTTAGGTTTGAATTTTTGTAACTTCTTGGAGGTTGTCAGAAACAATGGAAAAATCCATTGGTGAACTAAATTGACAATGGAGTTTGAAATCCAATGCCATCTGTTTTACCAGGTCCTGCCTTAAAGCAACACCAACAGGCTGTGTCAATCTCAGAGCACTGCTTAATATATTTTTAGTTGCCGCAGAACAATCCATTCTTGAATCCTTCTATCTGTATTTAGTGTTAAATACATTCTCATTAAAAACAAAGGAAAATGTTGCACATGGATTAAAACTACATTGGGATGTGGTAGATCTTCAAGCATAATATTTTTGGCCAAGTGATAATATATCAAAGAGAAAATTACTTATGTAGGGGTTTTCCCTAACACCTGGAGCTCATGCTGTTGCTGCTTCTGCTGTTGGCTAGCTGTTGTTTTTCATAAATCACTATGTAGGAAAAAGAATTAAATCCAATGAAATGATGGAAAAAAGAAGTCATGGCTAAGAAGGAGGAAAGAAGCATCTAAATATTTAACTACCACCCAACAAGTTCAGAATCTTTAGGGATTTCCGTCTTCCTTGGCTTGCTTTCTTGGCTTATAGCTTGGAAAAGAAACCTGCCTAGGTATCTGGGATTGAAAAATATTAATCTCAGCCTATGTTGTGAATATATTAAAAAGAATGCCAAAACAGTGGCCTCACAGTCCCCTCCCTCCCCACCCTTCTGCCCCACAAAAAAAAGACCAACCAAAAAAACCAACACCCCTCCAAATAACAAATGAAATAAACCAGAAATGCATCCAGTCATGGGCTTTATGATTTCGTCTCTGACTTTAACGAAGGCCTCTTCTGCACGCCACGGACTTTGTTTGATGTGTGCAAATGAGGTCGTTCAGTAAGATCTGTGATCAGGATATTTTCTGTCCATTACATTTTGACCCTGCCAGATCTCATTTTGGCATTTGACTTGCACACACTGGTTCTGCAGAGTTATTCTTTGTAACACCTCTTTTGGAACAATGGTGAGGGATTGAAAAAACTGGGAGGGTTCTTAATTCCTAAAGAGGTGCCTCTTTCAGCCAGATTGATGAGACGTGAAGTAAGTGGCAGCATTATTTCATATATATTTTATTTATTCTGAGTTGGGGCCCCCAGAGTCCACAACAGGAGTGCTGCCAGCTTTTACACACCCATAATAACCACTATTTACAAATGATTTTCGCATGCTGTGCTATTTGACTTCTGAAAGTGCTGAAGAATCAAGGTGCAAGAAAGTAACAAAGTAAAACTTCTAATGCCACCGTTATTTTCTCTGCTTGGGTTTTTCAACAGACAATTTATTGACTAGGAGAGTGGTTGTGCCTCTAACACATTTTTACATCAATGCTGACAAGGTGATTAGTTGTTCTTGTTATCAAATACCTTTCAAGGAAAGTGAAGGTAAACATCAGGTGCTAAGATAGCTTTTCTAAGGGATTCATCTATTGTCATATTTTCTGTGATTTTTTTTTTTACAATTAGATGTATTATTTTACTTTTATCATCACAGAGAAAGTAAAGGATGATCCTTGATTTTACCATGTGCATTGTTGGTCCCTGGGAGATTATCACCACAAATATGCTAATTTATTTCAGTGAGTTTACTGTAGTCTTTGCTTGCATATAGAAAGAAAATGCTCACAAATGTCTTTTGTAGTGAAATGCAGGAGTTTTCTGAAATTTGTTATACTTGAAAGTGAGGAGGGAAGGTTGTGATTATCACTCCCTACTGCTAAAATAAACACCTGGATTTATCAAAGCATTTGTTCTAATCAGCAGGAAATGTTTATTTACAAAAAAAGTTCTCGCCTCTTAGATATTGCCAAGGAATTGTATATCTGTACAGTGTGTGTAGGAAACACTTTTTTCCACTGCCAAAGATGATTGCCCTGTGCTTCACCCCCAGATTCCTGCACATGGGTTATTCTGCACTCATGGGGCAGGTGAGTCAGAAAAAGATACTAGTTTAGTGGCATTCTTTGTGGACAGACTGCTTTAGTTTCTGTCTTTACATCACATTGAATCTGTAACCTTAGGTTAAACTGTGAAATTCTTCATGCTGGCATAAACCAGCTTCCCTTCTTCATCATTCCAATCTGTTTCCTACTGATGGATGTGGTTCCATGGAGTCAATTTTGTAGAAATGTTGAGATAAGGGAATCGGATTCTTTAGAGCAAGGCCAAATTAGGATGATATGAAATGCATTTTACTGTATTAATGTAATTGCTGTCTTCATAAATCACATATTAGGTGTAGTTAGGAAAAACTAACCTAATAAAATCTAACACATGATATTTCTATTTACAATCCTTGCAATTATACATTAACTTCATTAATAATAAACTGGCAGCTTTAATTATTGATGGGAGACCCCCTCATACTAAACTCTGCAGCTTTCTGCTTTTCCTGCACTTCTAGTAGGAGATACCACCAATGGTTATGTAGAATTATTTTGATATTTGTGTCAGCCTTCCTACCTGCCCTCCTTACCCTTCCCACGTTGCCTTCACTGGTGAGATCTTGCTGCCAAGATCTCCCCACCTTGTCTTTTTCCAGGCTGAGCAGTCCCAGCTTTTGTGGTCTCCCTCATACAACGTATGTGACTGGCATTATTCCTGCCCAGGTGCAGGACTTGTCATTTCCATTTGACCTTCATAAGACTCCTGTCACCCCATCCTCCAGCCTGCTGAGTTCCTTCTGAAATGTTTTCCAGGATTACTGGCTTCATCAACTTCCTAGGGATGGAAGTAAGGACTGGCTGAGCTGTAGCTGCCCAGATCCCCCTTCTTGCCCTTCTTGAAGTGACATTTGTTGTCTTACTGTCCTTGAGAAACTCTGTCAGTTTGCTGTGACCTTTTATAGATTATGGAGAGGACCCTCAAAATGACATTGCCTCCTTCAGCCCTTTAGGGTAGACCCCCTTAGGCCCCAAAGACTCAAGTATGTAGAGTTTGTTTGATCCTATCCCAGTCCTTCTCCACCAACAGTAAGACCTCCTTTCCCCAGACTTTCCTACTGGTCTCAGGGACCTGGGATTTCAGAAGGCAGACCTCAATAGAAGAACACCTCAGCTTTATCCACCTGTTCTTGGTCACCAGGCTGCTTGGCCCTTTAACATGAAGGATCCACATATCCCCCCTGGTTTATCTTGTGTTGCTGATACTTCTATAGTAGCATTTCTTGTTCCCTTCCCTTCTCTTGCCAGATTCAAAGACTTTTGCTTTTCTAACTCTAATAAGTAGGTTATAGACAGGAACAATATATTGCAGGTTGGCAGTTTCACAGAAGCACCTGCAGGCAAAAGAATCCCAAAAGCTTCTGTGTAATGTGCGATACACAAAATTTAGGAGCAAGGAGGCAGTAAATTGGAAAAGAGTAATTTTGAGTGCATGGTCATTTGCAGTAGCCTTGATGTAAGAGGAACGCGTATGGAGGTTCAAAAGTAAAACTTTCGTTCCTCTTTTTTAATTTTCCCTCACCATGTATTCTGACCAAACATTTGGAAAAAAACAAAGTGTCATCTTTAAACAACAATTTGACCTTTTTGAGGTTTTCTGTGAATGCACTTGTATTTTTAATGTTCTTTTGTTACCAAGAGGATCCTACAGGACTTCCCACATAGCAGAATGGGTTCGTTGGAAGCCCAATAGACTGTTGTAAAATGGTTCAGAAGGGCAGCGCTTTTAAAAGCCTGCACTGGGCTCAGCCTGCAAAAAGAGGAGTGTATCCCAGCCATGTGCCACAGGTTTGGTTTTGGGAAGGTGTAATCTGCTATATTGGTAACTAAAGTGCAGGGCTTCAAGGGCCTCTTTATGTGAGAGAACTTGTACATGGGTATTAGGCTTCATTACCTGGGTTTTAAGTAGATGTGTAGGGCATTTGGATGAGTTGTCATTGTCTAAGAACAATTCTTAAAATGAAGGTAAGCAATTTGTTCTTAATGTAGTAGAAAAAGGGGGAGCCAGCAGGAGGACTGGCAGGATGAAACAGGGGGGATGTGCTTGAGGCAGTAATCCAGAAAGATGATTTTTGCATTTTGAATGGATTTAAGGGGCAAGATTGCTTCTGTCACAGCCAGAAGGAAGGAGATTATCTCGCATCTCAGCAACAATAGTGAGGGACTGGAGGAGTGTTTTGGGTTTATGAATAGAAAAGGAAGGCAAGGTGCTAAAGATGCTAAACCAGACAGGATTTTGAGCCAGTCCTGGGTGTGTGGAGGCAGGCAGAGGACAAAGCCAAAGGTAACACCTTGGTATCGTAAGAAAGAAATGAGTGAAAAAGGAGCAGGGGAAGGGCAGCTGTGTGTTCCCTTCCTTCTCAGGGTGTGTTTGATCTGCAAGAAGTTCCCCTGGGGGCTTCAGCCTTCAAAAGCCTCTAACCTGGCACTGTTTGCAGTGTCCTTCTGCACTGCTGTCTAAGCTCTGCAGAATGTTTGCAAACTCAGGTTGGCACCTTGCAGCCTTTCCCCATTCCCTGCGAGTGCAGCTCGCCCTTGTCTGTACACGGGGATGCTGCTCTGACCCCCCGTCAGCGAAGCGCTGTGTTTCATCCCCGGCAAGGGAAGCGGTGTGCATGGAAATCCGCCCTGCCGGAGGGGAGCCCAGACTGGGAAAAAGAACTGGCTGAGACTTGTTAGAATGACAAAAGCACGAACTTTAAAATGCAAACGCTTTGAGTTCGCTTTAAAATACCTTTCTTAATGCAGAAAAGAAAAATTGAGCTTCTTTTTTTTTTCTTTTTTTTTTGTTTTTTTTTTTTTTTTTTTTTTTTTTTTTTT
>JAWWEU010000081.1:59763546-59800705 GCA_035583155.1 Acropternis orthonyx | reverse complement strand
CTGTATCTCCAAAAAAATAAAAATAGTAACTTGCATCAAAATACCCTACACATGCATTACCCAAACCTTTACTGACTCACCACACTCTCAAAGATTCATCTCACATTTTGGAAAAGGTGATGTTGAAAATGTCTCCACAACAACAGTTTTTCTGTTCCTTGTCAAAACAGCTTGTCTACGTGGGATTCATCTCCCCACATTTGCTCATCTCTGACAATTTTTCCTTCTTTCATTAGCATTTCCTGAAAACTTCTTTTCATACCTTCCTGTTTACTTCTTTCGTTATCCTGCTCTTGCCTCTCAGCTGCTATTCCAATAATCAACTATTTACTCCTAATTAGTGACTTTCCTGGTCTTCCCACTAGCATCAAAACCCATTTGAAATACTCACTCTCCTGGCACCCTCATTCCATCACTAGCTACTCATGAGACTGGAAAGTTTGATCCACGTGAAGTAAACAAAGATTAAGTATCACAGGAAATTAGACCAAGGACAAAGAGGAAACATAACTTCGTGTCACATGTTATTGAATCAGAGAAGACCGAGAGGTGAGCACTCAAAAACTACAAAAAGTGTTCCAAGTCCGCTTTAAAGAAAGACATTATACTGTAAATTGTTACAGAAGCAGCTAGAAGATTCATCCATAGCAAAAAGAAAACTGCCAACAGATGATTTTTTTCTTGCTAGTAGAAAATATGGACTCCTGAGATTAAAAAACAAACAAACTAACAAAAAAACAAACAAAACCAACCAACCAAAACAAACAAACAAAAAACCCCAAACAAACATTACCACCAAACACAAGTAAAGATTAAAAGGTGTGGAGCAGCATGTGAATGAGAGTGGAATCCCCTTTTAGAGTGTTCGTGACATTAGCTTTGATGAGACAAAATTAAATTTATGAAATAAGATTGGTACTGTGAGGATAAAGGGGAATTTGTGTTGCAGTCAAAGATTGGGTTTTTTTGAAGGAAAACTAACACAAGATAGAGGAGAAATTAAAGAGAAAACATATATTTTTATGACATAATGGGATTTTAAAATGATGCACAACAGGCAGAAAGATCCTGTGCAATTTCAAAAAAAGAAAAACCCCAAAAGATTGTCTGTCCAGACAGAAAGCCTGCTCTCTTTTCAAAACATTTTGCTGTCACCTAAGTTTGGGAAAGTAAAGCGTGGGATAGCAATGGTTATACATCTCTTTCCACAGGCAAGAAGTGCAGTAAGGATGTTTGAAGCCAGGACTAGAAGAAAAATCCAGACTATAAAGAGAAAAGACAGAAGGCTCTACTTTCAAAAATCACCTCTGGATTCCAATATCTTGTTACTCTGCTGTTCCAGGGGGTCTGTTAACAACTGCTTTGAAAAACACCTGGTCTGAGGAATTTTTTTTATCACTACACCTGCAGGTGGCCCTTTGAATGGACACACAATCTAATATAAGTTAAAAAATCTCACTTTCGAGTGAAAGACAAGGTTTCACAGGTAAAGCTGTTCAGGGAACAAAAAAGAGAGAGAAAAATAGATGATCTGATTCTAGTACAGAAATACTATTCTGTAACATGAAGGTGGAGATTATGTGCTGTGAATAAAGTCCTTCAGAGTCTGGAAGTTGGCTACCTTGACTGGAGCTGAGGTCCCTGTGGAAGATGTAATTTTGCATAGGAACTGAAAAAGAAAATTGCCATATTCCATATATGAAAGATGTCAAGGCTGACAGTGAAAGCCAACAATCTGATATGCGTTTTATACTACCTATTTAGTGAATGTGAAATATATGATATTCAGTGGCAGGAATTTAAAAAAAAAGTAAATTCCAGTGTTTGCCTTTTTTTATTATTTACTTGCTTGTATCCTGTATCTCCAGGCTGCTAAGGATGAATAACCTAGTCAGGGAGGCCCTAAAGAGTTCCCAAGGATTTGTATTGTCCCTTTAGATGAGGGAAATTTCAGAGCTAAAGACTTTCTTTATTGGAATACTCATTCTCAGAGCACAAAATAATGCTTCTCACTCCTATTTTACTTTATGATAGAATTAATAAAGACTAAAGACTCTTCTAAGTGTTTCAACATGAACTCATAAATTGTCAACATGTCTTTCAACAGAAATTAAAATTTTGCATAGTCAAAACCTTTCTATATAATGGTCTTCTGTTTATGAACTCAAAATCAAGCACAAAGGGTAAACCTGAGCACAGGTTGTGTGTCACTGGGATAAAAGATTTGGACATCATTTTTTCCTCTTGCCTCAGTCTTTCACACTTTTTTCTCTTTTTTTTTTTTTCTTTTTTTTTTTTTTTTTTTTTTTTTTTTTTTTTTTTTTTTGGAATGCAAGTGTATTTTGTAAAAGACATTACTTTACAAATAAGCTTATTTTTCTGTTAGAGTCATAAGTCTATTTCTGCCAATCCTATTTTAATCTCTATTTCCTGTTTGTTTTCACCATTTGTAGACTGGGAAGGAAGCTACTGTGCCTTACAGGGTTTTCCACACTGCTGTTTCTATTTCTGCTATGAGAAATTGGCCTTTAAAGCAGTGTAGCAAAATACATTTTCTCAGTGTTTTTGGTGGACTGCAAAGAAGTTGGAAGCAGTACAGAAAATGAAGATATGAACAGTCATTTTTCTCATGAAGTTCATGACAAGTAGGAAATGGAGTAGAACTTGTGTGTTATAGAAAGCTTTTTACTGTGCTGCAATTATGATAAGCCCTGGACAGCACACGGTAAAATGATGGTGCCTTTGAAGGAAAGTTTCCACTAAAGCTTGTTCTTGTTTTGGGCAGGAAGTTCACACAGATTTAGCTTTAAATCTTATCATATTTATAGCTATCTATATTTATATCCATAGACATTCAGTATTAAAATTCTTTGCTGAATTTCTCTTGGCTTTTTAGGAGGGAATATTTTCAAGTAATGTACTTAATTATTTTACCTGCTGGTTTACCTTTACCCTGTCAGGAATCTTGGATTAAGAAATTTAACTGCTTCTGCTTAATGGCTTTCTTCCTGCCCTTGCAGAACAGTGCTTTTTTTGTTTGGGCTCTTAGCACTTCAGGTGAAAAACATAAAATTCCTGAAAACCTGCCTTTCTACTTATTGGACCAGTTTTTGAAAACATCACTTTTCACTGTAAGATTTTATAATGACAGTGTATTTGCTTTCTCCCCACTTTCTCAAGCTACTTGTTTCTTCTGTAGGGGAATACTTTTGGTGATAAATGTGCTGGGTTTTTCGCGTGGCAGCAGGTCTTTGCTCCCCCTGACTGTGTGAGGAGCAGCTACAGCAGCGCGTAGCCCAGCTCTCAAACCTGCCTGTAGCAGCCCTGCCATGTTTTGCCCCAGTCTTGGGCTCAGCCAGGGCCTGTGAACCAGCAGCAGATCTGGGTGCCATCTGGGCTTGCTCTCTCTGCTCAGGCAGAGTCCGGAGGCTGGGAATTCTGCATTGCTCCTACATGGAGTGTTGTGTTTTGTTTGGGGGGTGTGTGTGTATTTTTTCCTCCCCTAATTGCATTGTGGGACAACCCCAAGTTTTTCCCAGGGTTGTGAAAATGCAAAGTCTGCCTTTCCCAAATCTTTTGAGGTTGCCCTTTTTTTCTGAGGGAGGCCATGAAAATCACTGCATAATGGGCTTGGTTAAAGCATTAATGTCAGATGTGACTTGAATAAACCCTGGAGCTAACCTCACATGAAGCCTACTTGTTTACTTAAACTGAATGAAGAATTAATAAAATGATAAGCCAATTTCGCTGAGGTTTTCTAATCAGTTGGAAATGTTTACTTCTGGAATCATAATGAATAGTTGCAGAGAATAATTTGGAACACTACTGTATTTTTCTCCTCCCAAAATGCAAAATCACAAGGACAGCATGTATAGAAAAGAGACAGAGTACAAGTATGTAACTACTGGGGAGGAAAAAAAATATTTACAAAAACCCCCAATATTCATCTCTTTCTGAATGTTTGCTTTATATTCAAGGTTGCATTAGATCCTGCTATATGTTTGTGTTGCAAGCAAGAACATGCTAAATACTTACCGTTGCTTTGCCCAGTGCAGTGAGAACTTACTTCCTTGAAAAAATGTGGTAGAAGTATGTCCCTTTTCTGTTGGAGGAAAACAGCATTTGTCTTTTACATATTTTGTTATTCCAAACACTTTGAACCATATCCATTTTGTGCAGAAGACTGAGTTTGCACAGGTGAAACTCATTGATTGAAAAAGCATGACAATGAGCAGTGCCTTGTCTGTCTTTCTCCTCCTCTCACCCCATCCCCAAAGCACCACAAATTCATGAACATGTACAGGTTATCTGCTTGCAAAACCAACATTCATACAAAGTGCTTAAGTTTTACTGTAAAGTAAATGAAATGTGGATGGCCATGGGTAAATTGTAAACTTAGTTACACTACCTTATTACCATAATTGCCTTGTGTAACATGGTTTACAGTGGATTTTTAAATTATGACCCCTTATGATAATTTGAGAAACACAAAAGAAAATTACATTTCTATTGCTGAGGACAAAGCCAGAGAATTCCTGACTCACCCCACTGACTGTGTTTTGTTTGGCTTTCCCCTGAAGATGGGGCGCTGGTATGCTCACAGTCTGGAGCAGCTGCCCTCTTGTTCACATTGAGAGTGGGTGTTGCAGGACTAAATTTGCTAATTGATGAAAATTCAGAAAAAAACCAGTTTTGGAAATAGCCCTGTAGGAATATTACATGCAGTCAAGGTACTTACCTTAGCCTTTTGATATTATGTTATAGTTTATGTTGGTGAAAATGTACTGGAATATCCAGAACATGGTAAATATTTGTGAAATTTCAATGACATTAGAGGTCTGGAAGAAAACCATTCGAGTGTTTTACTTCAGTGTGATAATGTAGCATGCTCGTTCTGGTATGGTAATCTTATCACACTGATGTGTGAAGTGCCAAAATGATGGGTGAAGGTTTTCCTGTAATCTGAAGAGTCATACTTAGGTTTTTAATAAATGCTTTTTTTTAAGAGGCTTCTCTGTCTCTTCAAATGTCTGACAGTGTCTTTTAGTGAGGATAGCACTGTTAACTTCCTTTGCAGCAGAAAAGCTTTGTGTGCTGCCACCACTGCGATATTCCACAGAGAGGTGGTGGGCATTGAGGTGTGATGTGCTAATATTCTCGGGCAGGAGGCTTTTCCAGACACAGAGTACTAATTGTCAAAGCCAGTGGTTTTCGCTTCCACTCGGTGGAGGCTTTTGTGACTCTGATCAGTGTGATTACACTTAAAGGAGAGATGCTGTAATTTGCCACTGAGGCAGCTTTGGCAGTGGGGCTGGTGCAGCAGACATGAAGGAAAATCAAACATGCTGTAGCGTTAGTGTTTTGTTTTTTTTTTTTTTTCATAAGTTTCAAGTAATGACTTAATGATCCACCAGGTTTTACCAAGACTTGGAATGTTTTGCAATGTTGTAGCTTACGTCAGCTTCCCTCTCTATTAAGACACAAGATGGAAGAGTTGTTTATTTGCCAGTATCTTGTTTTCTTAGGAGACTCTTGCCTAGAACTGTGCGTGTGTTTGGCAGTGATTATTCAGTATTAAAAGCTAATTAATTTGGGCGTTGATGAGATATGAATGTATTACATATTACTAGCTATCATCTGATGATAACCAAGCATTATGGCAAAAAGGAACAGATCAGCCAGGCTTCCTCTGACTTCTATTTTTAGGACTTGAGTCTTCATCTGTTTGAAAAACTTCTGTTATTGCTCTGACTTTCATTGTTTGATTTGCAAGTTTTATGCTGTTGCCTCTTGAATTTCCATGCCCATGAGTTAATTTCTCTTCCTTTACATTCCTCAGGTGGTTAAAGACAGAATGACTCAGTGTTTTGCAGGTGAAGGTTTAGACAAGTTATGGATAAATTAATAATAAAGGCTCTGTCTAGATTTTTATCTTGGTGCAGCAGAGGCAGACAGTTAAGAGACAAAGATGAATCTGGGTGGTCTTGATGCTGGAGACTGCCATAAGGATGGATGTGCACAGCTGGGGGACAGGGAGGGGGGAAAAAAAGGATTCTGACATTATGAAATAAGTGTATGGAATAACAGTGTTTTGCTGTGCAAGAAACCTGTCTTGTTTGAAGAGCAATCCAACTGGCTATTTTAGCATTGCTTATTTTGAAAGCAGCAGCAGGTAACACGAATGCAGTCAGGACTATCTCATTTACTGCGGGGATAGAAAAGATGTTCTGCAGGAATAAAGACCTTCTGGGAAGTTAAGCCACAACATCCTGCCCATACATTTATTTGTCTTTTAACAGATGAGATTTGAAGCATTTCAGTGACATGGAGAAGTTTGTGGAAAAGTCCATTACTAGAGCTGTAACTGAAGTGATTTTGTCGTTTATATTCAGTCGCTTTGGCTTGAAGGTGCGTAATTGATGGTGGGGGTGAGAAGGGAAGGTTTGCTTTTGGAGTTGGGTTAACCCAAGGTTATCTGTATTTGTCTCAAACCTGAAAGAGTTGGCAGGAGAATTGACCAAAGTTTGTGAGCTTGCACAGACCTGACCCTTAGCATGCTCACTCACACACACACATCCTTGAATGCTTTCTCAGCCTTCCACTCTAGCCAATTTCACTAACAAGCATACCATAATCCTTTCCAGCCCGCACTGGGAGGATATTAAATAATTTTTATCCTAAAACTCATGCTCTCCTTTTTAACTTTCCCATCCACCCCCTGTATGTTGCCACTGTGGGGAAGAATGAGTGCTGTTTTCTCTTATCTCCTTGGCTATGAGGGTAGTTTCACAACCACTCCATGCTGAGGTTTTTCACCTACCACAGACTTAATGTATTAAAGTGGGCCAAATCTGGCACTCCTTCTCCCAGACAAGAGTTTTATTGAAGTCTTTGGGAACTGTGCCTGGGACTCTGAGAGATTGCAGGCAGTGGTATTTAAGAGATTTCCACAGTCACTTCATTTGATTGAAATAAATATTTTTTCTTTTTATTTTTCCTTTTTTTTTTTTTTTAATTGAAGGTAGCTTAATCATGACAGTGCTTTCAAGTCTGAAAGCATCTCTTATGAAGTTACCTGGGAAAAGAGGTTTGAAATACCTAACTTAATGTTTTCACATCTCCACACATCAGGTCCCAGCCATTTCTACTTCCTTGCATTCTGTTTGAAGGCAAACCCAAAAAAAGGTGCAATTTATTTTCCTTTCCCCCTTCAAGGTTAGGCTGGACAGTCTTGGATTTTGAAGGAAGAAGTTATGACAGCTTGTTATGGGGTACAACTGGTTGTCTGCAAGTGATGTGATGAAAGAAACAGTCTGCCTGATATTCTGACTTTACAACACTGATAAAAGACTCAGGGGTGGGAGGGGCAGATTTAAACCCTGTTTGCATACACAGGCATACGCATTCCCTGGCTCTGTGATTGATGAAACAGTAGCAAGGTAAAAATTACTTCTTTAGGGGAGGGTAAATTCATATGGGTTTTTATCCATTGGGAGCAAAATAATGTCAGGGTGAATTGCCAATGAAGAGGGAATTGGTCTGCGGAGTTAGCTCTGATAACCCCTCCATGGATTCAGGCAGGAAATATTCTCCTGACCGTATAGCATCACGTTTGCTAGAAAAGCCATGGCTGGAAATAAACCTATTGCCTGTAGGGCTTTTCTATATTTATAGTAAAAAGACAATGTATTTCTTTTAAGACTTCAAAGGAAGAAAATAAAAGGGAAGAAGTTAAACTCTCAAAATCTACCAAAATGCAAATATGTCAGCTCCTGAATAGACTGTGCAGGGAGGAGGTGGTGTAATCAAGGGAAATGCAGAGAACTGAAGTAAAGCAGATATATTGGATTCCCATTAAGCAGTTAAAAAAGTATTAAAATAAAGCCTTTTCTAACAGTGAAAGAAATTAGGAGGTGGTACCGTCACTGATGAGACATTTGTTTCTGTCCGAGGCATCATTCATTTTAAAGTTATAGGAAAGGCCATGCTAATATCATGTTCTTTTGTCCTCTGCTTCTTCACTGATGCTGATGTCCCGAGAGCCTCATGCTCAGGTCAGAGTGCAGATCTGGCCCCTCCTGGTCTGTTCCAACTTGTGGATTGCAGCTGGAGATTTACCATCTAGGGCGGGAGCTCCTGTTTTTCTCAGACTCAGAAACAATCTGAAATTCTGGTGCACTACTTGTAGCTGGAGACAATCAGAGGCACAAATTACTTCTTATTGGACTGCAGTGAGGCCACAAGCTTGTTTAGTTGGAAGGTTTAGTGGTGGGAGGAGGTGGAGGTAGAGGCAGAGGACTCAGCCCAGTGAAGAGGCTGCAGCGTTCCAGCTGGGGCAGGCTGATGGAATGGCTTCTGTAATCTGCTGGTGCTGTGTGCATGTCTTTTCCAAGCCAGCTTAAAAAAGGTTTGCCTCTAACTACTGCATCCTCCCAAAAGAAACCACTTTAATACTTGTTGTTATTTCCTGTGGAAACCTTGATGAGCCTTTCTGTTGTTTGCTGACTGCACCCCTTGGCATTGCTGTCTTGTCTCTGGCTACTCCGTGACTTGTTCCCAGTAGCGTTTGTCCTCAAACAATGCAATGAGTGCATGCCTAGAATAGCTTTCTTGTCCACTTATGTGGGGGTTCAATGGACCATCATGAACTCGGTTAAAGTTACCGGAACTCAAACATAAAAATGTACTACTTTTTTTTATTTCTATTTCAAATAATGTTTCTTTCCATAGTGTGTATGTGTAAGAAGAAGCTGTGAGCTTAATAGCACACGTTAAGGAAAACTAAATCTCTTCTCTTAGAGTGGAGTATATTGTTTTGAGACAATCATATCTATGTCTTTTGGAGTATAATCTGTGCCAAAATTTGTTTGTTGTTTCCTTACATATTTGCATTGCATTTCATCTTCACAGAAGTTTTGTTGCTGTCTTCATCTTTTTCTCAATTGTTACATTTCCCCCCCTTTTTTTTTCTTCCCCCTACATTAAAAAAACCCTTCTGTTTTAACTTGTCTTTGTATTTTTCCAGTAGTGAAAATAGAGCTGAATGAGTTGGACTAATGGTTGAATTTTTGTTGCTCAGCTCTTTATGATATTCACTTCTACAGTGTGATTTGTACAACAATTAACATTCCTCCAGGCTGAGAAGCGTGCTAATGGAAGGCTGTCTGTGAGCTGAGAGAGCAGTAGAAGTGGTCTTGGAGCAGAAAGCTTAAACAGTGAGGTTAAACAGGTCAAATGAGAACTAACAGCCAGTTGAAACACTAGCACAGAGGATTAGAAGAAGGGATGAAGTTTTTTGGCCAGGTTTTGCATTGAGGTTGTTACTTATATGTAGGTAAATTTTCTTTGTTTTGACATGAATATACAGCAATTTGGCTCAAAGTTGTTATTTTGTAGAAATACAAAAAGTCTAATTTTTTCTTTTTGCATGTTGCCTTTCCCATGTGCCTCTGACCTAGTGAGGTTCTAGCACTTCCCATAGAGGTCATGCTTTCAGACTTGGGTTCACTGAAGGAGTAAATACCTTCTCTTGGCAGATGGGTAATGGTTTGCAGTCTGCTGGTTTGCTCTCACAGGTGCACACAAACTCAATTTCAATAGTAAGACACCACAAATGTTATCAGCACGTTTTTCCTTTTCCCATGTACAGGCAGAGTCCAAGATCAGATAAAGGAAATGTCATGTTGACCTATGGTTGCCTCTGAAATATTTTTGGCTCTTGACTTCATGACTTTGTTATCTTTATCTGCTGAGGCAGATTTCATGTCTGTGATGGTGAAACCAATTTTTCCACCACGCATTAGTACAAATGAATGCTATGGAAAATCTCTATAACTCTTGACTAACAATTTTTCTGCTGTCCAGGACTTGGAAAAATAACAATAAACTAAATGTGTCTGGTACATTTTGTGTCTGAAATGCATTAGCAATGGATTCCAGGAAGGTGCAAAACTGAAATGTGTATTTCACCGTTTTCACTTATTCTTGGTAGGTGACATCCCCATAGTTAAATGTAACAGGGCAAACAGCATAAATGTGTGCTGTGTGACACAAGAGTGAGAACTGAAGGGTGGAGACTGGATGGGATTCCTTGAATTTCCCTCTGAGAGGCGCTCTGACCAGGAAGCTTTGCATAGTATGGTCAGGATTGTTGCTACATATCCCCTTCAGTGTGATGTAATATTACTTTTTGTCTCTAGTGAACAAAAGCAAGAATTGGTTTCTCTTCTAAAATTCATTGGGCCTTTGCTGATTTATGAATCTATGCTAATGGTTTTCCATTTTGTGCAGAAACATCTTTCCTTGTCTTGTTATGTGTAATCATCAAGAATAATGAGGAAATGGCTTCATAGATGATAAAGGACATTACAAAAGTCCTGCTGTGAGTTAACTGTAAGCTAAATTGTGTTCAAATCCTCGGCTTTGGGCACAGCTTTCCTGCTGTGTTTCATCCTTCCTCCATTCTCTGCTTTCTGATAGGCTTTGCAGCCTGGTCTTTGCCAAGACAGTATAAAGGTTTGGAAAGAAAGTGGAGTTAATTATATTTAATGGTGGATCAGAAAGGGGGGAGGAATGATAAGGTTATGATATCAAGAGCCAGCATCAATGCTGAATATACACATGCTTTCAAGTCTGTTTCGTTAAAATGATTTCAAAAACAACTCCTTCAGAAATATTGGTCACTTTGGCAAAGTACCATGGTAATTTTTTTTGAAATGTGAACTCTGGAGGACCTAACACTGGACCTGTTAAAACCCCCTGTTTCTGACCTCCCCACCCCCCCGCCCCTTTCCTTGTATCTTTCTCCTTCTTTGCCCCCTAAACAACTGACTGATAAGCAAAAGCCCCAGAACCAGCTGTTCCTGCCCTGGTGGTTGGAATAGCGTTTCCTGCTGTGTCTCATACTGTGAGCTCTGCCTGCCCTGTCCTCTGGGAAGGACATGTCTCGTGGATCTTCATCTCTCCTTGTGCTCTGAAGGGGTGGCAGGTCTGGGTGCATCACACTGAGGTGCTCACCAGCTCCTGGGGCCACTGTGCTCCGGTCTGTGCGGCGTCAGCACCACGGCATGGGGTGCCCACACAGGCTGGAAAGCGCTCCCAAACAACAGACAGGAATGTCTAGTGGTGTGCCAGGGTCTGCAAGGAGAGGTTTATAGAGAATTTAGGACCTGTCTCCCTGGATCCTTCTTGCTTCAGTGCTTGCTGAGCCGTCTTGGAATAAACTGGTGCTTTTATGTAGCACAAGGTAAAAATATCAGCTGGGGCCCCAAAAGTGTGACTGTACCCCAGCTCAGAGGCAGTGCAGGGCTTGGTGCCCCTGTTAGCAGTCCTGGAGCCATGTCACTGCCCCCTCAGACACCCAGTCGTGTCTGACACTAGCTTGTGCCCTGCCCCACACTGAGCTGCAAACTCGCTCCTTTTCCATCGCCCTGTTTGTGGGCATCGGTGGGTTGGTACCCTCAGCAAGGTGCCCGCTGTACCCCGGCAGCTTCTGCCCGTGCTGTCTCTGACGAAACAAACCACTTGCTACACGGTTCCTCTCTGAAGGACATTGCATCTTGCAGCTAGGGGTGTCTGTCTCTAAATTGCCTTGGTTGTGCTTTCCCCAGGCAGTTTTGGGGAGCTGCCTGCTGCAGCCTTTCCAGGCCAGGGAGGCTGGGTCCCTGCTTGGCTTGCCAGGCAAGCTGGTGGGAACCAGAGCATTAGGGTATTCCTGTTTCCTCACAGCTATTTGAATCTGTTATATTTTCATGACACATTGTGTTCAACTGATGAGGGGTTTTTTTTATTTTTTTCTTTTCTGATGAACGAGATTCCTGTCAGAAAATACTGGTCAGAGCTAGAAAAGGAGTTACACAGAAATATATTGTTGTAATAATACCAGAGAAAATTTCCAAGCATGATCTGAATGCAAGTCTTGATTTCTTTTGCTATGGGTCAGAGGAGCATAAACTGTCCCTTTCATCTGTATAGTGTTGGATTCTGGAACAGAAATGCTTGGTATTTATTATTTGGTATTTTATTTTAACTATTTTTTTGCTGAAAGTAGTAAAGATCTAAAAAGCATCCTTTTTTTTTTTTAATAATAGTGTCTAGTCCAGTCTCAGAACTTACAAGCCTCTTGACAGTTAAAGGCTGCAAGATTTTATCTTTGGCAGTTTCTGTTCTGGTTATGTAACTTATAGCAGAAGGTGGCATTCAGAATGACATAGGTTAAGCAGAATTTGATACATTAAGTAATGCAAGAGGTATTGTGGATTGTGGTTTTCACTGGGAAGAAAATGAAATTTACTTAGGTTTTAAGGTTACATTGCAGAAGGCTGGAGTATCCTGAGATTTTACTGAATATTTGATATCAAATCTTATACATAAATGATAAACGTAGGATAAGAGCTTTTCAGTACTTCAGAACAACTTCCTTAAAAGTGTCAAAATGTGTATTCCTACTTTCATGTTGTTGACTTCTGCCCATATATTAGGTTGGCTATGGCAGAAGCTTGATACCCCAGCCTCATCTGTTCTTCTGAAACTGACAGTGCCTTCCTGAGTTCAAGCCATTTTAAAGATTTTTATACTTTACATTTTAAAGGAAGGGTAGTTGAAATTAAGCCAGATTTATTCTTCCCCAAGTAAATTGTGATTATCGTTTTAGCTTATTTCTGAGTAGTTGCTAATTCTTTTTGCTGGATGGCTATGTGTAATGGACTCATTTGTCATTACATGTACAAGGAAAGTTTGTAGCTGAACAGAAGCTGTGGAAGCAGAGGAAGATGTTTCCATTTTGAAACCTGACCACTTGAAATCACCCATAATGTCTGGAAACCTCTAGGCTGGTGCACTGTAGGTTTGGTTCTATGGTCATTATGTTCCTTGGTGTGCATAATTAATATTTTTTTCAAGAATGAGAACTGCAAAAGTCAATAGATTATTTTAATAATTAAAGTTTTGCTTCTCTGTTCTTTCAAAGTTAAAAATAAATGTGAAAGATCAAATTATGTATATTCTAAACAAGGCCCCTTCTTTGAGCACTTTGAAGCAGGATGTTCTGCTGTCCTGTGCTCGAGTCATGGTTCAGCTACAACTTGATAGAATAAGGCATTTAAGAGTGCATAGAGACTTAACAGTGCAGACATCATTGGGTGTCTTGTGCTGTCATCAGCAAAGGCAGAATAATATTTCCTTTACCAAGTCATTGTTAATTGGTAGCCATTATTCAGATTATACCTAGAATATCTTATAGGGAAAAAAAAAATTAGAAACAGAACAAATACCACAACAGACATTTAGCTGGCAAGTTGTAGAGGTAGTGTAACTCTCCCTGAGATATGGGGCTGCTAGTGTTCAATGTGAAGGGAACAATCTTTCCATTTCTACTCACAGATTTGCATTCTGATGGATTTAGCAGCCTACTCTTGGTGAACTTTGACATGAAAATGTACTTATAATATTTTTTTCAGTCTTTTATGAATTTAGACAAAATGTCTGACAGCAGGCTTGTACAGTTACTGATTAGCTTTACACTTAATTTTCAAGGACTGTGTGTATTTACACACATATTGTGGGTGTATTGTATTAAAAATAGATTTTCCTATCAAGAAGAAAATGAGCAAAGGTGGAACAGCTTTTTCTGTTTTGAGCTGATTCTGCTGCAAGGCCACATAATACAAAGTTTTTATGTCTGAAGCGGTTGGATTGGTGACTCAGGACTGTGACCAGCAACTAAGTGGCAGATAACTCAAGGTATGCACCTATTTACAGCTGCATAACAGGCTGTCCTAAAAATAGTGAACTGCTGGCCATGCATACCTTCCTTTCAGCCTTGTGCTTCCCATGGAGAAGCCCAGGAGCAGCAAAGCTTTTCCTGCAGCAGTGGAGTTGAGTGAGTGGGACTTAGAGCAGTGCTGGCTGGGGATACAGAGGGTCCTGTGTGGGGTGGGGGGACAGTGCCAGGGCTGGGATCCTCATACACGTGTTTGCAGGCAGGGCCCTGGGTACCTGCCTCAGCTCTCCCAGCTGTAGAGCCTGTGCTGTGAGAGCCTCTCTTAGGGTACAGGTGTCTGTAGGAACGTGCTTCTGGAAGTTGTGAAATGTTGTTGGAATTGAAAGTGAGGTGGGAAGCAGGAGGAGTTAATTTTTTGGGATGCTCGGCTAAAAACCTGAGGCTAGTTGTGTGTAATGAAGTTTATGATGTCTGCCTGAAGGTATTTGCAACCTACAGTGGCAGCTGTGAGAGGCAGATGACAGCTTTCATCTTGCCTGCAATCTCTAACTTGCTCTAGTTCACACTGTTTTTGAAGCAGAGATGGGGCTCTGTACATCCCTCTGTGTGTGTGCGTGTGTGCAGGCACATGGGTGTTTCTGCAAGACTCTTGTGCTAAAAAGCAATTGGCATTTACTGACTTTCTGCATCTGAAGCTGCTTCTTTTGGGCATTTGAACTGATCCTGTGCACCCTGGCCCTGACTGACCCTCTGTGTGCAGCTCTACGTGTCCAGGGTGCAAAGGCAGCTCCATTTCAGATGTGTGCCACGGGAGAGGGGTCACGATGGAGGTGCCCCCTGCACAGGCACTCCTGGCTCCATCATGTGTGAAGCCATTCCACGTGACCCTATCCAAAGACCCCCCCTATCAGCTGCAGGCCTGGGGTGGGCAGGATCCTTACCTTCTATGCTTTCCTAGCATTAAAAACAGGGGGAAAGGGGGATCTGGCCAGTGGTGTGATGGGTAGCTGGTCTGTTTTGGGAGGGCTGTACCCCACCCCACCACAGTTGCATTCCCCTGTGTGTGCATGCAGTCTTGTATGAACCTTTTGTAGGAGATCCTGTACAGGAACACGTATGCACATATGCATTTCTGTGTCCTGATTTATTCCACTGTGTTTTATTTGGTTGGTTCCTCTCCTATCTTCCCTCATGTTTTCCCAAATGCTAGGAAGGCCTTGCATTTTGCCTTTGCTATGTATGTTTGCCATATGTGTTTCAGATGGCTTTGGCAGGCTTTTGAAAAGAAGGATTGAGCTTCTGTGAGTGTTCTAAAATTTTTCCCCTTATAGAGATACACACTGGCGGTTGCCTGAGAGGGGCAGAGAAGGGGGTTTACTCTTTAATATCTCAGCCATGTGTCTTGATTTAATTATTCAGTTAGCTTTTTCATGAAATATAGGCACATGGCTGCATAGAAAAATAAAGCAAGTATTTCATCTGGTCATCTTCAATAAAGACAGTATTGTTTTTAATACATTAAAAATGTGTCTATTTACAGAGACTGTGATAAAGGAAATGTAATGTGGATGGTTTTTGTGTGCATGCTTGCTTGCACAAGGTTGACAAAAAGATACCTGTAGTGTGCTGTTAGAACTTAGGGCCAATGCAAGAAATCCAGGTACCCTTCGGTTTCAGTGCATCCAAGAAGGAACATCAAGGTTTGCTTGTTAAACAAATCATCTCTGTTTTGGTGCCTTTTCTTTATTTTAAACTCTTGCACAACAAATGATAGATACATTTCAGGGTTGTTCTTTTTCCAGAGTTATCTGAAACTTCTAGTTTTCCTTGTTCACTCCAGTAGCCAGCAGATGCAAAGGTGTGTGTCTCTGTGTGTTTGAGGAATCTTTCACAGATGTTGGGGACAGCTGGGCTTTGAAATGTTCTTTGCAACCAGTACCAAGTGCATCAGGAGTGAGTTCTTATGAATGTTTAGCAACTGTAACTAAACCTAAACAGGCTATTTGCATAAGCCACAAACTGCTGAATTGTCAAGACAGTGACCTCAGCTATCACCCTTACACTGTATGTGCCTGCACAGCACAGGCTCTTCCTGACACACCACAGTGGTCAATATGCTCTATATGTGCTACAGAACCTCTCCATATAAGTTGTTTTTTGGCTGCAAACCTTAATCCAAAACTGGCTGTTAATCCCCCACTCCCTCCTTACCTTGCAATTTCCTTTATTTTAACTCTTAAGCTTATAGTTTGAACACGGACCATACTATGTAGGTGAAGACTTGAACTTTGCCTGGCTTTGATCAGTCTCAGTGTGTTTTATTCATACTGTTAAAAAAGTGAAGATGCACTTAACATTCTTATATATAAAATATGTTTACTGCTGACAAAATGTCCTTTCTTTTATGCTTCTCAGGATTTTCAGGATGTTTTACAGAAGTCAGCTTTTCTTTGGTTTTCTGAGCACAGGGAGAATCCCTCATGCTGTTCACAGGGTTGAAAGTCTGGGTGACAAAAGTCTGCCAGGCCTCAGTGTCTTCAGTTCACACTGCAAGGTTCAGTGTTAGACATGTACCTTGGAACTTGGTGATTTCAGACTGGAATGGCTGCTTATGTTGATTTTCTTTCAAGGTTATACACCTGCACACACAAATTCACATAGTGTAATAGAGAAAACTGGTATTTATAATAATGCTGCATAAAGTTAGTTATACATTTATTAACTACAAATATAGGAATAGGAAATAGATGGCATATTTTCTGAGAATGTACCTGCATGAGTGATGCGCAAATACAGAGGGTTTTGTACTTAGTCTTAGCTACTGTGTTGAACATTTTTTTTTACTGTTTTACTGTTTACTAAGTAGGGCTTAAGTCTTGGTCTTACCTTTTGGCTGGTAAAATGGCACTCACCATCATGCTGTAGCCCATGTTTCCAAGGTGGGCAGCAGTTACTGTGTGAGCTGGAAAGCTGCCCACAGGGCTCTGCAGTGTCACAGGACATCACCCGCTGCCACTGCCCAGCACATCAGTCTTGTGTTTGGACCTGATTTGGTAAATAGAATAACCACTGAAAGCTAGTGACTGCAGAGAACAAGCAAATATGTGTCTAAGAGTGGGTTTGTCTTCTGTTGAAACAGTTTAGCTTCCTTTTTGTAGCGTGAATGTTCAACAAATTTTATTTCTCAAGGCTCTGTTTTAAGAGCACGTTCCAGGCTGTGTTCCTGTTCAAAATAGTTTTTAGTAAGGAAGCATCCTGACTGAAATTTGGACTTTACCCAGTGACTGAAGAGCTTGTGATGCCCAACTGGGATTTTTTTATAACTGAACAGGAAAAGCCCTGAAATATAAGATTATGTAGTGGTATAAAAGCATTGTGTTTTCTGTCATCTTACAGTTATCTGACGTTGAATTAGAGCAATGTCTTTGAGTGTCTGCAAGGCATAATATAATAAAATGAATGGTTTTAAAACACTTATTATTGTAATTTATTTTGTAATTTATTGTAATTTAAATTTTCAGCAGTGCATTACACGAAGTTATTAAGTGCTCCTATTCTGTTTTTCTTTATTTCAGGCTAGAGCCACTGAGAAGCGCGAGGATTTACACTTCTGAAGTAGGTGTGAATGGGATTGAAGGGCTTAGATGGAGGATTCTGAACTCCCCTCCTTCCTGCTCCAGGAAAGATCGGTGAGTGAATTATGAGATAATTAGTAATTAACTCAGTCCTTACTTCAGAAGGTTTTTAGTCAAAACAGGGAGATACAATTCAGAGGACTGTATGTAAGAATGGCGGAATTTTCAGATGTTACAGATGCACTTTCCAATTACAAACATCAGCCTTCAGAATTTTATGTTCCTGTTCAGTAATAAGGTTTCCATTAAAAAATAGCGTCAGATTTCTGTAAATTTCACCCCACCCTTGCCCAACACTCTGATGTCAAAGAAATCTTAACTGACAAAACTTATTTAGCCTTTTTTGAAGCCGTTCTGAGTAAAAGCTGGAGAAAAGCTCAAGGTGGAGCTCTGTTAGATCCCTGCGTGTTTGTTGGAGAAAAAGACATGTCAGCAGCAGCACCAAATAAGTCCATAGTGCAGCTGGGCCGACCCCAGGCTCTGTTAGAGTAGAGGTGATATGTTGGTTATGGTGGCTACACATCCAACCTGTGTGTCTTCCTGCCTCCCTCCCGTGCTACATCCCTGCCCTTGGAGGGGAAGAGAGAAACTGGGGGCCAAACCCTGTAGGAGGGTAGATGGGACTTAAGGGTGTCTTCCTTTGGCTCTGACTATAGATTCGTGGGGCTATCGTTAGAAAAGGGTACAGGACCTTTTTGTGGAACTTACTTATTGGCATTCTTATTACTTTCAACTTTTTGAATATCTAGCATATATCCCATTCAGCTGCTCACCAGAGATGTAGATCTATGTTTCTTAGTACAACCTGTTCAGAAATATCCAGTTCCTGTTAAAAAGCACAAGGTGTTGAAGCCCTGGCTTTTGACAGAGGGTTCTCACTTCTGCATCTACACAAGGCTACCAGGAGCATGAATGTGGTCTTATGTAAATACCAATGCTAAGCAGCGCATAACAGTATGGGCTTTCAATGGCAGGGGTTGCTGACTAGACACCTCTTGCACCAAGCTGTGACACAAGAAATATTCAAGAACTAGTAAGAATGAGTTCTACCACTGGTAGAGCAGCAGCAGCAGTATCTTTGTATTAATTCAAACGTTCTTGTAGCTTAGATCCATTTTGTCTAAATTGCGTTCAGGGCTGAAAATACAGGCTACACAATCCAGACCAGCTTGGGATGACATTCTGAGTATTTTTCTTATGTATATGGGGCCAGGCAATACTGAAAAGCAAGAGGTGGATCTGGACAGCACTGTCAGCTTCAGAGGGCCAGAAGTGAGATGTTGCCATGCTGCCTCCAACCCTTATGTCCGAAGGAAGAGGCTTGGGTGGTGTAGGGACAAAAGGCGATGACGTTGTTGTGTTGAAGGTGTCAGGGCCAATGTTGGAGCCTTTGCCTGAAGCAGAAACCTGCAGCAGGTGCAAGTGTCTGCTGGAGAGGAGCAGGCTGCAGCAAGGCATGGGAGGATCCCAGCAGTTGGAGGGGGTGCAAGGACAGGGAGCAGAGCAAAGTGGGTGTCAGTGGTGTATCAAAGCGTCTGGAGCTCAGTGGGTGAAGGAGGAAAACAAATGGGAATAGTAACTTGTGTGGCTTCTCCAGCACAAAGAGCAGGATGAAAGGAGGCAGTAGAGAGTGAAGTGGGTGGGAATTTTTCTCTTCAGTCATGTAAGCCAAACATTTTTTTCCCCCAGAGATGCTTCTTAGTGGGCTGTACTTGAGACCAAGTATGAAAGAGCCTTCCCTGCAGCTGATGAGCGAAAGAGGTGAAGGCAAAGTCAGGGAACCAGAAATGAGACCCTTCTGAATAAGAGGAAAGAACAAAGGGCTGAGAACTGTGCAGGCAATAGTGAGAAAGCAAGTGTTTTGGGGGTGAGTTTTGGAAGGTAATGGCAGAGCAGGGATCTTCATTAGTAAGATTCAACTTCCAGCTTTTTTGTTTTTGGTCACCTGTATGATGTAAATGGCAACTCTTATTGGAGCATTTCCTCAGCAAGGAAATGGAAAAAGCTCACTATAGATTCATGTGTGTGCACAAAGAATGCTTTAATGTAAGTGTGGGAAAGCAATAGAAACATTCAATAGCAGTTTGTATTTTCTATTTTTTGAAGAGGGGGCTGCCTATGGTGACACAACTGGGTAACCATCAGCCTACAAACCCACATCTGAGTGTCTTGTGGTGCTTTCTGAAAATATGTTCTTTTTTTCCCCTGTCTTTTGCCTATGACTTGCTTAGGAAAGCCAATGTTTTAAATTTTATTTTCAAGTTCATCATAAAGAAGTCTAGTTATATGTTGGCCTGTATATTCACTGCTTGACAGGAAGATGAAAATGGTTGTGAATGTTTTAAAGATTCAGGCTTTGCATGGAGAAGCATTTGTCCTGCAATGAGTAGCTGGGCTGTCGCTTGGCAAGATGTGATTCCTGAAACCAGATCAGGTCTGGAGCTGACCAAGTAGCTCATAAATTGGCGCAGACTCTGAAAACAGTGATCAGCTTGGCAAGACGTAAGCTACTCTGTGCTTGTGGGTATATTCACTTTTATGTTTCACCTGCTTTTCCTTTGGCTACAACTGTGCCTGAGAAGTGTTTGTGGTACATTTGTTTGATCAGGAAGAGACTGGAGGTGTCAAAGACAAAGTACTTGTACTTCTTACCGTGATCTGTCCTTGTGCAGTCCCTACACAGTGTTATATGGAAGTCTCCTGTTTTAGCAATCTCTTAAATATGTTGATAACATTTGCTTCCAACAGGGCTCTGTGTTCTCCTGGGCATTCTGTTTTCTTCCTCTTTGAGCCTTTGTCTGGGTCAGTCTGAGGGCTCTGTGAGCTTTTTCTTGTTTCCCAGGTCCCTGCTGGGGGGGGGTGCTGATGACTGAGCTGTGTTATGGGCAGGTCTGGGACCCCCAGAGCCACGGCAAAGTGGAGGGAAGAGCCTGTGCAGCTGTAGCAATCCTGACCTTTCCGGGAGCATGGCACGCACCCTGGATAAGCTATCCAGCCGATGTTCCTGCTGTATGGCAGGCCTGGTGCTTGCAAGTATGGCACCAAAGCAATGTGGCTGGGTTTGCAATTTTCCACTGCTGGAATCAAGTGTTGGAAACCTCCGTTTATACCTGGCAGCTTTTTCACTCCTGAACATGCTGGCTAAGGAGCTTGTCCTCCATATGGGTTGCCCAGCCTTGTTGCTCAGTGTCTGTTTCTAACCCTACACAGTCATTAATTTTATTTTATTTTTTTCAAAACATCTCAAAATAAAGGTAAAACAAACATTTTATTGTATCTGTAAAGATGCTGACCTAGCATCAAATGGAAGAATATGATGAAGTGATAAATGTTTCAAGCTCCTGGCCTTTTATCTCTGGTCTATTTGCCCCCCCCCTCAAACTTAAGTGATTGAAAAGTTTTCCAGATCTGATAACTGCCAAGATTTCAAGTGAAACTTTTGGCTCCTATCCTGGTATGAGATCATATGAAGTGATATTAGCTGAATTTGTACCAGAGTTTGAAATGAAAATGAAAACACATTACTGTTGGTGTGTCTCAGCTTTGTTTTCTGCTCTGCTGGACAAATGTTTTCACTTTGGTTAAGTTCTCTGTACTGTTTTAAAGGTTTAGGAATACACATAGGTGTGTATATATACACATTTTTCTTTGCTAATATTATATTTAATTTATACTCTTGATCTTTTATCCTTGCAAGCAAGATTCCTTGGATTTTATTTTAAATGGAGGTTTTAAAGTCGAGAGGGTGTACTAAATACCTATTCTTCCAGAATGACCTTAAAACAGCTGGGGTATCTCTTCTTTAGCCTTTTTGTCTGGTTGCTGTGATAGGTGACTGTGAAAAAAATGGCCCTTGTACATGCCTGTGTACCTAATCAGGGTCAATGTGTGTCAAATTCATGTGTTCTGTGCTGCTTCTGTATAGAAGTAAAATAAGAAAAATAAGGTGTTAATTTAGGCATTTAGATTACTGAATAGGGTTGAACTTCTGGGTTGCAAACCTGAGCAATCAGAGGCTAGAAAATTGTCCAGTTAAAGTTAGTCATTCATCCTCTTGGTAAATATTCATTTTGATTGCCTTTAATTAGAGGATTGTGTGCTTCCCTCTCCTCCCCCCATCCCCCAAGGCCTGCATATTGTTCAGCACACAGCATGGTTAATGCTTAATGAGTGGGTAGGTTGTTGATTGTTTTGTTTCTCACCATTTCTTGTATGGCTTTATTTACTGCATGGTTGGCAGATGGTGCACTGAATAAAGAACTACTCATTTCCTCGTGGAGATTTTCATGGCATTAACACCAGAAAGAGTTACTTTCCTGCATATTTTTCAGGGAATCTTTATCAGGAGTGCAAAATAAGACATACATGTATATTTAACCGAACTCTGAGCCTTGACAGTTAGTTTTCTGGCAGGGGATGGTTGCAGCACAGTTTCCTTGGTGGAAGATCTAGCAGGTTTTACTGATTTCTTCCCCCACTCTTCTTTTTGTAGCAGAAAGCAACAGTGGGTCAAAGCTCGCACTGGGGCACAAGGTATGTCCATAACTCAAGGAATTTGGTGGAGATGGTGTAAACAGTTATAGCTTCCCTCCAACCCCACCAGCGTTTGCTTCCTGCTGTTGTTTGTTGTAGAGTAGAACAGAGACTTGACATATTGGATATCCTCTTCTGTAATCAAAGGAGTGGGTCTTTTGTCCAGCAAACTTGCTCAGCAACCTGCTCTCCAGCATTCAGTGCATATTTAAGAACTGGTGGAAATGAGCAAAATTTCAAAACCTATCATAAGCTACAGGAAGAGAACACCCTTCATCTGGTTTCTGTCTTGGGAGACTGTAAGCTCTTCAGGCTGGAGACTGTGCCTTCCCATATGTTGATGGAGTATTTCAAGCAGTATAGTGTAGTATAAACAGCAGTGGATGAGGTCATCATATATCAAACAGCATAATTAAAGCAGTTCTTTATTCACTGTCTGTGTCTCATTATGGCTGCCTCCTAGGTCACTCTGCAGCCTTGAAGATCATGTAAGAACTCGAATGTTGTAACAGCCCTCACAGAAACATTTGCTTTGAAGTCGGTGCTATTCATTCTGCAGCCAATCTTCAGAAAAACATGCTTTTGTAAAATGTTGTCTTATTTTGAAAAAGCCATGTAAAAGGGAAACACTATTGATTTTTGTCATAAATTGTCATGCATGAATGTCAACCCACAGCTGCTGATCACATGGTTGTGATGGGATTTCTTGATTGATTAGAGGTCTGAAAGCAATCAAGTAGATAATGTATTAGGACCCAGTTTCCCAGAGAGGAGCATAAGCTTGAAGTGCTCACAAAACAACCAGACTTCGGGCATTGACATGAAACTGGCGTTTTTTAAGGTTAAGTGATGTTTGGTTTTGCCTGCTACTTTGAAGTAGGTTCACTGTAAAACAGTACAGGGAAAATATTTGAAAATGTTCCTTCTCCCTTTCACAGTTTTGGTACTCACACTTTAAATCTTGTGTTGTAGCAATAGATCCTTCTGTGTCTTTGACAAGGAAGTAGGCTACATATATTGTTTGAGCAATAAGGTACCTTGAAGTCTGAAGTCATAATAGATCTGCACGTAAATCTTGTGCCTCACCAAGTATGATGCCTTGGGCATGTGTTATTGCTTACCTATGCCATAATTACTGTACACATGTAGCTACAGGAATATACCCATATGGTTTTCCTACTGTAAACTTTCAGGTGACTTGCTAATCTAGGCCAGTACTCAGGAACAAGGGCTGGTCTGAGATATTAGTCATTACAAACCTGGCATACAAACTTCACCATTAAGGCTCTCCCAGATCCACTTGAAGTCAGGTTACATTCCTATTCTGTCTTGTTTTTGAACAGTACCCTGATAACATGCAAAGTCATGATATTGTTGCTTGACTTGCTCTCTCAGTCTTGCTGCCAAGGGAAAAAGAGGAAAAGGTGTTCAGGACTTTTATTCTCTTGGTTTTGACATAAATTAAGGAGGTTTTTTCCCTTTCTTTTCTTTATATTGTTGTCTGAGTGTTTCCTTAATTAATATTATCCAATGAATTTACTAGAGTAATACATGTTCATTCTCTCTAATGTTTACTTATTTGTCTTTAGTGCTTTTCCTCTCTACCAGTAATGACAGCTCAGAACCATGAGTCGACACCATGTGTTATGGGCTGCTCTTTGCTGAATTTGAGCCTGAAAGCAGGAAAGTGAAGAGAGATCAAAGGCAGCTCTTTAGTGTTCTGCAGCACAGGCAGGCTCCAGAAATCATATATAAAAGCAAAGTTGTGCTGCTCAACCACTTGGGGAGTGGAGGGCATCTGTCAGCTGGGCTTCCTCTGGGACTAGATTGCTGTCCAAAGCATTTCCACAAACCCACGTGCTGCAAAGATGGGAGGTGGAGGAGGGGGATGATGAGGAGGAAGGACTTGCTGGATCCTGCTGGAGGCTGGAGTCCAGCAACTCCTACTAGGTAGCTCCCCTGGTGGGGTAGGAAAGCTGTGGGAGGGGCAGGGAAGGCGCTTTACCTCCAGGCTAGAGCTGGAAATCACCTGGCTCCTGCTCAGCCCTTGAAACAGCAGCAAGGAGAAAAGTCTGTCCTCCTGCCAGAAGACATGTGCCTTTATGTGGTTCTGGGGTGCTATAGAGCAGTCAGATCTCCTGTGTTTAATCTGCTCTTGGGAACTCTGCGGCTCCTGGCCTTTCCTCTTCAATAACAGCACCCAAGCAGAGGTTTAAAGAAGATTAGTGACAGAGAACAGAAATATAGCCTGCTCAATACTTGAAATTTCTAGTGTCTCCAAAGAATTAATTTTACTATGTTGTCTTAGTGGCTTGATTGTTAACTAGATAGGCACTTGGTAAACTTCCTAATAATAATAAACACTTCTGTTGGTTTTGCACCTTTTTTTATGTCTCTGGTCATGTTTTGTTATTTTGCTGTGCTTCTTTTTAAAATAGCCAGAGTAAAACAGAATTGGTAAGCCTTAATTTAGAGGTGTCAAAAAGAGATGGCTCACTCTGATAAGGGTCATCCAGGCTTCACTGTTTCCTTATTATAATCCACTGCCCACTGTGGTTTATCCTCTCTGAATATTACTTCTGTTACACTTGCTATCATCTGTGTGCAGATGATAGCTTAATACTTGCAAATGACCTAAATGTAATGTACAGCAAGGCAAAAAATGTCTGAAAGCATATGCCTATGAGAAGACAAGGACAGTACTGGCAAGCTTGTTAGAGCAAGTATGAACAACTGTTGGATGTAAAGAAAAGTGTTGCTTTTTTTTTTCCCCCCTCTTTTTTCCTTCCTTTGCTACAGGGGCACAATTCTTATTTCTGTTTGCAGTCAGGGGTTTTGGAGCGCAGGGCCTATTTGCTTGTGCAGTGCATACTGTGCCTACAAAGCTATATACAGCTTTCAACTGGGAGCCAGCTTGGAGCGCAGGCAGAGCAAGCTCAGGTCTGTCTGTACCTGCCCGCATGCAGAGATCCTTAGAAAAAAAAAAGACACCCATTTTCTCCTTATTACTGCATTACACCAGAGGCAAATGCTCTAATTGAAATTTGCAGTTAGCAGCAGTGTGTTATAACTGCTGTCAATTTTTGGTCATGTCAAGACTTCCTGGCAGCGAGAGAAGTGCGGAGAAGCTGGCGGGGGCAAACAAGGGCTCTCACGTAGCTGGCTACAGCAGCCTGGCCCTTGTGTCCCATACATCTTTTAAAGGCTTCACCTAGGGCGCTTTGTACCAGCAAAATTACAAAGCTGAAGAGGAAATGTCACTAACGCTGTATAGTGGAGGAACTAAGATCTGCCTTGTACTGAAAGAGGGTCTAGTCACAACTTGCTTTCCACTGGGCTTGCAGGTGGAAGGTGCTTAACAAGGCTCAAAGCAGCCTTGCTGCTGCCTTTGCCCTGGTGCGTTGCTTCCATTTGTCTGACAGAGTAGGGAAAAACCAGGAACTTGGATAACAGGCATGGTAAGATTAAGAAACATGCATTTTAATAAAGGCATTAGAGAACAGGTTTGCATATCTTAAGACTAGAGAAATAGAAACTTGGAAAGCAAAGAGTTTTCTGAACAGGTTCCAGTTTTTACCGTCTCAGTGACTTGTGTTCATTTACTTTGGCCATTGTGATGGCTACTGAAGTGCTGTGCCAGGTTTTGCTGTCTTCTACTTTCTTTTATGAGCTGGATGGCTGAAAAATATTTATTTGCTATCCCACTCTGTGCTCTTTCCACCACTGCATCCAAACCAAGAAAGAATTAATTTCCTTTCTGGGATGGGAGGACTTGATCATAGGGGAACTTTCAAAAGAGGTGCAGTCTGACCTGTAATTACCTTTTCCTTTCTACAGCGGTGCTTTTCTCCTGGGCAGAAAGCTGTGGGTCTCGACATGGAGCATTGTTCAGCAGTCTGTGTTTGGGACAGAGGAGCAGACTGGCATTGAGCCCATGTGGTAGTATTCACGTGGAGCCCCTGCTTCCTGTTGCACTGTACTTGACCTGACATAAGCAGCTGACATAACAACACTGTGGGTGTTGCCAGCATTTTCTTCTTTTAATATTAAATTTGGGGGGGGGGGGAAGCTAATAACTGTTTTCTTTTTAAAAGGAAAGAGAAAACCCTAAAAGATCTTGGCTGGCTTTGTGTGCCCTATAGGTATGTCTGGTTGTTTTTGATGAACAAGGTGCTGTCCTCCTGTTTACCTCTCTCAAAGGAAGTGTCTGTTGACACAGTCTGCATTTCAATCATCTTTATTATACAGCTCTCTGGGAAGCCTCTGGGGCAAGTCAGGCCAGCCCTAAAAGAAGCTTCTTGGTCACAAAGAGAGAAGAGTCTGAACAGACCCCCCACAGTTTGTATTTCTTTATTTGCAGAGATCTCTGCTCCGATAACCTCAGACCCCACAGCAGCTGAAGCTGGCTTTATGTGGAGTGGTGCAAGAGGCACGGCAGGCGAGTCTCCCAGTGGCTGCTGTTCCCACCCTTGCACTCCAGACCTGGGTGTGCCTCTGGTGCTGACAGGGAGCTGACCTTGCTGCCCAGCCTAGGGGAGGCCAGGGTTTTCCTGCAGTGGGATAGCTACCAGGTTCAGAGGCAGCTCACAGGGATATTTCTCCCTTCTCCTCCCTCTGTTCAACATGTTCTCTCTTCGTACTGTCACCCTGGGGAACTGTTTAGTGTTTGTTGCCCTTAGCATGGCTCAGACATTGACAAGGCTTCAGGTGCCTTTACCTGTGTGAGGCTTGTTTGCTGAACGGTATCCAAAGCATCCCACGTTGTGGGTTTGTGTTTGTGTCCAGACAGTTCAGTAGGGAACTGCTGTTGGTTGTGCCATCAAAGCTGCCTGTTAATTATAAACACAAGGAGAGAAGTTTATTTCAGATTGAATTTTGAGTGTCAGGACTGAGCCACTGTGGGTAAGTGGACTGTGGATGATTTGCATGATGTTATGGTAGTGGATTGAATTATTCCATACTCTTATTAGTGTTTTGAATAGGCAGAGTTAGCTTTGGCTTCCATCAATGTGATATTTTCCTCTAGTGCTCAGTGATGAACTCTAGATAATAGACACTGGTGAAAATGCTGCTACAAAAGAGTACCCATCTTCTTGGTCCAGGGTGAAGGTCTGACTGGCCTCAATGTGCCCTCAAGGCTTCTTTTTCCAGATCTATGCAGTTGTCTGACACCTCTCAGGGCTAAACCCATCCATCTTTCACAAGAAGAATGGCTTTATACTGCAGTAATAGAGAGTGAGTTATAAACCTTCTGCTCTCAAGTTGTCTCCATTCCTGACGTGGACTTTTATTTTATCTTTGGTAGTTCATACCTTAAAAGAGTTGCAATTTCTATCAAAAATTGTTACTCAGAAAAGCTACAGATGGTTAAGAAAGCATGTATGGGTGACCTGGTTGTCAAATGTAGGGTGGTGCTTGTGGGGCATGGGGAGCAGCCTGACAGCTAAATGTTCAAATATGTAGAATAATTTGCGGCCATGCACTAATGATGAAAGCAGCTTGTGCCTTCGTTGCAGCCAAAGATTTCAAGGGCCGAATTCACTGCAAATACAAACAGTGGTGCAAATTGTATGTTAGAGACCAATTGTTTCCCTGCAGGCTATAAATAACTCCTATTTTAAGACACTGGGGGTTATTTGTCTCCTGTAGGAGAGACTGTATTTTGTGGTGTAGCTGACCAGAAAATGGTTGTTAGTGATAAAGTGGTGTGATTTGCATTGATTTATTATTCATTGGCTGTACAGATCAAGTGCAGCTTACTCAGCGAGAGGGATTGATACCAAATTCTTTTGTTGCTTAAACAAATGTCCCTGCTGAGTATAAGTGAGAGGTGCTATTGTAACAGAGAGGCATTTATCACACACCACCTACCTTGTAACTCTAAAATCTGAAACAGACTTAATTTTGGTCTACCTGTGTGAACTGGGGTTGATAACTATTAGAAGCAGGTGTATATAAAGAAAAATAAAAGTCAATTTCTAGAATTCATCTAAATTTCCTGCATCGTGTAACATGCACGTGCTGTTTCAGAAGCTCTTGTGCTTGTGTCTATCATCCTGAACCCAAAACAACAGGTCTTTATTGGCTACTGTGTGTTTAGCATAGACAAAATTAAGTGAAGGATAGGCCAAGATCATTCTTCTAAGGTTTTCTTCTCAAAACGTTGGCTTCAGGTCTTCCAGGTATGAGAAATACTATGATAGATGTGAGACTGATGTTATCAGTCTCTACTTTAGTGTTCCTCTGGAAACTGTGTTCTTGGAAGAAAGCAACTCATAAAGACTGTTGGGTTCCTCTTCTCTTGCTCCTCACCTTTTAAATCAGTTTTCAATTTCTGGTGGTTGTGGAATAAAACCTAAAAATATAGATCAAATTCTTCTTCAAAAAATGGAAGGATATGTTTTTAAGTGTTATTTTTAGGTTGGTCTTGGGGAGAGGGGAGTGCCTTTTATGTTCACATTCATTATTCTTAAATGTTTGTGGCCACTGCTGCAGGTACTGAACCGTCCTATCCCTCCCTGGACTATTGCCAGCCCTCATTTCATGCCTGGCACATGTGCACTTGCTGTCCTTACAGATGATGGCACTGGCCACTGTGAGCACAGGTCGCAGGCTTGGCTGTTTGGCAGTGCAGCCACACTGTCTGCTTTCCAGCTGCATCCCCTCTGCCGTGGTCCTTGGGATGCTATGAGGCTGCCCAGTGCCGCGGGAGCCTCCTCGTGGAGGTGCAGCTGTGGGTTGCACACCGCTGCGTGCTGCGTGGAGCTGCAGCGCTGGGATGCAAGGGGGGGCCCTGCTGGACAGCTCTCTGATGGGACCCTCACCCCTGTGACGCTGCTGGCATGCTTCATGTTTCACAGGTTATTCTGCAATTCCACTGTGATTTTGGCTGGAAAAAAACCCCGAACAAATTAGTGGTGACATGAGAGGGAAAGCAATGTTTCTGGTGATTCATTTTTCTTTGTATGGTGATTTAACATCAGTCTTCCCCCACAAGTCCTCGGCTACTATCTGCCTTTGAATAAGCACTCCATGTCCTGCCATGGGCTGTTGCTGTTCACAACCTGGAATGAACCTGTGGAAAAGAATGCTGTAGCTATAAATTACTCTTTTTGAGCCGATTGTTCTGGGAAAATATGAATAAAATAATAATCTTGGAACTTAACTGTGTTCTCCTAAAAGGAGCATGTCCTATCCATTTAAAACGGAACCATTTTGTGGCATATTCCTTCACATTTTTGCTAAAGGTTAGCAAAATTGTTTAGACAGCTCTAGCTGGTGCACATCAATCTGTTTTACAACCAGCTGATTAATGTGACTGATTTCTGCAGTGAATTTCTCTAATCACTTCTTATTTACAAACTGGGGTGGTTTTGTTTAAAGCAGCTATGCTGTGAGTGCTCATCCATCTTAAAAGTTCATTCCTTGACTGAAGTTTAGGCAACACAAGTCCAATGAACCTCTGTGACAAATAGTGCCCGTAAGAGAAGAGGTCATATGCAACGTCTCTGGTAGTGTTAATTCCTCTTGTCATCTCCTACAGGTGGAGTAAAAACAATGAATTTTTCTTGAAGTGAAGAGAAAGGAAATCATAGTGAGTGTAGGCAAATAAGAGAGAAACACCTACTATGAAGCCTGCAAGGAATGGTGCAGGAAGTCAGGAAACTGTGGATTTTCATTATCCAGGCTATTGGCTGACAGCTGCTGATGTGAAATAATCGACAGTTTCTTTTTTGAGAACTTATTTAAACCTCATAGATGTGCTCTACTGGGAACTACAGAGGTTCCCTCTTTAGAAATAAATTAAATTCTCCAGTCTTTCTTCAAGTGGAGTTAGGCTCTGAGCCGATGTCTCTGCTGTGATATGTTGTGCTTCACTATAGACTGCAAGTGCTGAATCCTTTCTGTTGGTGAATATCGTTCTAACTGGTATTACACAAACTGTTTCCAATGGTAAATATATGAAATATTTAGCAGCTGTGTCCCAATAGGGAACCCAGCTGGACAGAGTGTTGGGATGCAGTGTATGCAACATCCATGCACTTTATATTGACAAGCCAGTGCAGCTCTGTGGAATTGTAGAATGGCAGAAGTGAAGCTCAAAGGTTTCAAATGGTCAACTCTGCTATGCAGGATGCCAGCAAAAGTTGTGGCATGTTGCTGATTTGGAAACAAAAGTCATGTAAGTGGATATAGTGATATTTAATTCAATATTTAAAGACCTCTGAGACTCTGTTAGTCACCTTCAGCAGTGGCCATGATTTTTAGTTTTAAATTAGGCTTATCTTCCCTACAGTTCTATGACTTCTTGTTTCCTTCTGTCAGTCTGTCTGCCCAGGAGAATATTCTACACATGGCTTTCAGTGTAGGAATAATTCTGCAGGTTTCCCTTTATTCTGTACCTTCTATTCTGATGACTCAGATGTGTTTGTACTTGTGTTTGTCTGAGGAAAATATGTGATAATTCCTAGTGGTAATCTCACCATTTTTTCTACACTTATATTACAGATTAGAGTTCTGACAAGTATCAACTTCACTTTGATTTTTCTTTTAGCTTCTCTCACAAAAAGTTATCTGGTGTTTTTGGTTATTTGTGGGCTTGTGAAGAAAAAAACATTTCTCATCACCTCATGATTCTCTCTCCCTGCCTTGTTAGTTTTCCTCATTTTGGCATGTGTTCTTTAATCCCGTTACTGTCCCTTTTGACTGCTTCTACAAAAAGTCTTCCAGACATATCACCTTTATTATTTTATTTCTAGATTTCTGTATACTTTACATAAACAAAAAACAGCTTTATTTTAGAACTACCTAAAAATCTACCTCTATTCTATCTGTAATTAGCAGTTTTTAGAGGCTGACTCCTGTTCTCCATCAGTCCATAGTGCCTACTTCCCTCACTTATTTGCTACATTTTAAAGTGGAACTTAAGTGCTTTTAATCTTTAGGAAAAATGCATCAGTGTATGCAGATCCCTTCTCAGTTACGCTTTTGTCATGACTTCTGCTGAAAACTTGGATTCTGGTGATCAGAATTCGCCCAGTCTCTGGAGAAGGCTAAGTGAGATGGACAGATGGGAAGAAAACTTGGGCTGTGTTTCTATTGGGTTACGTTCAAGGAGCTAGAATATTTCTGAAGAGATGGTCTGTATCACTATGTGGGGCAGTAGTCTTTGATGTTAATTCTATTACAGTGGTTGAATATGCCAAGAAATTATGGGGAAAGTCTGAAGATGGTCATAGGATATGCATGCCTTGTTTTAGTGTGGCAAGTTGAAGAGGGAGAAGATCCATTAACAGATAATGGGAGTAGAGCAAGAAAAAAAGAAAGTTATAGGAATGATCCTGCTCCTAACTGGATCATGAGGACATTTAATAAAAAGTTTGTGTCTAACCTATTTGAACTTAAGGGTTCGAGGCTGGTACTTAAATGCCAGGTCACTGTCGAAACTACCCAAGGAGACAAATGTTGTAGAGAACAATAGATACATAGCAGAATAATAGTCTTTGCTGTGTTCAGAAAGAACAGACAGGGAAGGTAGTAGACTGTCCATGAGTGTAACAATGTGAAAGACCATTAAAAGAACCTCCCAAAGTGGAAACACCTCTCCCCACACCCCTCCCAAACACAACAGTAATGGCCATACTGAGTAGAAGAGGATCTGTTCTGGTTTTAGCAGCTAATAATGACATCATAGAAGAGCTAGACTTGGGAAGTAATTTCAGATCAAGTGATCAGAAATCTATTTAATTAAAATGAAGGGAGGATTAAAAGTGTGTCCTTAATTAAAATTTGTCTTTGAAAGATCTCAAACATGAGTTTGCCAACCTGCTACCCATGCAAGCTGGCTCTGGTGAGAGCTCAGGGACCTGAACAATGCAGCAATTAGGAGTTCCTGCAAGTGCTCCGGCAGTTTGGGTTTTGTGTCCCAAGGAAAGAGAGTACCTCGTTAGAATGGGGTGAAAGTTAGAGTTGCCAGATGTCAGTCTGAATGGAAGCTAACAAGTAATGTTTAGACACATAGAAAAAGAACATTGAACCATATAACTAACTTTCAAACAGCAAGAGGGCTACTATGTAATGTTGCTCCTTGTGCAGGGATTAAATGTAATTTAAAGGTAGCCTCTGTGTGGAAGAAAAACTCAAAACCAACCCCACCACGTATCTCCCTGAAGAAATCGGAGTGGAATCCACCAGGAGAAAAAGTCAGAATGTGTTGGAAGCAAAGATTGAACATGGCAGTGCTCCTGAATTGCATAGACATAGCTTCACTTTAGAAGTGCACACTCAGAAATTGAAGATATGACTGCAAGGATTTTGAGTAGGTCCTTCAACACCCACTGTCCACCTCTGGGCTCTCTGCTGTGTGCTTAATTATGTCAGCTGTCTGGAACAGGAGTAGTTTTGTCATGTTGTTTGGTGTTATGATTCTTAAGTATCATTATGCCTATTCAGGAAGGTTTAAAGTACATAAACCTCAGGAAAAAGTTGAAGAAGGCAGTGAGAAAAGAACTATAAATGTGATACCATCTTAGGAAACTGTGAAGAGTACACTTGGAGTTTTTCTGACTGAACAGAGATGGGAACATCAGCTCAGCAGTTCCACCTTTTCTGCCCTGGCAGGAGGCAGGGGCATTTTTGGGGCACTCAAGGGGGGAATGTTGTCAGTCTGTTTAGAATAAAGCACAGAGAGAGCTTTGAGCTGCTGAGACTAGGAGAAAGTGACTGAAAGAGTAGGACTGAATTTGATACTCAAAAGGAGGGTGGGAAATATTACAATTGTTTTTAAATTTGTTGTTGTAAGCATTGAAATCCCAGAGTTGGCATCACTTGTAGGGAGAGGAGGAAGTTTTTTGGGCAGGCATTTGGTCTTGGGGCAAGTTTAATTTATGTTTGTGACAAAATGTAAAGTTGGAAAATTTGAGAGGTAAAATGACGCACATGTTTAAGTGCAAAGGAGATCACTGAAAAGGGGAAAAGATGTGTCTGATAACATGGTTTGATAAGCTCCTTGATCTGATCTAAGGCTCCTGGCTTACACCCCTCTCCTTTTACCACACATCCCTTCCAGATTGCCTTAGACTCTTTTGGCACTCTCGAGGTGCAATCTGAACTGTCAGTGCTGAGGTGAGGGCTAAAGAGATCACCTAGTTGTGTTAAACTGAGAAGAAAACTGTGTCAGTGGCAGAGCTTTCAGAGTGCCCATCCTTGCCATGGGCTGCCCAGAACAGCGAAGTATCATGGACAGGAAAAATAGCGAGTGATTTGAAATCTCAGTGAGGATGAGATGTCAGAGCAAGGATGATGATCAGCAATATCAAAAGAACTAGAAGGGCTGAGTAGGAGGGGAGATCCTAGAGATTTGCCCAGGAAGAGATAATGAATTACCACTATGAAAACACTTTCATCCAAAGGGAAACAGTGGAAACTGAGCTGGAGATGATCCAGGATGGACTTGGAAGAGAGGAAGCAAATGCATTGACTTCAGCCTATGCTTGCAACAGGTTTATAGACAAGGGAAAGGTGGAAAAGGGCAACTGCTGAAATAGGTGGAGCTGATGTCTTGGGCGTAGCAAAAATGGGGGACACAGTGAGAGCAGTAAGGGGGAGCTAAGCTTGGCTGAAACAGAAGTGTGCAGTTTAATGCAAATAAAAGCGGTTAAAGACTTTAAGATGAAGGCAAATATTCTATAGGCTTGATACAGTGATAGTTTAGCAAACAGGATATTTGGTAGGAATTGGTAAAAACCAATGAGAGTTCATTTAAAAATACGAGCGGCTTCATACTTAATGGAGAAGAATTTGGCTAAATGAATAGGTTTTTTCCAGTTAGTTGTAACTGATTTGAAACAGCAGCATGCTGCTGCTCTCCTTTTCCTCTTTGCACCCGCCCCGCCGGGGCAGGCAGCAGGGCACAGAGATGACGGGTGCCCTGCTAAGGAGTTGTCTTGGCTCTGGAAGGAGAGCAGTGCACCCAGACTTCAGGGGCTGCACAACCTAATTGTCTGGCTCTGGTCCAGATGGTGATTGACCCAATAAACTCTAATGAATCTGGATTCCTGCAGTCTGATTTGCTTCCTCTCCCCTATGTGCCTTTCTCAGTCCATGAAGGGCTGAAACTTGAGTGCTGGCTTTGACAAAGGGAGTGAGAGAGGGGGAAGCAGAGGAAGAAAAGGCAGATAACAGCCGAATGTAATCAGTGTTTTATTACCATCCTCAGGAAGTGGGAATGACTTTTAAAAAAAAAAAAAAAGTAGGTTGGAGCAAGGCAAGTTAGTTATGGTGAGGTTATTTGACAGGAAATTACAAAATACAAACAGACAGAAGAAACACATTTTAAAACAGGGTAGGAAATCTCAAGTTACTTCACTCTGTATATTCAAAACCCTCAAAGCAAAGGCTGAAAATAACAGTTTAAACAAAAGCTATCTTATCTGATAAAGGCATTTCAAGCACAAAAGGAAATTTAGATATTGGGTTGACAGTCTTAAAATAAACTGATTTTCTTGATAATACCGTGGATTTAATTGTGGGAAAAAATTGGGTTCATTTGTATGACCTGCAGACACAGTGAAATCCCATGTAAATTCATTCCTTTTCTTTCTTTGTACATTTCTTGTCTCCTAAGCAGTGTTTATCAGTGTTTTCCAGAAATTGTAAAGGTAGATTTATGCATGTAGGACGAGACTGATATATATGTGCATATTTTAAAGAATGTCATGCAGACCAGATACGATTCATTTCCCATGCTACTGGATGGAAGCATATTAATGATACTTCAGCAAGTAGCATTCAGATTCAGAAAGATTTTGGAAGAAACACTGTTTCAGGATGAGGGTAGAATTTCCAGTACTAGCGATCAGAATTATTATTTTATTCATTTCACTGTTAGCAGATTTGTGATAAGCTTTTGAATGCTTGGTGTCTCCTTGCACTCTGTGTGAAAGGAAAACATTCTGTTAGTGCATCACCTTGAATCTCCGGGGATTTTGAATAAACATTGCATCCATATAGGTATGTGCCCTCCTAGTGAGAAAGGATGTGTTACAGGGTTGAAACAATTTGGTTTGCTGGGAGGGAGGGAGCAAGGAGGAAATAACTTGGTTGTGCAAATGATATATATGAGATTATCACAGTTCAGCTCAAAGAATGCTGTGAAACAAAAGCACTCTCTCACTTTGAAGCTGTAAGAAGCAGCATTAGGGGGTTTATAGGTACACCTGTCTGGCTGCTGTGACTTGGAACTCTGTCCCCCCCCCCCTCCCCCAGCTTCTTGTTCATCAGACTGCCTACCTACCAGTGTATTACAGCGTGTCAGGTACACCTGCAACTCGGTGCCTCTCCACGCCTGCTCACTCCTCAGAGGCATGTGAGTTTGGGTGGGTTTTCTTCCAGCTAACTTGTCTGCTGTGCCTGTAACTCCCTATTGCAAACACAGCTGAGCCTTCGTAATCAATCAACTCAGCAAAATTAAGTTTGGTAGGAGGGCATTTACTATGGAGTGTTGTGTTGGAAGGTAGTGGGAGGTGATGCTTGCCCTTGGTTGAGGTGCATCACGATTCCTTATGGCTAAGTTAGGTGAGCAGATGTTTTCATCTGCACTCAAGTGTTTCCTTTTTATAGGTGATCCTGGAGATCCCTTGGGGGCCAGAGTGCTCAGAATTATCTGACCTCATGAGGCTCACAGAGTATCACTGAAGTATAGCAAAAAGATGAGTTCATATCAGCTTGTGTTGAGGAACACAAGACTGCAAGGCCTGGTAGTGACCTCTTGCTGGAAAATCTTGCTAGGAGTCCTCTAAAACTGCCAAAATCTGCTGGGTTTTTGCTCTGCTTAACAAAGAAACATCAGTTGTCAACTGGCCATGAGGACTGGGTTGTAATGTAAATATTCTGAACTTGTGATTGTTGGGGTTTGCACTGAAAATAAATAGCAGTGACACCTGTGCAGGAAAGAAATTGATCCTTTTTTTTCTATTGTTTTATGTCTTATTTAAATGACCTCTTACTTTAACAGGATCTCATAAGTCAACTGGGGGATTTCACGAGGGAAAGTTGTGGGGAGAAAGTATCTCACTCCTTTAAAAGGGCTTGGTGTCAATACAAATCACTACTTGAAAAAAAGAGCAAGAAAGAAAATCAAGTAAGAAACAATTAAAATACCTTTGCAAAATGCGTGTACTCAGTCTATGAAAAAACAGAGAATAGAATAAATGTTATTTAATCAGTTTTTGTTCTTAGGCTTTGGGATATTTTTATTTTTTTGAGAGACAAATTTTCTGAAACCTTCTACGGTTACTCTCTGATAAATTCTGAAATGTAGATGTTGTACAGTTGTAAAAGGAGAGCAATAAAATGTAGTTATAGTTATATATTTATATATATAGTTAGCTCCCTATAATGTTGATCCAAGTATTGGGAACTTCTGTTTTTCCCATTTTCTCATTGCAACAGACTTAGTTGATGAAAGATTTTCTTAGGCATAAAGAGCATGATCCGAAATGAGCATATCTGAAGAATCCTAAGATCATTTAAACAAAACATGTTGGCTGTTGCTATGAAGCATCTTTTATAATCACCTTTCCTTTTTCATTTTAAAAGTGAGATATGTATTAATAAGATTTAAGGAGATGCCAAGTGATCATGACGATACATCACTTTCTTTCTGTCTTACTGCTATTTTATAGCTTTTTTTTTTTTACATATGTTGAATCAAGTTCTGGAAAGTTAATGCCTTCTAACAATCCTTATCTCAGGCTAATACTGTGACTAGGTAGCAAACATGTTCTCTGCTGAACATGCATTAATGTTAACTTTAACTTCTTAGCTAAGATAAAAAATAGCTGCCAAAATTAAGATATAACAATTTCAAAAGTTTGCTTTAACACAGTTTCAGTATTTTTGCCTTGATAATGATGGTAAAATAGATGGACTCAACTTTTGAAAAGAGAAAATGCTATTTTACATTAAATTACAAAGTAGGGAGACTACTCTGGTAACGTTATTTGCTGGTTTTGAAGGGTGTGTTGTTGAAGCTCATTGTGAGCACCAGGTGTAAATAAAAGCTAGATCAAAAAAACACCAGAGTTAGTCTTCACAAAATCCCAGAATATGCTGAGGGACCCTCAAGGACCATCCAGTCCAACCCTCAGCCCTGCCCAGGCCCATCCCCAAGAGTCACTCCCTGTGCCCCCAGGGCATCATCCAAACCCTCCTGCAGCTCTGGCAGCCTTGGGGCCGTGCCCACTGCCCTGGGGAGCCTGCTCAGTGCCCA
>JAWWEU010000081.1:59748651-59760808 GCA_035583155.1 Acropternis orthonyx | reverse complement strand
GGGCTGTGCCCACTGCCCTGGGGAGCCTGCTCAGTGCCCACCACCCTCTGGGGGAAGGACCTTCTCCTGAGATCCAACCTGAGCCTGCCCTAACACAACTCCAGGCCATTCCCTGGGTCTGTCCCTGGTGCCCACAGAGCAGAGATCAGTGCCTGTTCCTCCTCTGCCCCTCCCAAGCAAGTTGTAGACTCCAAGGACTTGCCTCCTGGCTTTGGTTATGTGTGTTACTTAAGCAAGTTTGTGACATCAAGTGTCTCTTCCTGCGGACAGAACTGAGAGTGGGTAGGTGGCTGACTTGAGACAAGAGTAAACACAGGAGGATGGGAGTAAGGACCCAGCTTCCCCAACAGTGCTGTTCCTGCCTAACCCACCGAGAAGGGTTCCAAGAATGGTGTTTCTGGAAGGCTGAAAGACCTGCCAGTTGGATTTTTGGGACTTTATGTCTGTTCAGGATTCCAAAATATGGCTCGTTTAATTTACCACATGTCCCTGCATCTTCGAAACTCCGCTCTGGGTAAAGTTTGAACTAATTAACCAGTAACAGATATGAACCACGCTCATATCCAAACCATATGTTATCCATGTAGTTTATGTGTACTGATTTCCTTTGAAAATGTGTATTTTGCATGTGTATGGTTTTAGTTTTGCCACTTTTTTATGGTTTCCAAATATAGACAATAGTGCAGTTTGTTTCAAGGTGTTTTGAATAGAGTACCTGGCATGCTTCCAGCATTTTTCTAATCAGTCACTGGCTGGCTTTTTAAAATATTTAATTTAAAATATGAAGTGAGTATTTTGCACAGGCACTCAATACAGCTTCAGTCTAGGACTGTAGCCTCTAGGCATTTGGTGATATTTGTGATCTTTGCTCCTGGAGCAGAACAATGCAGTGAAGTCTTGTTGCTTCTTGTTACAAAGACCAAAGTTTCTTTTGAGCAATTCCAGTTTTAGGAGTGGGGCACAAAATTGTTGACTGTAAGACTGAATTTTAGTTTAAAACTTCAGGAGACAGAAGATAGAGAAAATGCATGAAGATATTTTTAAAAAAATTCAAGATTTTCAGATTAATCTCATTCCTGGTCTGTTGGTGTGGCTTGTGTTCATGGATTTAACAGTGTTACTGCCTTCACAAGAAGGAAAAATCCCTTCCCCCAGGGGCTTGCTCAGCAGGGCCACAGCCTTGCAGCTCGTGCCAGGACGCGGAGGGTGTTGTCTGTTGTGGGGCTATGGCAAATCAATTCAGTTTTTGTGTGTAAGGCAGACAAAAGTCTCACTTTCATTCCCTTCACCCCTTCATAGGAAAGCTCTGCAGTTTGGCCATGGGGAAATAGGGTACAAAAGAAGGTATCAAATCTTGCAGCCATTCTTGTCCTGTGTTGCTTTTGGTCCTTGAACCCACCCTGAGGGAGCCATTGGAGTGACCTTTTAGCAGCTGAAGAGGGGAAGAGTAAAGTTTCTGTAGCACTCAATCTCCCATAGCCATGGGACCTGCACTCCATGTTAAAAAGCAGTTCCAAAAATATTGTATTCAAACTTAGTAATACTTAAGATATATATGTTTGCATAATAATATGTAAGAAATGTCCAAGTAGTTTATTAAAAACCATGCAACATTACTTATAATACTTAAATTACCTATGATATTTTTAATTGATAGCCCAGTATGTGAATTGCCTTCCTATAATATTGTTCATTTATTTCAAATATAGATTTTTAAATTAAGTAGATAAGAAGAAATTATCCTGTTTGTTCCCATATCCTCTAGTTAGCCTGATAAACAAAAACTGATTTGTGTTGTATGGTGGTCTAACATAAATCATAACCTAAACAACATAGATACATAAAACTCATACTGAGGGGGGGAAAAAAAAATATATATATATATATATAGAAGTCTTAAGTAGGATGAGTGTGATTGTCAGAGTAAGACTACATTAGAAAATTAGCTCAAGTTCTGAGCAGGAATGACCATGTGAGTGTTTCTCTTCCATGTGTTCTCCCGTTCATCGGGTTTGGTGCCAGTGCTGTCTGATGGCTGGCTTGTTAACTCAACAGCAGTCAGTGTTTTAAACTCAGTCTCTTTAAAACCAGGGACTACCAGAAAATGAAGCACTGGAGTCAAGCAAATAACATGTAAATCCAGGAGACTGACTTATGTGCTTCCCCACTGAATTCCCACAACTTTTTCTCCTAGACCTGCCTTCCCTCAGGGGAAAAAAACCCTTCCACCAGACCTTGATTCAGGCTTAAATTGTACATGCATTTGGTACTGATGTCTGGTACGTGACACTGATACTTCAGCTACATGACAGAAACTCCAGGTTGTTTCAGAAGTCTTCCTCAGAGAGCCAAAACCCCAAGGTAACCAGTTTGTGGTGTGGTAGCACCTTGGGAGTCAGCACTACTGTTAGTGCTGAACCCCGTTTCCCTGGGTGGTGAGGATGGGGAGCCCTGCAAAGACGAGAGGAGCATTTGGGTTTGCAGCCAATGCGTGGGGGGGACTGCACTCAGAGGGGCTTTCCCAAACTGCCTGAAAAACCAGGAGAGAGACCTGGCATCAAGCAGTGAAAGACACTGCAAGGGTGAGCACAGAACCAACTCACTCGCCCTTGCTGTGTAATTCGAATTGGATTACAGCAAATAAATCAGGTCTTTGAAGGCATGGAGGAAAGCATCTTCCAATAACATGTTCACAGTCTGTAAGAGAACTTTTGCATAACTGGGAACAGATTCTGGGTCACTGCTGAAAAATGAGTGTTGGACTATAATAAGCAGCCGGTTGGGTTACAGCTGCTGAACACAACATGTGTGCTGCCCTGCATATGGTAAGGCTATACTCAGCTGTATTTTTCATGGAATTACCATGGATATTAAAATGGAGGCAGAAAAACCTGAGGGTGGGGTTGTTTTTTTTTTGTTTGTTTGTTTTTGTTTTGGTTTTTTTGTTTGTTTGTTTGTTTTTGGGGGGTTTTTTAGTACAGTAACTGTGAAAGGATTTTTTTCCACCACAGCAGCTTTGTCTCCATGTCTGCCCCTTAGGAAAGTTTAACACCATTTGGAACTGTTTTCACTTGTAAAAAGGTAAACCCTCTTTAAGGATAGCAATTAATTGGAAGGCTAAGTAAGATGGCAGATGGTCTGGATGTATGGTTTTTTCAGGTTTAGACACTGGGGAAAGGATGAAACTGTGGAAGAAGTCATCATAAAAACTGTATGGATATGTACAACTAGCATGCAGAGGTTTTTCATTATATGCAATGAGGTCAAGTGTGTTTGAGTGAATTACATCACAGGGAAAGATTAAAGATGGTCCCCCTTGTTTAAACACACAAAGTCTCAAGCCTTTTTTAATCTCTGATGCCATGCTATCTCGGTGCATTCCTGGCTCTGCAGTAAGTATTTCTTGGGAGAAGGAATCAAATCCATCTCTCTGTGACCTCCTTTGATTATCCTCCTCATTTTCCAGGGGCCTGGTTTCAGACCACTTCTGGGTATGTGATCCATGTGTGCTACTGAAGCTGACGCAAACGGTGTGACAAATTTCAGTGTTTTCAAGAAACTTGGCCCTGCAAACCTCCATTTGTTCTCTTGGAATTAACATGTGCTTTAATATCCCTGTGTCATGCCCCTGCTTCTGTAATGTGCACACAATGATATCATTCACTTCATCCCACAAAGATGATGTGAAAATGAATTGCTTAATGTTTGTAATGCATTCAGATGTTGTGATGAGCACTGTAGAAAAACCCGCAAGCAAATGAATAATTCATTGTTGAATCAGGCTTTGAACAGTACATGGTAAACAAGACATGGGACTTCACAATGGCAGTAAAAGTAAGGCCAAATAATTAACAATCACTTGTTCAGTTATCGGTGTTCATTCAGAAGATTGAAAAGAAATGGCATCTTGTGGAAAGTGTGTGGTCATGTCCTAAGGGATTGTATGTTAATGTATGATGAAAGAATAATAGACATAAAATAGTGTATTTTTTTCTTTTAGTTTGTTCTTTCTCTCAGTGACCTTCAGTATTAGTTATGATGTCGATTTTGGAACAGCGATGAAGTGTGTTAGACTTCTGAAATTACCTGATTTTTAGATATATATGTCTCCCTTTACAATGAAGTAATAGTATTTGGGAATCTTACTCTCTCCTTTAATTTTGTTTTCATAATTTCCTGCCACCCAGTGAATCATTTTGCACATTGGTGCTTAAACATCAAATGAAGGACGTGACACCTTCCTTGGACACTGGAACAGTCTCTGGAAATGTTTTTTTGTTAGTTTGGATTTTTTTTGTCTTGATATGAAATGATCTTAAGAGAAGCTAATGGAAGAGGAGAGTCAAACTTTGTTTTGTGTATTGACTGCAAGATTAGCGTTTAGTTTTGATGGCATCTCAGGTTCTGGAATAGCTTGTTCCTGTGTTCAACCTTGTGACCTTCCTTTGGGTCATAGCTCTGAAGGGTCACATTTTGAGAGTGAAAAAGAAAACTGAAGGAGGTATTTGCAGCTACACTACACAAAAATATGTCAATAATTCAGGCTGACTGACAGTTCCCCTAGTAACAAAGTCATCTGCAATTTTTTATAATCCTGGAGCATAAGCCACCCAGAGCATACCTTCAATTCCACTCTGCAGATGGAACTGATGTTTTTTTCCCAGGTATCTTCTCCCTAATTCCCTAAGCTGAATCTTTAAAAATCAATTCATGTAACTTGATCAGTTTAAAATACTGAATAAGCTGAGGTAATTATACTAAATTTCTTGCACTTCTCTGCTTCCAGAGGCAGTAAAGCTATTGATAATGCTGAATGAAAAATAAGCCACCATTTCAATGAAAACAGTTGTAGTTCACATTTGTCATTTTAGAAGTATTTTAAGTGCAAGACCACTGAACACAAACATGTCCAAAAGGCAGCCACAGCCTACAGTAATATGATGCCATTACTTAGTGTGTTAAATATCATTTATGGCACAGCCTGATTTAAACACAAAAGCAAATCAGTTTTGAAACACAATTCTGTATTTGAAAAGCACTTCTGGCATAAGTTAGCAAAGCACTGGTACTTCTTCATGGTATGAGGGCACATTTTGAGGTAAAATCCCTGCATAGCTGCTGAGTGACTGGAATAAAATACAGGACCCAATATAAAAGGATAAATCTGCATTTTAGGAGTATAAATAAAGATGAACCTTAAGTATGTTAGCAAACTGAGAAATTTAATGAAAGGAGGAGATTTTCTTTGCTACATTCTAAAGCTGGAAAAGAACAGTAAACACAGCCTTAAAGTTTTTTACTATAGAGTATGTAATCCTTTCTATTCTACATCAGAGAACTTGCAAATGATGAACTAATCTTTCACAAAGATGGGCAAATTATTACACCTGTAGGCTGATACATCCAGGGAGCTCGATGTGGAGTTTCACTGGCCTTCTACAAGATAAAAGTTTTGGATGTTAACTGATACTTCCTTCTGTCCCTGTCAGCATTTTCTTAGACTTCTGCATAATTTTTAATCTGAGATCATAGTGAATCCAATACTTCATCAACCTCACAGCCAGAGGTGGATTTCAAAAGTTTGAAGGTATTGGAAAGAATTTATGATGAGACCTGAAACTTGGAGACAGAAGGTAGTGAGTGTAAGTACCTGAAATACACAGGCACATTAATTTTCTGATGCCAATCAGGCCCTGAGTTAGAAACTACTGAGTTCTTTGCACATTTTTATGCAGAGATCTCAAAGCACGTTATAGCTAATGAATTACTCCTGGCTGACATGCGAGAGATGTTCGTAAACTACCGTGTGCTTATTTTAGGTCTGCACAAGCGGGAACGTAAATCAGCTTGCCTTGCACTGCATGCAGAAGTAGTGTTAGGAACAGAAACCAAAGGTCTCCTCTCTGCTCTTGCTCAGCTGGCTCAGGAGTGTGAGAAAGCTCATTCATGTGCACACATCTCTGCCTGCTGTGAAAAGTGCTCCTGTCTTTAGCTGACTTCCCAAAGAAAACAAGACTTTTTATTTTTTTTTCTCTTTCTATCTTTCTTTCTTTTTCTTCCCCTCCATGACTCCTCTGCCTCATCCCTTCACCCAATAACCTTTCATTGTCTTGGCCAGTTGTAGGAGATTTGGGCAGGGCCGAAAGGGGAAGCAATAAAACTGTGAGGAAATAGGGGACTGGCTAGAAGAGGAAGATAAATTAGTCCATTCTGAGAGATGTGTGAGCCTACCAGGTCTCTGCTCTGTTTGGCCTGAGAGCTTGGCTGACCCTCTTGAACCCTGAGCACAGGGGCTGCCTCTGTGCCCAGCTGGGAGTCACTGGTGGAGGAGGGATGTGTGGTGCATTTTTGAAACAGTGCCACTGGAGTAAGGGTGGCTGGTGGTTATAATTGGTCCTAAAAGAGAATTAAGATTAGGTATATTACTCTCACTGTTTAGAGAAGAACTTTCTGCCTGTAATAATACATTTAGACTACTTGAAAATGTATTGTTTTTAATTTCCGAGCTGATGAAAATTATAAAATAATTTTATTCCCAACTAAAGTTGATAAAGCAGAAACTTATTTAAAATATTGGAGTCTAAGCCCCTTCAAGGGAGTGGTTTTTTTGAATAAATACATAACAGCATCTCAAACTCCAAGAGGATTTTTTTTTTTAAGTCTTCTAAGTAAGTGTTCTCTGCAGTTATGTCTTTCATCTCATGGGAACTGTCTGCTCCTTGTTTTAATCCCAAAACATCATCAAAGTCAGTGGGAAAGAAGAGGAAAGAAATAATATCTGCTAACTCCAAAATAAAAGCTCAGTATATTGTGATTGAGCTGGGCAAGGTCCTAGCCTAGTACTTTTAGAGTTTGTATAAAGAAATACAGAGGGTTAGAAGAAAAGAATTTTTAGGGTTGGACATTTTACTGCATTGGCATATAAGTCTAAAATTCTTGTTCTTTTCACCAAGAACCTCACACATTTCATGTGTGGGGTGATGTCTAATTTTGCACTCCTTTGGAGTACAACACTGTAGTTATTTGGTGTAGAAGAAATCAGAAGTGCAAATCAGAAACATCTCAGTCTGTTTGGAACAAAAAAAATTGAGACTATTGTCCTTCCACTCCCCCAGAAAATCTGCTATCTTTGTGTCCTTTAGTCTGAGAGAGCTCTCAAGGTCATCAAAGTAAGTTTTTGAAGCCTGTGGCCTTAGTATTCTTTTAGAAAATAACATCAGGTCCATTATCTCCTACTCCTCAATTTTCTTTTGGCTTCCTGCAATTTATATCCCATTGTCCACTGATATTTTCTGCATTCTTTTAAAGTAAATCAAATAACACTTCCTATGTTGGCTGTGGACTTAATAAAAATCAGACATGCAGCATTTGGGACTCTTAAAATAACACATTTTAATACAAAGATGTGAGATATCTTTTGAAATCTGTGGTGGATGCTTGTTTCCTGCTGGGCTTAATTTAGGAATCTAGTGCTAGCATTAAACCAAGGGGAAAAATATTTGCTCTTTCATCTGTGTGCCACATCCCATCCAAAATCACAAACAGCTCCTTTAAATTTCTGATCTTTGTCCTCTGTTGGATATGCATAGTACACATGCCTGTCTGACATATGAGACAGCCAGAGCCTTAAAAAAAGAAAAAAGGCAAAAAATTGCCAAGCTTATCCTTGTCTTAGGCCTCATAATCATCTCCAGTTTGGGAGAATGACAAGTGTCTGAATCTGTTTTGATTTGGTAAAGATACAACTTTTCCTTTTTCTGAAGAAGCCTCTTTCTTACCTAGTCTGATTTCACTGTCAGAACAAAACACAGGTGGAAATGCTTAGGGGATTAATAGCTCCCCATGTCTGGGCACCATTTCCCTGTTTTTCATACCGCCTTTGAACACAGAAATAACCACCTTCAGACATGTCACCTTAAAATTATGAAATTTGCTAAGGTCAAACCCAAACGTGAATCTCAGCCTTTAACACCTGACCATGTAGCTCTTGCAAACCCCACCATAACATGCAGAACTTCTGGTGTTGTGCAAGCTGGTATGAAACTATGTGGCTTCAGACATTCGACTGCTTGGATCACATCAGAGAGTTGGGGTCAGAGTTTAAAGGAAGTTTTCACTTTCTGGTTTATAAAAGTCTACCTTTGTTTGAGAAATCATCTTGGCCCATTGTGTTGTAATAGAGATTACACATGAAAAGCATATTTTAAAACAAATTCTTAAGCTGTAAAATGTAACCCTGAAAAGTTTGATGCTAGAATCAATATTGGTCCTGTAATCTCAGTGGGTATGTTGCATGTAGGCATTATGATACAGATTTTAATTATATGCTTGCATCTTTTTTCTCTGTAGTTTCTCTGCCTCATTTACATAAATATCCCTTCTCACCTCTCCCTCCCCTCAAAGAGAAAGCACTCTTTAAACTGACAAGCCATTTGATGTTTTGTTTTCTCTTTATGCAGTGTAAGAGCAATTGCACTAACTGTATGCTGTTCCAGCCCTGATATGAGGGCAAAATAATTAATTCTCTCCTGCAATTCTCTGTGGTACTTCCCCAACTGAGGAGCAGAGTGATCCTGTAGAATGTAACAGCAGCTTTTTAGCTGCAGTTGCAAGGGAAGCCATGTCAGCCTAAACTTAAAGAATTTTGGTTATTTTACAAGGTGTCTGTGCACAGATGGAGTTTTTCCTATCAGGCAGAGAGATCTGAGAAGACTGAGTTTGGTGTGGGGGTGGGGGGGAGAGCAAGAAATAAAGAAAAAGCAGGCATGTTTCCAGTTCCTGATCCAAAGTGGGTGTCTTCTAAGGCTTCCCAGAGGAAAGGTCACCAGGATTTTACAGGGTGTATTCTTCATTTCATTTGTTTGTGAAAACTAAGTTTATGTTTACAAGAAATGAAAATTTCAGCCCAAACTGTTTAATTTTGCTGGAAAATGGGTCTTTGTAACTAAAAGTATCTGACCCACTTGGTAATTGAGGGTGCTGTTTAGCTAAAAGTATTAGCTGTGTAGAAGGCTGAGAAAGTGTACTGAAGTTTGATTTACTCCAAAATGGCTTGTTAGCACGTTCAAAATGTTCTGCATGTAGTGGGCACCAATCAGCTTGTGTTATCCTGTAAGAGCCGCTGGCCACAAACAGCATTTGGCAGGATGGGGCAGAAGGGATGATGTGCTGTGAAACCTGGGTTGGGTTGTGCTGGGTCCTGAGCTCTCCATCCTGATAGAAGGATTTAGAGATATGTCTTTGGTCTGATCTGCCTTCTGTACTTCAGGTTCCTGTCTGGGTCTTCTGTAATCAATTGCAGGGGTTTTTTTCTGTGGTTTTGTTTGTTTGTTTGGTTTGTTTGTTTGTGTTTTTAGGGTGTTAAGTAACAGAAACAAACTAGAACTTATTCTGAAACAGTGTGAGAGTTTGTATTTAAAATGAGACTGTGCACCCAGTGGTGTTTAAAGCTAGCCTGGGCAATAGGGGATATCACGACTTTTCAGAACACTTTTCAAAGATCCTAAACTTATGTCTAACACTTAAGATCAAAGGAAGAAATTTAGAAGTACCTCTTTGAAGTAGATATTATACTTTCTTGAGCTTTAGCTTCCAAAACCTTGGTATAGACCTTAAACAAAGTGATGAAGCTTGAAAGCAATGGATAGATTTCAGTCTCTGTTAGAAGGAACTACTCCCAAGCATTTCTCCACCTGGCACTCTTACTAAAGTGTTGTTTTAACCATAATGTACTCCAAAAAATCCTCTCACTCAGCATCCTGACTTTTTGCCCCATACTGGGCACGTGGCTCAGAGGTGAGAGTATATCCTATCTGCAAGATGGAGTGATGCCTTTTTGCACTCTTGGCTCCATTGCTTTCTTTTAATTTCCCAGAGAGTGTTCAGTTGTCAGAACACACAAAGGTACAGCAGAAGAAACTTGGTGATGATCTCAGAGATGTGATATTGTATCTGCCAAACCATTTGGCTGATCCTGTTTTGGTATACTATGTTCATCATTTGTGTGAAGCTGTGATATCTCAGCATAATGCTGTATCTCATGTGGGCAGCATTTCACTCACTTGGAAGTTGAGGTGGAAAGGTAAGCATCATCAAAGGGCTATGCAAGAACCATTTTCCTGATCATAACAATGAGCTGTCACAAGATTAAGTTGATGAGGAAATGTCATTAGTATATTACCTCCAATAAGGTAAATTGAACTTGTTATCTACAGAAAAGCCAAACCCAAATCAGTTTCTCATAAAAAAAGTCACCCCACAGTACTTTCTGTTATTACCTTCTTTAAATATTTGTTCAATAACAAACCTGTCCTTTTGATTGTTTGTATAGAAAGATAACCATAAATAGTTGACCGTAGATAACCATAGAAAGATAAAACAGAATAAGGAGTTTTAGGCTGGGGGTAAAACTTTCAGAAATAGCAAATGTATTGAAGACTTCTAAGGGCAATGTTTTATAAAAGTTTGGACATTGGAGGCTACTTCAAATTACAAAAATGTTTCTGAACATGGTTATGAATAAGGGTCTTACAAGCTAAAATGTTTTAGGAATTTTTAAAATGCTACCTTCAATCTTTATGTGCGGTAATAGGGCCAAATTTTAGGCAATGGGAACAAAAGAATGTAGTCCTAGTTGTGTGCATTCCTACTTCTAGTTTAGCTGGAGGCTGGGAAACATGGAGAAAGCAGAAAGCTTGTATTAAATACACAAAGTCAATACAAACATCTTCTCTTAAAATGGGTTTTTTCTTCACATTTTTCTCTTGTCTTGAGAATCATCATAGTATGTAATGTGAATTGTATATGGAATTAACATGTAATTGAACTTCAGCATCCCATGTGTAGTTGAAACTACATGTCTGCATTGCTCTAGTAGTTACTTTTACTGTAGCATTTCCTATGCTTAGAATGGGAAATATGCAGACAAATTTAGGTCCTGTAAATGAAAAATATTTAGTTTTTAATGAGTGCTCTCTATAATTTTGTTCATACCAGACATACCTGGTTTTATTGCATGCTTTTTTAACCTAAAAAAACCAACCCCCAGAAACCCAACAGGATTTCTTAGGTTCAGCTTCTCAAATGACTGTATTTTTGTCCTAGTAATTTCTTTTTCTTGTGCACTAGTAGTTGTTATGGCACATCTTCTCTGTTCCGGAATTTCACTGCTCATTCCTTTGATGTGTCTCATAAAAGTCCAAAGAGAGCTGAGAACATACTTGACTCTGATACAGTGATATCTATACAGCCAAATACGACCAAAATGAAACTTGCAATGGTTATGCTTCTGTATTTTACTGTGATATTTACGTAACACTTGGAGTTAGTGTGCTAACATTTCAGATATTTCAGTTTCTCCTCATCACTGTTGTCCTTATAGCTGTTTCTGTAGATAGCAGGCCAGACACAGGAGGTGGAACAGAGTGTTTTATGTAATCTCTACAGCAGGGATCATCTAGATTAGGTCTCTACAGAAAAGGCGTTTGGCTTTCAGCCCTGTACTTTCTTTCAAATGTGCAGGCATGGCTTATGGTCACCTTTTGTCTGCAATGAAATACTCGATCCAAGTTTTACAGTGCATGAGCATCAGCTGTCCGTGTCAGTGTCTCTGATACCTCACGGCTGGCTGTGGTGAAGGTTTGTGTTTGGTTGCTACTTAGACTGAGAGAAATAAGGAAAGAGGCCCAAAGTATTGGCACTTGTGCAGGAGGGCAAAATAAATAACCCTCACTCATACTATGCCAGACGTTACTGGCTAAGCCCCAGAGGAACAATGGCATGCTTTGGGATATATTTTATATTTTACCTATGAATGTGTGTGAATGCATGTAACTTACAAATCACTTTTCAGCTAGACAAAGTTGCATAGATTCAAATTAAATCACTGTAACATATAAGCTGTAACTTATTCGGTTGGATCTCAGGCAAAGGTTCTTCCCCCAGAGGGTGGTGGGGCACCGAACAGGCTCCCCAGGGCAGTGGGCACAGCGCGTGCCTACCACAGTTCAAAAAGTGTTTGCCTAAGACTCTCAGGCACATGGTGTGATTTTTGGGGTTGTCCTGGGCAGGGCCAGGATTTGGACCCAATGATCCTTGTGGGTCCCTTCCAACTCAGGGTATATTATGAGTCTGTGAGTTGGGGGGGGGGGGGGGGGGG
>JAWWEU010000081.1:59650778-59748641 GCA_035583155.1 Acropternis orthonyx | reverse complement strand
TCTGTTATTTCCCCCCCCCCCCCCCCCCCGCCACCCACTCCAAATAAATAGACATGAATCTTAAATGGTGGCTGAGGAAGGATAGGCAACTTCTACTCTTCTGTGTTAAAGGAGAAAAGGGTGGGAATCAGAAATTACGCTACTTATCTAAGATGTCTGAATACAATCCTCTTAAGTGTTGCTTAACTTGATTCAACTGCTGCCATTCTTTCCTCCATTAATGTGCTTTTTATATTGACCTTCAAGCTGTAAAATAAAAAATACCTTTGATGAAACATCAAGTTATCAATAATTGTTTGTACCCTCTTGTTTTTGGCATGTCTCTGTCCATTTAAAAGTAAATCCCAAATTATTTTTTTTTTAAATTTTTTTATTGCTAACTATAATTTGCATGGAATTTTTTGAGAAATCTGAGTTCATGTCCAAATTTTTGGTATTCCATGTTAAAATTCCAGATGCTTTGGATAGAACATGCTCCTGGAAGGTTAGTGGTGTCTGTGCTGAGTTTGATATTTGCCTTCTATGATGTGACATTGGAAGACAAATAGAAGTTGTCTTGAGGTGTTTAGAGTTACTGTTGTGAGCAAAGAAATGAAGTCCATAGATTTTTATTTTTTTTTTGGGACCACTTTTACTCCTGTGAACTGTTTGTCTGGTGCTTCTCAAGCCCCTGCTTTGAAGGTACAGAAGTTGCATATTTTGACTGAATATTTCACAGATTGTGGATAAACCACTAAATATGGTTTAATTAATGTTTGTTTTTTTATTGCCATAAGTTTACGTTTTCTTGATTTCTGAAGCATCACTCTTCTTTTTCCTTTTTTTTTCTTTTAGCTATTTTTCCTTTTATTGGAAAAATAGGGTTAAGTAAAGAGAAGTTTGTCTGCCGCAAAAGCACAAATAAAATATTGAAGAAATCAATTTAGACATTTTTTTGATGTAGTTATGTGAGAAATATTTTAAAAATACCATATAAATCTGCAACTTATTGTTTAATGGATATAGGAAAGACTTTGGGTTCAGTGTCATTAAACAGTTGCCTTCAATGGGGATGTGGTTTGGAATGGTTGTTTATAAATATGCAGATGTACTCAAGCCCAGTAAGTGTCAAGCATTTGCATGTTGATGAAGTGCTACTGCACTAAGCAGTGGATAACCAGCCGGAACTGTGGAGCTGGGATTTATCTTGAGGATCTCAGGGAAACAAACTGCCCCACAATGTAAACAGGAGGCATGGCTCCTATTGACTGGCAGGGATGTTGTTGGCTGTTGACACTTATTTTCTTGTATTCTATCAGATGCACAGTCAAACCAAGTTCTTACTGTCTCCAGCCCTTCAGGTTTTTTTTCACTGAAGTAAATCAATTTTGAGGACAGAAATGAATATCCTTCTTTCTCAAATAGACAGCAGAATTCATAAGGGAATAATTACAAGTCTAATTCAGCTCTTTCAATGACATCAGCCCAATGATTCTTGGATTCCAAGTCCCAGATGAGTTCCTAAGCTTTTTAACTCTGAGCTTCTAGGCTGAAATAGTATGACTTTTAAATTTTGTTTTCATTGGAAGATCAAAGAAATGACTGCAGTATTAATTAACGGTGTGTGTTTGTTTGTGTAGCCTGCTGAAAAAACCTGTGTATTTAATAGCATCCATTTGCTGGGTGAGATAATAAAGGCGCGTATGTTGGGCCTGTAGGAGGAACTGACTGCAGGGCTGAGAAAAGCTTCTAGAAGTTTGTCATCCATGTGTGTATTCTCTGGAAGATTTTTCTGTCAGATCTAATCTGATAATCCTGACATGAGCTTTTCTAATGGGCTGGATTCTGGATGGATTACTTGGTGTGACTATTTGTTTTATCTTGTGCAGATTTTAAGCATGTGAAGATTTTTTTGTTTTGTACAAAAATTGCAAACATATAGTTGGGAACGTAGAAGGGAATGACATATTTCTACTTTTTCTTTTTTTGGTAATGTAACTTTCCTTTGTGTAACCATGCAATGAAGGAGTGCTGGTGCCCTGTTTGTATGATTAAAAGCTGTACTCCTTTGGCCAAGGCAGGCCAGCTACATCCCTTCTACTTGTTCTTCAGGATAAAAGTTAAATATAGCAGGCACCCACCCAAGATCAGTTTACTTCTTGCCTTAACCCTGTATCTGTGTTGAGACTGCATGTCCACTGCTCTGCCTCTGTCCTCAGAACCGGTCATTTTCTCACAGAGAGCAATCAGATCGGTCAGACATGATTTACCCTTGGTTGCTCCATGCTGACTGTTCCCAGCTAAGCTGCTCCATGTCTTCAGAGATGTGCTTCTCATAAAAGTGAGGCTGACCAAGTGGCAACTCCTTATACTGTCCTTTAGGCCTTTTCTGAAGGTGGGTGCAATGCGTGCCTCCCTCCAGCTGTGGGGCATCTCTGCTGGTGGTCCCTGTGGCTTTTCAGAGACAAGAGAAAGAGGATGCATCATGACAGCAGCCACTTCTCTCAGCACCCCTGGGTGCAGCCCATCTCTGATGTCCCTCACAGCAGCTGAGTTGCTGTTGTTCCAGAATGATGACTGCTTCTGCTAGACTGAAGTAGAGCAGAACTGAACTGCTTGTTTGCATCTATCAGAAACTGTCCTTAGTTTCCTCTTAGTTTCATTTTTCTTGTACTGTAAGGAATGGGAACCTCTGTGCCAACCTCAGGTACTAAGATGGTACTCCTTGGTCTGGTTTCCTCAGAAATAGGCCAACGAGTCATGCCAAGCAGCTGATACATGCTGGGAAGAGGGAGCCACAAATGTATTTTGCCAAGGAGAAGACATGCTGGAAGAAAGGGTGCCCCCTTCTACAACTTGTGAGGGGTTTTTTGGTTTTGTTTGTTTGGTTTTTTGTGGTTTTTTGTTTGTTTTTAATTTAAAGGTATTATTTATTAATGAAAAGAAGTTGTAGATCTCTGCCTGCTTGTTGGAGGCAGTGCACCTGTACACCACCTCTGGGTCGGGCTCCAGGGGGAGCAGGCTGTGCTTGCCTGCTGGCTGCCAGCAGCCGCTCTGATCCTGTTTCTGCTGGAACAAGTGTCTGATCAGAAAATGAGATGTACATGAGAACAATAACATGCAAATATTGATTTACTGGCTACCTGAGCTGTTTCTGTGGTTGCAAGCTGCCTGCCTTCAGCTGCATGCCTTGTGCTGCCCGTGAGGCTCAGCTACTGCTCTGCTGCCTTGTCCTTATGTGTGCGGAGCACTAGGGAGAGTTTTAATACACGCCACGGGAGAAAGTGCATCCGTGGAGTGCTGCTCTGGGAGATGTTTGTCAGTCAGAGCTTAGTCCAACCTGTTTCTTTCAATACCACTGGTACCACAACTGTGTGTTGCGTTTAACTCCTTGCAAACTCAGGACACAAGGACTGCTGTGGTGTCTGGCATCTCCCAGGGCAGCGAGGAGCAGGCAGCAAAAAGCTGCCACAGAGCTGGGGAGGTGGTTATATTGTAATTTTCTACTCCCCATCTCCTTTTTCCTTCCTTCCATAATTAGTTCTGTGCAAAAGCTTGAATTCAGCCTGTCTCAGTTTGGGCAAAAGGGAGTAACCTCCCCCTCTCCGCACACACACTATGATAGTAAAATTATGTTCTGTGTAATTGTAGATGTCAGACTTGAAAATTTGCTGATCATGGATCATTTTCAAGCATGAGTCCAGACCTACAATTAGAGTGGCATTTGTGCTTGAAAATCCTGATTTTACTGTACCATGAATGCAGATTTAACTCTTAACTGCAAGTTTTGTCCTGGTATTCCAGTCCAGGTGTGTGTGTCCCAAACATGATGTCCTTGCTGCAATCTTGTCCCTTGGAAAGACAATTAAATAGGAATTCAGAAATGTGGCACAAACTGAGACACTGTTAGAAACTGTTAGCTGGTATCCTGAGTGTGAGAAACTATATAACTGTATAAAAAATCTACAAATAAATAAAAATCCTAAGGCATCATTCCCCCCTTGGAGACTTGACAAAAATTCCATTTTGTCCAGTCTCTGCCACTCATTCTTAACATTATAGCATAAAGATGAGCAACAACTATATCATCAAATCATGCAGCAAACTCTTCTGCAAACACTAATGATAACTATAACTAATACGACCTGTTGTTTTATCAAGGTCCAGTTTGGTAACCATGAAATAAGTTTATGGAATATATGAAGTTTCAATTCTGTTGCCATGCCATCTTTCTCATTAACCCCCTGTAAAGGAGAAAACTCAGTCTTACTTAGACCTGTTGAAAAGAGGCTAAAAATACCTAAGTCCTTAGCGGAGCTGTGCTGGGGTCACACCGCCTTTCTCGGTGCTGTCTCTAACAGCCTTCGCCCCCCTTGCTGACCTTGCCCTGCAGGAGAGGGGCCACAGCGGGTGCCCAGCAGGGCTGGGGGACATGGCCACGTCCTCCGGTCCCTGCCTGGGGAATGGTGAGTCCCTGGGGCCGGTGGTGCCACGGGCAGCTCTGCCAGTCCAGGGGCCACCCACACTGCTCTTCTCACTGCTTTTTTCTCCCAGGCAACCCTCCAGTATCTCACTGTTGGGGGTTTTCCATCAATAGCTGACCCCGGAGCTTTCCCGGGGCTGGTGATGTGCCCAGGGCTCCTGTGCATCCCCGGACGGGCCGGCAGTCTGGGATCCCTCCACGGGCTGGGCACCTTCTTGTGCTGCTCTGTTTTGTTGTAGTGCATGACTGAAATTACTGTTGCTGGCAGAACTTGCTTCCTGAGGGCTTTTTTAAGGCTCCTGGGCACTACTGAGATATGTCAGACTCTTGCTGTACTGAAAATGTCCTTGCAGATATTGGGGATCTTGCGATTTGTTTCAGTTGTCTGCTTTACTTAAAAACCTGCTCTGTTTCAAAACTAAAAGAGAACCCTTTTCCCCCACTCAACATGCTGATACTTCCTGGCAATTGTGAGCAGGACATAAACCCATTAAAAACCTCGAATTATTTCTTAACCAATGTTTATACAATAGCTCAATACAAATTATGTTTATACAATAGCATAACACAAAACTGTGCTATTTTCATTTTGACAAATTTGTATATGCTGTGGAAACCACAGAATTTGTGGGAGGAGGAGATTGCCTCGAAGGAGAATCCAGCATTAACTGGCCATTGGTTACCGAGGTGGTGCACAAACCTCGGTGTCAGATTGGCTTTGTTTGTTGCTACAGGAGATGTGGACGGCTGAATGTTTTTTAGGGAACGTTGTTCTCGGCTGCACACTTGCCTAGAGGTGGCCTCCTCCACCATAAGCACCTTATTCTTGTTAGTCATCCCTTCAGGCTCAGCATGCTGGTGTAAGGCAAAGCGAGAAAACACATCCCCAGACCACAGCATGCTGCACCTTATCAGCAGTGACCAGCAAACGAGCTCAAATCAGCCCGTATTTGTAAAAAGCTTACCGAGCTAGGGCTAGGCTTCTCAGGAGATACATTGCCTCTTTCTCACCAGCTGAAATGATGAGACACACCAAGGGCTGCTGTCTCAGATCAATTGAATGTGCCGGTGCCTTGACATCCTTTGCAGACTTCAGATGTATTTCGTACTTAGGACATGTCTCCATATCGCTCTGTTTATCCTGAGCCTCCTGGAAACCATGTGTTTGTGACTCATGGGGCATCGAGGCTGGGCTAATCAGCTATGTTGACAGGCAGGGTGTATTTTATTTGGCTTAATGCTACCTTAATGTGGTCATGCAGTTTCCAGAATAGTTTGTGTGGATATGCCCGTAATCAGAGCAGTTTAAAGTGGCTCTGAGATTGTCTCTGTCCAGTTCAGACTGCATGACCTTTAAAGAGACTGTGAAGCAATATCTCTTCATCTCTTCCTTTTTCCTCTGTGCCCCAAAGGCCAATCCAGGACAAGGAGGTTTTGAAGGGACACAAGAAAAATAGAGCCAAAGTAAACATCAGCAATGAAAGAGGAGAGGAAGAAACAGAAATAGCAATGGAAATCTCTCAGGTGCAGAAAAGGCCCTTTTTGACTTACTCTATTTCTTATAACACTTAGCATACGTTTAGTTAAACGAGTAAGAAAAGCCATTCTGACCCTGGAAGATGTTATGTTTGCATTTACAGTATAGTCCTTTTGGGAAGATTATGTTCAACTTTAGAGCTATAGCAAGCTGGAATTGTTTTGTAGGAACAAAGGTATTTTCTAAACTCGGATACCTCTTACTGCTGGTTCTCAAATAAGTTAATGTATTAAAAAATAAAAATGAAGGAGAAAGGCAGTGTGAGCATGCTGCAGGTACACTACAAAGCTGCCTGAAGGACGGACCCTCCTTATTTGGCTGGCTGCTTTCTGAGAACAGGTTGAATACATGCTCTGGTGCTGTTTGAAGGCCCCGTGAGAGGAAGGAGCTGATTGAAAGCTCTCAGTTATGTTGAAGTGGGTGGCCAAAGTGCTGGAATTGAACAGCTGCTATGAACCTGCTGAATTTTGTTGTTTATAAATTATTTGACATGCCATCTGGAACAAGAATGGGGTTACAGTTTACAAAAGCTGTAGCTAAGGTTCAGGTTGAGCAGCAAGTGTGAAATACTAAGTGATTATCAGATTTTAAAGGCCTCTCTAAATGCCTTAAAGACAGATTCTCAGGTTAGAGAGGTTTTAACTGAAACACATTGCTAGCTTTTTTTTTCCTTGCAGTGTGTTTGTATAAGTTACATATGGGTCTCCCATGAAGTCCTTAACAATACTTGGGAATATTACTGTGATTGAGTCCAGGACAAAATATGCATTAGATAAGAGGTTCATTTGCTTCGTGGGCAGGAGGTGGTACTGCTGTCCCTGACAAAGTATTCCTCAGAAAACTTCATGTGCATGGGTGGTGTCAAATGTGAGATTATTTATGTTTCGGGTAGAATGAAGCTACTTAATACATGAACCCATTTCCCAAGTCTTGCTGAAGTAATCCAGCAATTCCTGCTGGGACAAGGGCACAAGGACCATGCAACATGGCCAGGCTGGAACTGGCAGCCCTTGCTTGCTTGACTGCTGTGTTTTATGGACTTTTCCCTTGGTAACAGAACGGTGTCCACGAGTCCCAGTGTAGCTGAGCAAGTATGGGCTGGATGAGGAGACCAGGCCATTTTTGGGAAACCTGAAGATGTGTGATTTTGTTGTCCCCAGCCATGGCTTCACCTGGATCCATGAGACTGGGAATCATTGAACTTTCCAACTTTCTGCTATGAATATGAGGGGGATATTTGCCACTTTTCTTAGTGAATTCCTATTTGAAAGGCATAAGGACAATGCACTGTGGTAGTGACTCACGCCTTTAGCCTGTGAGCAAGCAGGGATGTCACTGAAATGGCTCAGTGTGTGGGATGTTCAACATATGCTGGCTGGGTGTGTAATAGGAAATGTCACAGGAGAAAGACAGTAACACGCAAACCTGGTTTGTACATGGACCTGATGGTGTGCTGACACACACCTTTTCAGTTTAGGTGCACTGCAGCTTAAGCTCTTTCTGGAAAGCTGGTAGTGAAGGCAGGAAAAATTGAAAGTCTCATAGATATATTGGTCAGGTATAACACATGGATTGAAAACTGGAACAGATATCAATAACAAAAAAGCAACATACCTGCATGATTTTTGTAGGAGTACCTTTCTCTTCTGTTGAACTAAGTGGAAAGTTTATGTGCTTGTTAATGTGAAAGTCGTGGCTATCATTGGAAAGCAGCAATAAAGAAGGATTTCTGGTAATTTTTTTTTTTTTTTTTTTAAATAATGCTGAACAGGCAGTTCCCTGATATGACTCTATATCTCATCTGTTGGCATTATGTACAAGGAATTAAATATAACTTGCCTTGCCTTGCTTCTGCTGGCTGGCTGAAATGCAGTCTCAAAATATGATGCTATTGCTTGAATTAATGTTACTTGTACTTTGAGTGTGTGACAACTTCAATATGTTCTTATTACAGCATCAACCTATTAACAGCCTATGAAAAGGTTGCTAAAGTATTATAGTTGCTTTTCAAACTTGAGCTTCTACTTTCCTCTGAAAATGCTTATTTGTGTGCAGGGTTTTCTGTTCTGTGTGAGACACTAAGGAGAAAATGGGACCCGTAAACCCAGAGCTATTAAAACCAATGGAGTCCTGGCTTTCTGGGAACAGATGCTGGTTGACACATGAGTTCTGATTGCTACATTGTCCCCTCACTCGAAGACCTACAAAACAGGGTGTATGTGTCTACTTTCTGGCTTCCCTGGCTACGTCTTTTTTTCCCCCCATATGAGTGTAATTTTCAAGTGTCTAATGGTGTGGAGCTCATTCTGCAGCCTTCTGCTCCATCAGGGCACTAAGCAGTCTCTCTTGCACATATCCAGCTGCTTATTTTCACAATCTGTGGGAACTTACTAGATTTGAGACTCTGGGTCCTGTGTCAGAAGTGTCTGAATTTAGCCAAAAGTTTCAAAAGCTGATGGAAACGTGGGCAGAACTCCCTGTGTCCATGTGTGTGCACAACTAATGAACCCATAGGCTTTGCATGTACCGAATGCTGCATGTGCTTTTCTTACTCTTTACAGAAGATGAAATTCCACCAGGTCTGAAAATTAAATCCCAATTCAAGAAATAATTGATTTGTTTTAATGTTTCGTGGTTTTGTTTTAGGTTGGTTCCCCCCACCCCCAGGCATGTTATTTGTTTATTTATTTTGCTTCTCTCTAATCCATCCTTATAAGTGGTATAAGAGACATGCTGACACACTCTTGCCTCTTCTGTTACCAGTGGGTGCTACTCTAAAAGTATCTAATGATTTTAATGAATTTTGTGGCTGAAAGGTGAACACTGAAGCTGATTTGAAAGCATTCAACAGTGAAAAAAGGATAGGCCTCTATTGATATCTAATCAAAAGTGAAGACTTAGCCGTAATTATTTACAAATCAATTAATGGACCTTTCCTCTAACACCCTATCAGTCAAAGACTGGCTAAGAGCAGAGGAGAGCATTGATAAGAATACACCATGAAGCAAAATCAATTGGTTTTTGTCATTCTGACAGAAGTGAGCTGTATGTGTGGATTAACCCAGAATGCAACAGGAAAATGTCCATAGGCTGGAAGATAACCTAATTTTTTAAAATCAGCATTGTCATAAGAATCTTTCATAACTGATGATGAGATTAGAATTTATCTAGCAGCCCAGTGACAAGAATCAAACCAGCTTCTGGTGCAGCATTGCAAACTCTTTAAAGCTAGGTTGGCTTCCTGAGTGCTGGAATTTGTCCGTCTTGTCAGCTAATTTAAAGGAAATAAATATACAGCATGGACTTTGAGATCATACTTTTACGAATGAGGTCATAAGACCATTATGCAGATCTTGGAAATTGTTGGTTCATGTGTATTTCTGATGCTGTAGGACAGCTGTCATTGTTTTTTCTCTTACCTTTTTGAAAAAAGGTTTTTTTAATTAATATGTTTTTGTATGTGAAACCTTTTGTTCATATTTTGTTTGCATGTGGAGTTGTGATAGTATTCAGATCACAGTCCCGTTTGTAGTAGGATTCTGCAATAAGCAAACATAAAAATCTTAATATTTCCTCTAAATGGCCTTTGGAAAAAGGTCTGGAACGTTTCTGTAGTTATCAGTATAGCACTAAGATACTATTGAGGTGATTTAATTAAATGATGAAATTTAAGACTACTAGTTTTAGCAAATATTAGTTCTTTGTGTGATTGCACGATATGAAATTCCCAAGAAATTCTCAGTCTTTTAAATTTGCACTGGGTAAGGGCACTGCTCTGACTTCTGTGTCCAGCTGGGCAGTCCATATTTCACAGCCTTATGTTTAGCATAACTTCATTCCACTCCAGCATTCCCCAGCAGTGTGAGCTGATTTCAGCTCCCCAGACTGGGCCTTCCCCACGCTGCCTTTGGGAAATCCCTGTGAAAGAGACCACTCTGCTCCTGCTGCCCTTCCCTCCATCTCTCAGACATGTTTTGTTGTTCCCTAGCTGTAATAAGCTGTTCTACATTTCTGCAGGTTATTTTGCAAATCATCCAAGCAGCATAGCAGTTGCTCTGCTTGTCTGTTCAATTCATTTTTCAGCTTAAGATAACTCTAAAGATTGTATATCCTCTGAGATTTAGTGCAATAACTCTTCTTCAAGGAGCAGTAAAAATAAGCACTGGTGAGTACAAGGGCAGGAATACCTGAGAATTATTTAAATAAGCAGCAGGCCAAGCCTTAAAGCAAAACCCAAACAAAAAATATTAATCAAAATGAGTATTATCAGTAATGTTTTGTGACCAAGACCAAAGGTCGGCACAGTAACCTTTCAGTAATGCATCATGCAGTCATGCAAAAGACCTGATTTCTGTTCCCAGGCTTGGTCTGAACAAACTTGTGTGGTTTGTTTAACCTCTATAGGGAGAAAGCTTTGCATTGCTCATTGATTTCAAGGGTGACCGTACAGATGGAACTATGTGCCCTTTTGGTCCTGAAATGGGATGGCAATTCTTGGGAGAACAAGTTTTTAGGGACTTTGTGCTAGAAGTATGCAATGACTGTTAGAAGGAAAGATATGGAGCTCTATCTTTTAAAACATGTTAACAGGGTAAACCCGTGAGAAGGTGAAAGTGTATGTGGTGAGTCTGACAATTCCATGCTGAACATACAGGATTCCCAAAGAAGCCTGCAGTGCTCCAAGGTTTTCTGTTTGCACCGATAGAGATGCTTAAGTTTTCAAGCTGCCAAAAAGAAAAGGATTTTCAGTGGGGGGAGGCGGAAAAAAAAACCAGAAGAAAAGTTAGGGGAGCTGTGGTTGCCCTGGTAACCACAACTCTGATATTAATTAACATAGCAGTTGCTTTTAGCTACTGATCTCTTAATGTTTCCCTCTACTTATTTGCAGTAATTTAAAAATGCTATAATCTGTTTCTGCTTTATTTTATACTTATTTCCTTTACAGTTTGGTCCCCACCCTCACTGCATTGTTCAAACACAATTGTTTTCCCTTCTTTTCCCCACGTGTTCATCTGTCCTCAGGTGGGGCAGAATAAAAGGGACAGATGCAGAACTGAAGTCAGCATTCTATCATCTTCTCTAGAATAAATCCTGAGAAAACTACTGTCTTGTCTGCAAGTACCAGGACTCCTCATTTAAACTTACTATACTTTTCATATATCAAAATCACACATTGATATAGACAAGTAGTAACATGAGAAAAACAAAATAACTGTTGTTTCCAGCTCATTTGACACAAACTCCTTTTTTTAAACCTCAAAAGAACCCTATGTGTGCTTTCTGGCAGAAGTCATAACCTTGGCATGGGTTCACTAACATCAGTTCGGATTGTGTGATGCTTTCTGTTCTTTCTCCTTAAGATTTGATTCACGGTCATGGATGATATAAACATTTTAAAGCTTTTTACAATATGTTTTCTAAGCAAGAACCAATTCTCTTCCGGGAAAATTTGACTTTGGGTGAAAACAAGGTGATTAGAGAGAAAGGAGACAACAGTACAAAGTTAGCTTCAAATCACTGCCTGCCACTGTCCTAACTATTTTTAAGTTACCTTTGGGAGAGGAGCAGTTGGAACTAGCACTGCAGCAGTAATCTGCAGTGACTGTCTTGTATGGTAGAATTTTCCTTGGAGGTTTACATGTTCTAGGTGATTTACTCCTAGCAGCTTAAAAACATGATTTTTCAAATATTTAATCCTCTTTTGACTGTTACTTCATAGTAAATATTGTGGGAAAAACTCTTGTGCCACTGCAAAAGAATTCTTTTGAAGTATGTTTTCAAGTCTTTCTACTAATCTACTGTTCCTGTTTTCTGTGATTTCTAAAATGCAAGAATACAAAAGGGATTCTCTTAGCCGGCTACTTTAGGTATTAGATGTAGCTGTTGTTTCTTAGTGCAAATTTAATCATTCTAAGTCTGTGGAGAAAGGCCTTTGTCATTAGTTTTAACTGAGATTAAAATAACCCCAAAATAAATGGAATAAGTACTCAAGAATGAATCCCAGTGAAAGCAATTTCAAAGTACTAAAAGGAAATCTCCCAAATACATCTGTATGGAATACAGTGCTATTAGTCAGGTGTAATAGTCTTCCTTCTTCTGAAGAAAATCATATTTACTGATGGTTTGCTCTAAATTTTTCTGATTTAAGTTAGTTTTATGATCAAGATCTATTTACACTGCACTCATACAGAATCATACAACTCCAGAAGGAAGTGACCTTGAAAAATCACCTGGTCCAGCCTTACATGGGAAAGGAGGATGAGATTATCTTGCCCTCTGTCCACTTGCATCTTGAAAACCTCCAGCAATGTGGACTCTGTCACGTCACTGGGGAGGTTGTGCCAGTGAATGATTCTTCTTGCTGTAAAAAGCTAATTTCTAATGTCTGGGAGCAAGACACTGGTAGCTAACCTTGAACGTGTGTTTTGAGGCGATTAGGTTGGATATTAGAAAGAGGTCCTTCCCCCAGAGGGCGGTGGGCACTGAGCAGGCTCCCCAGGGCAGTGGGCACGGCCCCAAGGCTGCCAGAGCTGCAGGAGGGTTTGGATGATGCTCTGGGGCACAGGGAGTGACTCTTGGGGATGGGCCTGGGCAGGGCTGAGGGTTGGACTGGATGGTCCTTGGGGGTCCCTTGGTAAGTTTGAGCAAAGTTTTGTTAAGGAAGTGGTTTTTTTGTTTGTTTGGGTTTTTTTGTTTGTTTGTTTTAGAATAAAATTTCTGAAGATCAATTCTAGCTCTACCTTTGTTGCTTCCCAAATAGCTGCACTCAGAAAATTCTGCCTTGGCTTCACTCATTGTGAAATTAATCCTTACGCTTTCAACCCCCCGAGTATATAAATGGTCAGACATCCAAAGTATGAGTATATGGGGCATGTTTAGATGCACCTTAAATCTGTATCCTTCTGATGCCCATCATGACAACATCAAACCCAGATGAGCAGATGGTTATCTGTGGTTCACAGAAGTACAATTGGCATCTGCAAGAGGACAATCTTCTTTTGTAATCATTATTTTCCCTGTCATTTTCTCCAAAATACTGAGAGAGTGTAAACTTCCAAACAAACTCTAAAAAAAAAATCTCTGCCAACAATCACTCCATATTTGAGCACCCCATTAAAGTATTTTAGTATCGACATTTTCAGATGAGGTCAACATTTTGGGGGATTGGATTAGATGATCTCCAAAGGTCCCTTTCAACCCTAACAATTCTGTGACTTTTTAATTTCTGTTTATTTCTGAGGCAAAGAATACTGGAAATTCAGACCCTGGTATTTAATTTGTCCATGCATCAGGCCACCTTTTGACAGACTTCTGGTTTTATAGATTTAGATCTCTGCTTGCTCAAACTCCTTGGTTTGTTAAGAACATTAAACATTTTTGTAAATAATGGTAATTCACACTGAGCACTCTGGAGATCCAGCATCTTGATTTAACAGCCCAGGGAAGAAATATCACTGGCAGCAGATCAGAAAACTGAAATATAAACTTGTAGCTTAAATACCATACAAGTACAAACTGGTGTTGGGTGATGGTAACACCTCTTCTTTTCTAGTAAATGGAAGTAAGGGGGAAGAGTGCCAGCTATTATACAGCTTAAAAAAAAGTGACACACATGATTAAGAATAACTAGTATTTTATGAAATCTGTGTGAAACCGTGTTCTGTTTAACATTTCAATATTCACTTAAAAGCATAGTCTAGCATAAGGATGGCTTCAACACAAAGGGAACTAACTATCTTTTTCCTCCAAAAGTTTCTCTAATGCTGTGTGTATTCCATACAACCTTGTTACTAGTGATTAAAAAATTGTTTTACTTTATCTGCAATCCATTTGGACAGTGTTAGCTCTAGATCTTAACTTCATCTTGATTGCTCAACTCCACTCAGTGAGAAAGACACTAATACAGAGCTAGAAGATGGGAATGGAGCACAAGTTTCTGAGGGGGGAAAAAAAATGTAAAAAAAATACCACATGAAGGAAAAAAAATGGTAGAAACTGAAGATAAAGTAGAAAGTAAGCAGGGACTGTGAGAAGGGTGCATGAAGGAATAAAGGAAAGGGCGAAAATTAAATTTAATTGTTCTGATAAAATATACAATAGGCTGCCTGTCACTTGGGGTCAGAGGAATGTTTTGGTTCCTTTTATATGGACTGATAGGCAATCTTATGGACTTTGATATCTCAAAAAGTAGAATTAAAATATATTCTGTGTTTCTTCATCCAGTCTTTGAGTTCAGGACAGTGTTACAATCCTAACTTAAGGATTAAAGACCCTCAGACTTGCTGAGTTGTATATAAATGTCACTTCACAGACTTGGTATAGCAATCCCAACTGTCAGTATTACGGGTTTATTTATTGCTGGTCTAACCTATAGGGGGTAACCTCATCAAGCAAGGGCGGTGTGTTCCTACTGTCACTCATCACAGCCTTGCGTGGAGGGCACAGGAGGCTGGCAGGGCTTGGTGTGCTCAGGCAGGGGTGGTACTTGTTATGTAGGATTATTCTGTGTTGTTGCACTGTCAAAATAGAAGAAGGCAAATGTGACAAAGTTCACCTACAACCATGCAATGTGTTTTCACCCCACGGGACAGATATAAACAGGTGGAAGGTTATGAATGTTAAAATAACAGGAGGAAAGGAGCCAGCACCTGTAAGTGTGGCTGTGAGTGTACAAACAAATTAGTGTGGGGTGAGTTCACAGTGTTGGTTACTGCTTTTGACCCATGGTTAATATGAAGTCGTGGGCAGCGGATCCCATGCAGCAGAGTGTGTATCTGGGCAGTTCCCCAGAGCACCTGCTGGCCTGTGAATTCTTGAGCTCCTCTGCCTTGTGTGTACGCTCTTATCGTGGCAGATACAAAAGTCAACTGGGCATTCCAGTATGCTGTATGATTTGAATGAGCAAATATGTTTCAAATTATGTTTTACCTGATAAAAACATAGTTCTGTCATGACTGCACCATTCTGTTTTATTTTTTAAAATCGTTAACCGATGCTAAATTTCAAATGCAAAATGGGCAATAAGGCTGGTTGGTGTATGTTTGACTGTCAAAAACTGGTTAATCTGGTTTTGGTCTAGCTCTTATTTTGTGCCCAGAAGTAACTTTGTAGACATAAACTAAAGCATGCAAATACCTGTTTGATCTGAGATTGCAGTAGGCAATTTTGTATCTTCTTTGGAAAAAAACCCAGTCTGTAACTATTTCCTTGAGGAGAGGAATGAAAGAAGAGAGAGGTTTAGAAAGGAGCAGTGAGTGTTTTGTGTTATATTGTGACACTGTGCCAGTGGAATTTTAGGATTAATCCCTGTGTTCAGAAAATTGATTCACACTGTTAGCTGGACCTGCACAAAGGTCATGCTCAGAAGATCTCTTATTTCATCCCTTGACCGGCGGATCATGTTGCCTCATGACTTTTAGAGTTTTCTGTCCTTTCTGGGAGTTTACCAAGGGATTTCTAGGGATGAATAAAGGTGTCACTGGTAGCGTGATCCAGTTACCTAAAGCGAATTGAAAGGTCTTAAATGCAATCATTGTAAGTTTTTGACAAATGTCATTATTTAAACATAAAGGCATGAAGGAATAAATTTTCAAAGCATTGCCTGGAGGATTGGCTGTATTTCTTTCTTTGTAATGAGAAGAGCACTACATTTTAGACTTTGTCCTGTATTTGAAAGAGCTCAGTAGATGAGATCTGAGAGCCTTTGAGTTTTAGAAAACTTTGTTTTAGGATGTCCAGGTTGAACTTTAAAAGCTGTGTATAACCCCTCAAAGCTTGGCCTGCATATTCACTTTCCTTGTCATTTCAAGGTGAGAAGAACATTTTTTTTGCTTGCAGGCTTTTCATTATTGTTTAAGAGAAATCGTGAGAACAATCAGCTCTCATGATGGTTTGAACTTCTTTTGGTAACAATTCATGTAAAGAGGTATGCGTATGCAAGCTAGACATAGCTTTAGGGCTGCTGTTAAGCTGTCAGTGTAGATGCCAGTTGCATTAAAATCTTACTGCTCTGACTAAGACACATCGTTATTAGTTGGAGGAGTAACACTTAGAAATGCCACTTTATCTTGCTGGAAATAAGGGCTAGATGCTTAGTGGGTGAGTTTGGATTTCAAGGATGGGGGGGGGAGTTGTGCAAGTCATAGAAAACCAGTCCTCTTTATCTCTTATTAACTGTTTTCAGTTCAGGATTGCCCTTAAATTATTATGCAAACAACTGAGCCAGCTGTGTGAGCCATTCTCTTTGAAGCAGGTGTGCCATGCAAGTCTGTCAGATAGAGAATCACAGAGTGGCTTGGGCTGGAAGGAACCTTAGAGATTATCTAGTCCCAACTCCCCTGTCTTGAGAGTGACACTGACCACTATATTAGGTTGCTCAACATCCCATCCAGCCTGGCCTTGAACACTTTCAGGGATGGGGTATCAACAGCTTCTCTGGGCAACCTGCTCCAGTGCCTCACCACTCTTACAGTAAGAAATTCTTCCTAATATCTAATCTCTACCTATTGCCTATGTCCGAAAGCTCTCTTGGTGTGCCCTTGACTGATTACTGAGGATGCGTGGGGCCTTTATTTCAGGAGACAGAAATACAAAACAAGTGAGCCCCACTTACCTGAATATGGGGGGCCACAGTAAAGCAGGATATTTCTCTGCCCAACACACCAAGGGCAAGGTGAAGGCTGTTGGGTATTAAAGAATCTCTGATGAGTGGCCATGGCTGATAAGACAAAAACTAAACTTGACTTGATCCCTGTCAGCTACACGTGACAGATTTCAGACATGATAATGCCAAGGTTGTGGGCTCAATCCCCATACAGACCATTCATTTAAGAGTAGGACTTGATTATCTTTGTGGGTGCCTTCCAGCTCAGAACAGTGTGTGAACATCTGTAGAATGTGGTTACCAGCTGTGAGTCTGGCTGAGCTGGTTCCATCCCTACTCTACTGGCTGGTACCCGGTGTGATGAACTGTGTTCCTGCTGTTACACTTTTGGCTGGCAGGGGAAGAAGTGACAAGTTGGGCTAAAGTATGGTTTCTAACAGCAGGAATGTTTTGTTCATGGTGACAGCTGGGCATGCTGGGGCATCACATCTCAGGAACTGGGAGCAACAGCTTTCTGTCAAGCACTGAGGCAGGCAGTGCTGCTGCTTGGGACCCATGAGCTGCTGTAAATCACAGTGCCAGACTTACAGAGGTCAGTGGTAGCTGGGGCATGAGGGAATTGTCCTTGTGTCCTTTCCTTCAGAAGAGCCACAAAGGGTTGGTGGCATGATGTGAGCAAACCCTGTCTGTAGGTAGATGTCCACAGTGCACATGCAGCATGGAGAAACCGCTCCTGGAATGAGGTGATGAAAACCACATATTATTTGCAAAAAATATGCATGTTTAAGCAGCAGTCAGGGTAATTTGTCCCTGTTTACCATGATGATCTTTACAGTAAGTGTAAATTTTAAGAAAATTTCCTGCTCGTATTTCAGCTGTTTTCCAGGTAGTGTGTGTGGAAATACACACACCAGTAATAAACACCTACAGCCTAAGCTGGGGATAGGAAACAGATCTGATGCAGCAGGCTGGGAGGGAAGTGGAGAATTACTGATGTTTCTGGGGATGGGAAAGGGAGCTCATTGATGGTGGTTGGGAATACTGCTGCTGCTGTGGGGTTTCACAGCACATGAAAAAAAGGGATGAGGAGTCAGAGACCCTTCCCCAGAAGAGATGGAAGGATCAGCATGGAGGTAAAAGAAAAGACTGAGTGTGAGAAGCAAAACAGGGTGGGACAAAGAAGTGGTGGGATAGTGTCCCCTGCCCGTAGGATGGGCATGAAGGTGTGCAGACACTCGTTGGGCACTCATGGGAACCTTGGTGGAGAGTTACATCATACTTGAAAACCACAGATAAAGTCTTGACAAAATGCAGAACTTCATAAATAAATAGCCTGGTGTGAAGATCTGTTATCTGGTTTCAATAGTGACATGAGAGGCTGTTGCAGGTCATTGTCTCCAGCCCCCACAGTGCCATAGCCCCCATTTGAAAACGGTGGCTGAGCTGTTCACACCAAGCCTTTGCCTTCTCCTGGTGTTTTCAGGCCTGCTTTTGCTTCCAGCAGCAATCAGAGCACCACAGCGTAGCTTTGAGCGACACAGAAAATGTCCAGCTCTGTTTGTTTGCTACAGCTGGAGGTCAGCAACAACCCTGGTATGAGAACTGCTTGGATGGGTACAGCCCCCTGTGCCCTGCAAAGGCTGCCAGGGGCTGGCTGTGCCTGGAAAAGGAGCATGGTGGGTGTTTCTGTTTGGCAGTGAGTGGGTGAAGGCTTTGTGTACACTCAGTGTGCTTGGGTTTGGTGACAGTGAAACGTGTAATGCTACAGAGGTTCTTTGGCTGCTCCTGCAAGGTGTGGACAGCAGGATTTTAAGGAAATGTGGATTAAAATAGATGCTTTAGCAGTGCTTTCGAAAGCATAAGGTCTTTGTACACAACTGCTGAAAATCTGCGTTAGAGAGAATCAGGGTGAAAGAGGTGTTGAAATCCTTGGGAATAAACAAATAAAAGACAGTCTAGATGAATGCACTCCTGTGTTTAAATCAGAGGATGTTTATTGTGAGTTTATATGCTCATAGCAGCTGTTCACAATAGCTTGTACCAGTTCTACAAGATTTTCTGAAAGACAAATCAAGATATGAAGCTTTCTGTTAGCTTGCCAATGTTTGTTTCACACAAGAGTCCTAGATCTTTGATATCTTTGCACCCTGTTCTGGGAGTCCTTTTGCTTTGAGAAGTTCTCTTTCTCTTGATCAGGAATAAATCCCATTCAAGTCCAAAATATAGAGGGGGGTGGGGGGTGGAATCTTTGATTTCCCCCCCCCCTCCCCCTCCACCTTTCAGAAGCTGGAGGTAGGAGGAAGGGAGAAATGTTAGAAATTGAAAGATGTTAAGAGTGGGCTTTAGAGCACATGTTTAGCTATAATCATTCTTATACACTTGTGCATCTCTATTCTTTTCTTAGCAGCCCTCCATGAAATGTGGAGATTAGCACTAGTCATGCGGAAGTGTTTAAAAATTCAAGCAGTGACAATAGGAAGTGTCAGACAGTAATGGAATAAGTATGACAAAACTACAAAGATAGCAGCTATTCATTAATAAATTAGAACCTCGTAAGGTTTTTTAAAGCTGAAGGTGTCTAACTTGGAAATGGTATTCTTCTGGATGAAACTTTGTAATTTCCCTTTCACCAAGTTTGGTGGGGAAAAAGTAATCCCTTTTTAATCATAGACCAAATCATGTGTTAATACTCCCCACTGCACATTCAGAAGTAAATTTAGTATGAACAATTAGAGCCATAACAACCTCCAAGGGAGAGGTGAGCACCTGCAATAAGGAACCCTGGACACAGAGCTACGAGGATGGGGTGAGAAAGAGGGCATAGAGCAAGGCCTGGCATACAGCACCTTTCTCATGCTCTCTGCTTACTGACAACACTAGTGTCATACACGAGGTAGCCAAAAGGTGACGTAAGAAAGGTCGGGCTGAAGCATAGGTCACAGTTGGGTAATTTTGGTGGTGTTCCTGGGTGGTGCTTCCTTGATGTGCAGCCCCGCTCAGCACCTCAGTGTGCAGTGTTCTGCGTGGAATTCCCTGGCATGGGGCTGTGACTCAGTGTTTGGCAGGGGATGATAACCCCACCTCCCCCTCCTTTCCAGGCCACTGCACAAGGAGCACCACCCAGATCTCTGCGTTCGTGTGTTCTGTTAAAAAGCACTCAGGGCCACCCAGTGCTTTGAGCGAGCAGCTGGAGCAGTGGGTTTCATACTGGCCAGAGTGAGGCATGTTCTCAGTTATCCCATTAAATATGGGTGGCCTCGAGTCCCTCAGGAAAGTGCACTTTCTCACTGTCTGGAGGTGGCACCTACTGACTGCCTTTCTGGCTTTGCTGCTTGAAATACTTTCCTTCTCTTTCCTGTGGCTGTGTGTGTTCAACGGTCTTGAAAAGCCTCACGTGGGAGAAAACCTTTTGAATCTTGCACAGAGGGGCCAGTTTAATGGGAAACACTTCTCTTTAAAGAGAGTTTATTAAATAAAGTCCCTTGTTTCTTTCTCCATCCCCTGCCCCTTTGACTCCCTCCTCTTTCCCATCTGAGGATTATAGGTGACTCTTGCATGTAACGTATATTTTCTGATCAGCCCTCTGAAGGCTAAGTCCCCTGTTCTTCCATGCAAGAATACCATTTCTTATTAATTTTTTATGACCTGAGCTTATTAACCTGCCTTTCACTTTGTGCAAACTGTAATTAAAATGTATGAAGAATTTGACTTGCAGTGTACCCTTCTGGGTCTGTTGTGGGGTTTGCCTTAGCTGAAATCAAGAAAAGGTTGAAATGTAGATTTTTTTTTTTTTTTTTTTAAAGAGGACTTGGATTATTTCATGGGGGTAATCAGAGCCTTTGAATGAGGAACCCAGGAATGCCTTTTCCTCTGGGTAAAATCTGTGCAGCCACGGCAGATACCAGAGCAGACCTCTGGCAGGAAATGCAAAGCATGAGCTCAGAACACAGTCAGCTCCAGCAAAGTCAACACATTCCTGGTCTCCAAATAGATGTTTTATTAGGCAATGGTTTAAATTTTCTTCCCCTCCTTTATGGGAAAGTTCGTGAAGAAGGTAAAGGGAAGTAACATCACTTGTGACCCTCACTGAAATATTACTAGAGCAAAGTGAAAGTTGTTGGTCTATGTAACCCACGAAGACAAATGTGGTGGGAGTCCAGGTAGGCTGCTGGATTTTAGCAATCCGAGATAACCAACTTAAATAATAATAATAAACAATAATTTGCCAGCAGTATTTGCAGCTTTACCTCTGTGGTGTATTTGGTTTGTTTCAGTTTGTTTGTTTGTTCTGCTGTTGTTTTGTTTGCGGGGTTTTTTTGTGGATGTTTTTCTAATTTATTTTTAAGTTTCAAGCTATCTTTCTGCTATGATGAGCTATGACTCTTAGCTTTTATTTTCTTGGTACTAACTTTCTAGCCATTTTTTGTGGAGGAAAGTACTGCAAGAATGATCTATGTGTATTATAAGGCTGAATCCTCCTCCAGTGTAAATAAGGAGTTGATAGAATTATTTTAAACACCACAATTTTTAAGCAAGCTTTATTGTTGATAGCTGTGTCTGTTACAGACGGGTCAGAAGTCAACTATTTCCACTACTTTAATTTAGTTATTCAGAGGTGTGGTTGTTTGGTTTTTCCCCCCCTCCTTTTCTTTGGTGACCTACCTGATTATCTCTGCTTTTGCCTCCTTCCACTGCATTGCCCACAGAATGCTTTTTGCAACCTAGAATACAAATACTGAATGGTAAGGCTCAGTGTATTTGCCATTGTCATCTCTGTATTGCCCTAATCTCCCCATGGTCAAGATTTTAAAAGCAAGACTGATGTTTTGTTGATAAGCGAGTGGAAAGGGAGATACGATAAATAGACTCCAGTGTGGCCTGTCCACAGATGCAAAGTGCTAATTCATTCACTTTTGGGGAGTCAGAGTTAGAGAAGGCCAGGGTGGGTGCTGACTTCTTATCAACACCTTTTGCCCTTGCTCCACCCTGAGGGTATCATGAGGCGATGCCTGCCTTTTCCACAGCAGGCTGAACCTGGCCTTTTGCAATGCCCATGTCTTCCCAGATGCAACAGAACCAAGACTGGTGAGTGGCTCTAGACCAGCCTGTCACTTCAGTCAAGTTGTGTCTTTGCACTCGAACAGCTTCTGCTGTGTGCCTTAATTAATTAAGTAGTATAATGTGTCCAAAGGAGCCTCCTCTTCTTTCCTTGGGCAGTGGCTTGCTCAGAAGTGTTCTGATTTAAAAACCCCAGTAAGGCTGCTGCTTTTGGTGCTGTTCCCTTTCTCTCCTGGTGCAGGGTAAGCCAGCTTCATTCCAAAGGCAGCGTGGCTGGGCAGTTCCTTAGCTCTGGGCAAGTAGCGGGACCTTTGAGCAGAGCCATGCCAGATGACCCAGGATGAATCAGGCTGCATTCCTAGAGAGGGCACCCCTCTTCCCAAACACATGAAAAGCCGCCTTTTAAGCACACCCCTTATAACTTGTTTGGGGGCAGATGTTTTGCAGTATTGGTTTTTGCTGTGCTGAGAATATAGCATAAGGTTAACAAAATATTTAAACTGTAACACAGTCACAGGCTGAGTGCACAAGGTTTACTTAAGGGAGGAGAGTGCTATTTATGGAAAGCATGTGGTTTGCTTCCTCCCCCCAGAGCGGGAATGTTTCTTTGGGGTTTGGCATGCTGTTCCATTCAGCATGAGAAAGAAAGAGAGCAAGGTTTTTGGGCACTTTCCATACATTCATGACCACTTTCTCAGCCCAGGTGTGGAAGTCTTCTGATTACTTTGTGCGTTCGTATTTTACCTGCTAGGTTTTGAGCAGTACTATTAATCTTTTACAATCAAAAGATGCAATTTTCTCCCCTTCATGGTAGTCGTACACTGATAATCTGAATTCAGTGCAAATTATGGGAGCCAATTAGAAGTAAAATGAAAAAAAGACATTACAGCTCTCACGAATGTTTCATTATACTAAACTGCCAATTTTAAAATGCATTTCATTGAGTTTAAAGTAAAATGTTTAAAGGAACCAGGCAGAGCTGGAAAGGTTGCCACACTGCTTAAGAAAAGATTATATGATTATATGAGATATTTGGTTGTCGTTGTGTCAATTGGGCTCATCAGGCAACATTATTCTTTGACATCTGGCATTTGTGTAAGACAGTTATATGAGAGAGCTAAAAAGCTCTGCTAAGTATGTTTTTTAGTTGCAGGATTGAGTAAGATATTCAGCTTTGGCGAAAGATCTTTACAGTCCAATACTGGCAAGGTAGGGAAATGTTTTTATGACTTGAGAAAACACATCAAATCTTTGTCTAACCCTGGGGAATGATTGATCCTGCAATGGCCAGCCCAAACATGGGACTTTCGGAATAGCAACTTGATGTGCAGTGTACAGTGTTGCAGGCTCTTGCACAAAATGCGCCATGCCCTAATTTTAGGTATAGGCATAGGTATGCTTGTCTCCAAGGGTTGTCTCAAGCCCCACTGAAGGCAGTCATGCCTACTCGTCCATGTGAGCAGCATGTCCTGTGTAATGTGGGTTTTCTGCCCTTTCATGAGCTTAGGAAACTACTAGCTATCAAATGCTATACCCATACTGGAGGTTTGAAACCCTTAGATTTTTGTTCAAACCATTAAGCTCTTTCATCTAATGAAAATCCTTTTCTTTTAAAAAGGAAAGCATTAATACAAACAATAACTATTTTTTTCCTAATGACTTTTTTGATCCAAGAGCTTTCAGAGTGCTTAACCTTGCAACTTCAGATTTATTTATTTTTTTTTTAAATGGCTTTGCAAAATCAGAGGATGTTTCTGCGGTGAACATACATCTGTGCTGGCTTTCGCTGAGCTTTGGAAATAGGTCAGGAATTAAAGCACTGGCTTTGTGGTGCTGAGGAAAGCCCTTAAGAAACTCTCTCAGACATTAGAGGGTAAAGAGGGGTCACTGGAAATACTGTTTGACTGTATATAGATGGCGTGGTCTCTCCTGTCTGCATGTGTGTACGAATACATACAACCACATATACGTATGAGCTGTTGCAAGTGCTGCTCTTCCATGGCTGCTTAGAAAGGACAGATTGCTGCAGGAAAAGAAAGAGCTAGTCATGGGAAAACGTGAAGAGAAATGCTCTGCCTTCTCGTGAGGGTGGTAACTCCTTACGTGCCTTAAGCTTAGCTGTATGTCCTAAGCTCAGTCCTATTGTTTCGTGTACCTCTGTGACAAAACCACCCCTGAGAGAGGCGTGCACTCGCTGTGCAGTTGCATTGCCATGGCAACTGGCACCAAACCTCATTCACACGTCGTGCCTGGCCAGCGATGGATGGAGGTCAGGCTCCTGACGGATGGAGCTCGGGCGCTGGCATCTGCACCCTGCCGCCCTGGGCTCTTCTGCGAGCCCTCCAAAGAGGGAGGCAGGGAGAACAAGGATAGTGTCTTCCAGAAGGGAAAAGGGGAAGAACATTGTCCAGGCAGCAAAAATGGCCAATGAAGTGTGAAAAAGCAACCATTTTGTCCTGCTCTCAAATATCCCTGTTTTGCTGCAGATTGTTAAGGTAGCTTTTTTGATTTCAGAATAACTGTGGAAATGAATAATTGCTGCAATACTAGTGGGAGGTGCTTGAGTAATTTCTCATTCCCTCACCATGGGCCTCAGCAGGGCAGAGCTCTGGGTCAGCGAGGCGTGCACCAAAGCAGCAGTGCATGAAGCACAGAGGGGGAGATCTTGGCCTAGGGGTTAAACCTGGACATGATTTCTGTAGGCTTTCCTGCAATGTTAAAGATTAAAAAAAAAAAAAAAAAAGTTCAAGGCCTTAGGTAAAAACAAAAAGCTAAAGAGAACTCAAAACAAAATCCAACCTTTGGGGTAAATGGAATTCCCCTATACTGGTCCTTCACTTCCTGCTAGGAGTATTGTAGCAGGATTACCAAATGTGAAGCTTTTTCTTCCCAATGTTACAGAAGAGCAAAAGAAAAATGGGATGAGAGGAGCAGTGATTTTGTTTCTTTTTCTCCAAGGCATTTTTCCTTTCCTTTGGCATAAGCAACTTCTTCCATCCCTCCCTAAATCTGCTACTTGCTAGACCTACGGGTGGCCTTTAAATGACCTCATCACAGTGTAGGTTTTGCTATCCTAAAACATTAATTTCCAGGCATTCTCTGTAGGCTGCCTGCCTTCCCAAAGTGCACAGTTTTTCATGTCTCCTGTGCCCAGGTTAGAGAGCGCAGCTATTGCTTTCTGACCCCTCTTCTTCCCCTCTGTGCCCTCCCAGAGCCTCTCTGTGTGCTGAGGATGCAGCACAGCCGGGAGAGCCCCCCAGCCTTGTAGTGCTGCCTTCAGATGAAGGATGCAGACCTCATTTCCAGACTCTGTAAATGTCTTTGTCGTGGACACTGCTGAGTGGGTTTTACTGCCAAAAGGTTAGCATGGCTAAAGGGTTAGAAACCTGAGCATAATACACACCTTGGATAGTGCACGGAACCAGGGCAGCTTTAAAGGTTCACTCTCTCTGTACCTCCTGCTGTCTTTCCTGGGCTTGCTGAATCAAGCCAGACTAGCTGGTATAGGTAAGATGAATACATTAACAAAATATTTTGCTATACATTTGTTTTTCCTCCTTCTGCTTTCCAAGCAGCCTGTGGGCAACATGCCATGCTGTCAAAATATTTTAAGCATTAAGCCATTTCTTTGGGAGTTAGTGTTTATCTGAAACTATATGCACTTAATCTCTAGATGCTGTAAATTTATTTTCTACCTTGTATTACATAAAAATACTTCCAAATCTGAGAATTGCCTTGCATAAATGTGCAATAACACACTTAGACTTTGCCCCTGAGAGGGGCTGGCTGTAGTCAGGTGGTTGTTTAAGAACTTGCCAAGGCGAAATTGAGCACCAGTGCAAGGTGAAGCCCTCAGCTGGCTGGGGGAGATGCTGCTTCCCTCCTGTGTGTTCCTGCAGCAGTTCTGCTCCAGGCCTCTTCCTGTGGGGAACAGGTTAAGGACAGCACATGGAGACAGAAAGGGGAGAAGCGAAGCTTATGCTGTTCCTTAGCAAAGCAAACTGGTGTTCTGTGCTTGGTCAGTCTGAAGTCAGGTACAACATGTTTGTGCTCATAAACTGGGATCCTTGTGGCTTCATTTCAGATCCTGTATTTCTGTGAGAAACCAGGTGCATGTAACTCCTTTATCTCAGCATCCTCTGATGCTGCTCCTGCACGTGGGGTGTAGCATGTACACATCTGGAGCCGTGGTCTTTTCGCTCTGTGCCCTTCAGTGTCTCCTCTGCTTGCCCTCAGTTAAGTCAGTAATGGTGATACGAGAGTGGTGCCAGTTCTGCAGGAATCCTGACTCTGCCTGTGTGCCAAAGCCTACTGTAATTATCTATGCCCTGTGATCCCAGGCAGCAGGGTGACATCACTGCCATGAAATCATTGGGCTGCAGTACTGCGTGGGTCCAGCTCCAGCAGGTTCAGGCTGTGTGTGGCTTATTGTCACCTACGTGTGTAATTGCTAACTGGGTCTTCAAGTGGTGGTGCCCTGAAAATGAGCTGCTGTCATTTTCTTTTTGATTAGTCTCCTCTCTCTAACTGAAAAGAAGTCTTCCCTTGAGGAAGGTTTTTTTTCTTCGTGTATTTTGTTAGTGGATATTTCTTTTGATCTATAAACCTACTTCCCTACAGAAATCCTAGAAAAAAGAAATAAAGAAATGGACCAACAAAGATGAACATGAGGCTGACAATGTTCAAGGTTGCAAAAAAAAAGTATCTGAAAGTCAACCTTGTTTTCTGGTCTTTTCTTGCAGCTTTTAAAATGTCACTGCCAAGAGAAGTGACCACAGTAATGTATGAAGTTATGGAAAAATCAGAGTTGAATCTCTTTTTTATGTTGTTGTTATTAAAATATCTAGTCCCTTCTTTTGAAAATGTAAGTCAGGGAAATGTGTGCATGGAAGCTCAGAAATAAACATGCAGATTCCTTTTAATGTTAAAGTGCTTGAAATATATAAAGATTACCTTGATAGACATGCTTTGTTCAATAAATGAATTGGTGAAATTTGGCATGCTTCTTAAAGAGGCCTTTTGCCAGTCTTTTCCCATATTCTTAGCTCATGCCTTTGCATAATGATTTGATCCATGGTGGGCAGGAATAATTCAGCCTAACGATGAATAATGGTAGCATTTGTGGTCATCTGGTCATGACATTCTCCTTTGAGCATTTCTCTTTGGGAACCTCATCTCCGAGTCATGTGACTTGCAGTAGTGTCAAGAGTGAGAGCAGCACAGAATCAGGCTGGATGAGGGAGAAAGGGGACACTTGTTTTACGGGTCCACTGTGTGTGTGTGTGGGTAATTGCAAAACAAAAAAGGCAAAAAAAATAGAAAAGCCTGCTTGAAATACTGGTAGCTTTACAGTCATCTCTTTGTGACACTCCCTCCACCCCCAAGTTCTTCTGTGTTTAAATCAATGTATTTCTACAGCCCTGTGTACAAGATTCACTGGAATCTCAGTGAGGGTTAAACAACCTGTAGGAAAGGAGGTGGTGTGAGCAGAGCAGGGCAGGGAAAGCATCAAGGTGGGAGGAATTTATTTGTGGCCTAAAATAAACAAATGCAAAAAGAAGCAGGTGACTTAAACATGCTGGATTCAGACATGCTACCCTGGATTTGGATCCTCCTGAGCACAGGAAGAAGGGGAAGCTTGTTGGTAAACCTGGGGGTTCATGTTTAAATGGGACATGATATAAACACTGTCATGTCAGAATGACCTGCTTCCATCATGCCTTGTCTGTGTCCATCGTTTCTAAGTCCTAAGTATTAGGTGTATGTGAAGGCTAAATACAGAGAGATAAATTATTCACTGACAAGTCGAAAGGGATGTGGGAAAAATGCAGGTTCCCCTACTACAACCAAAAATGGCAAAGAGGCTCCTGTGAGTACAGACTTGTGGCAGCTGCTTATAGAAATAGTCTGGACACTATAGTTTTGATTAAAGGTGGGTTTGAAGTACTGTGATCACGTTGATTAGATGTGTGGGATGTATCTGCTTTGTGTTGAAGCAAAAACTGTGTTTACAGGAAGATGAATAAATGGGAAAGGAGTATCTGTGGTTCAGGGGAGAAGAATTATTAATGTTCCAATGACTTCTGCAAACTGAAAGTCTGGGAAGTTGGTTGTGGGTTAAGGAAACCACAAGTATCGGGCTTGGTTTAAATTAAATCTCTCAGAATTTGTTTGAAGGTATGAGTAGATAGCCAGATATTGGGACAATTTCCATCCTTCAGATGTCACATTACAGGACACTGGAGAGGGTTGAAGAACCAGAAATTTACACTGTTCTTCGGTAGTGTAAACTACTGCTGAAAATCATAAAGAACAAGGAACTTGATTTACAATTTTGAATAAAGTGACATTAAGAGAACATATGCTGCCTTGTCACATGTTACTTAAGAGATTCTGACAATGTACCCAAAGCAACTCCGTCGTCAAACTGACAAAAGAAAATCATGTCAAATCTCATAGTCTTCTGATGTGATCCATTATTTGTGAATTTCTACAAGGCTTCTTCAAACACGAAGTAAATTATTATATACAGCAATGGCCTTATTCAAGATGCCACAAGTAAGGTAACAGAACTGTGTCAAAATTGTACAGTTTGTGCTGAAATATTAACTATTTGCAGCAGCTGAAAGGGTTGAAGCTAATTTTGTGCATCTGAGGTATGGCATAAATTATTAGTAATAGTGAGTCCAATACTTGACCTATGGTTTCAGAACAGTTTGGGAAAGTATTTTCACACAGTACATGCCCAATTTTTTTTTTTTTTTTTTTTTGTAAACTATCCTTTGCATTTATTTAAGTCATGTAAAAGTTTGTAGCCAGAGACTATAGACCAATTACTCATCCAAAGTAAGCAGCAGTATCAGCTGGAGCACAAGAAACAATAACCAGATTAAACTGCTAAAGTATTTTCTTTCATTTGTATGGTAATGTTGTGTAAAAGCTCCAACTGAAAGTTAGGGCCCATGTTGTTTGATTTTTGTAGAAAAGAAGAGTGCAGTGTGTGGAGAGAACCTGGAGAGAGCACACAGAGTTTTCATATGGTAAAAGTTTGACCTGAGAAAGTTGTATGAAGAGCTTCGGGAAGAAGGAGTAGGAATAAATGTGTTGATTCTCCTGTGGTTAAAATAAAATTATACAGAATTTTCTGTAAGTTCCTCTGACTTTGTTTTTTATTTGAGGAGAAGGGTGTGAGAAGCTTGATTTTTAAGATGGACTAGGCTAAAGGAGCTATGTTAATTTGGGTTTCTTTTACTTTCAGGCTCTGTAATATGGTAGTCTATGATGAGAGAATTTTCCTGAATCACAGCCTAGAAATAGCAAACATGCCCTTGACAAACACCACCAAAGTCTTTATTGACACCATGAAAGCACTTTTCTTAAGCAGGCAATTCAGCTTCTCAGAATAATATCCATAATGTTAGATGGGAATATTTACAAGCACAAAATGGGTAATTCAACACTTAGGAGGAACTCAGAGCTGCTGTAGTGGGTTTAACTTCTTTGAAGTCAAATGATTTGCACATGCCTGCCTCATGGCCAAGCGTGATCACTTCAGCTTTTCAAAGCTAGGTGGCTGAAGATACTGAGGCAACTGTTTGGGAAACATACTTATTAGTCATGGTATTCCTTTTCCACTAAGGATGTGGGTTTGATCAATTATTTACTTACTCGTCCCCAAATATATTTACACTTTTCAAAACCTTTCTTTGTTCAGTTTGTGCCCAAACTGCACGTCCTTAATACTGGCATCTGCAGAAAGTCTGAGGCAAGTGACTGCTGCAGCTCTGAAAGATAAAACAGCATGAAGGAGAAATAATTATGTTATTTGAATTTTTTTATCTCCTTTTATTTTGTGAGTGCTCGCTGCATTAGAATACCCTCACCAGCAACCCCTCTGCAGTTATCAAATGTCTCGGCTTTGCTTCAGTGTTTAACCAGCTGTAAAATATGTTTTATTGCCTTGTACGTTCTTCCACCATAAAGATCACCGTTTAAGTAAATCACTTCAGTGTTGGTTTATAGGTGACTCTAAAAAGGAGAGGTGCAGTTTGGTGGGGTTTTTTTGTTTGTTTGTTTGGGTTTTTTTTTAATCATAGTGACTAGTGTCCGGGTGTGCAGAGTAAGCCGTGTATTTGGAGCAGGCAGCAGCCCGTGCTGCAGTTCTTAGAGGGGGGTATGTACCCCTCCCAGTGAGTGATGCAGCAGTGCCCGTGCCCTGCTGCTGACCACCAGCTGGCTGCTGTGCCATCAGAGCTGCTTGCCAGCAGGCACGGCTGGTTAAGAGCCTGGTTGCAGGATATAACATCTTTGCAATTAGCAGTGCTGCTCTTTAAAAAGGTCCAGATCCTTCCTGATTCAGCAAAGCACTTCAACACATGTTCAAAGTTAAATGCTTGATTAAAGATTTGTGTAATGAAGATGTGAGGTCTTGTGCTTGAGGTTAAACAGGTAGGCATGTTCCCAAGTCAGGGCCTGACACGTTATGGTTCTTAGAGGTTTCCAGGAACCTTGAACATCCTGAAATACAGACTCTGCTGATTTCTAGGCTGAGTATAACCTACAACTGAGAAACACAACCACACCACGTGACTGTGCAGCATGCAGGAAAACCTTCTAAAATCTGTGTCTAGTCATCCCTGATGCTCATCTAGTCAAAGAAATTCTAGCAGACTGAGACGATTGTAACCTTAAAATAACTAAATTAGAAGAAATTGCACAACCCTGGTCTGCTGGAAATGGAGAAAAACATGTGTGTATTGAATAAAATGAATTTATTCTTTGAAGAAAGAAGCAATAAGAGTAATTGAATTGTTGTGTCCTTCCTGACTAACATTTCTCATTGGACAAGGCTGTATTTTGTAGCCTGCTTCCTGTGGTCAAGTAAAGGAGTATTAGGAGAACCAAAGTCCAAGCTTTTGCCTGAGAATTTTATGTAACAATGTGTACTAATTTCCCACAGTTATTTTCTGGTGCATGACAGTTGCTCATTTGTTGTAACATCCTACTGATAAATCGCTGCAGTAATAGGCAAATATCTTTGCTCTGGTTCAGTGGGTCAACAGAAGAATCACAGATGTGAGTTGTTCGTAAACAACTACTGTGCTGCTTGTGAATTTGGGTCTAAACACCTGACTGCGAGATCTAGACTTGGTATTTTCTTTATTAGTTTGTTGAATTGTCATAGCTCACTGCTTCATCTACAGTGTCTGATCTTCTCATATCCCCACTGACAAAATGCAAAGTTCCAGCTGACTGCAGAGTATAGATTCAAGCCCCCAATAATTTTAAATGCAAATTGTTGTGATGAATTGGTAAAGTATGCTATGAATGTGGATTGTTCCATGCTTCCTCTTATTTATTTTGTCCTGCTAGAGAACAAGTTGAAATAAGCTTTCTGGTGCATGCGACGTTTTACTTGTATGTTTTTAACTTTTTTTTTTTTCATTTTGATTTGGGTTGGAGTGGTATTTTGGTTTTAATTTATTATTTGGACCTGAAACTTAAAATCAGAGAGCCAAAACAACACATTTCCTGTACAGAGATTATCTAGAAGTAGCTGGAATTTGGTCACAGCCTGTAAGTCAGGCACAGCCCCTTATGTTGAGGCACTGGGATGCCATCCATCCCCATGGAGCTGGTGCTAGCTGCCCTGCAGACCTCTGGGCCCAGGGAAAGTGGCTCCTGGCAGCCCAAATGGTAAGGCTTCCACTCTCAGATTCATTGGATCTGTTCATGGGTAAGACTCTGGGGCTTCACAGATTACCATGTTTCAGATATGCCGGGGAAATTTTGGATTTAGTTGGTGCACTGCTTGATCACCTCAGAGGTTGCAGGCTCTGGGAGCAGTGAAACCCAGAGCTGAGGCAAACTCTGCAGCAAGACCAGCCCCCAAATTCCACATCCATCACAGCCCACCAGAAATCTACGTGAAAGTTCGGTGAGAGTCCTGCCTTTCTTTGCCTTGCCCCAGATTTCCATGTATTTCAGATGGAGCATTTTGGGTTCAGTGATGGACACCTCTTTAGATGAAAGCAATTGCAGCAAAACGTCCAGCCCCTCACAGTCACAGGGTGAGCCCGAGCTGGGAGGCTCCACCAGAAAATGGGCAAACTTTGCAAGAGTTTGGACTACATGGGAACTTTGGCAGTGATCAAATGTAGATAATCCTGCTCAGATTCTAACAGCTGAGTTGAAGCAGGCATTTTGAAAAGGTTGAACTTGGATCACAGTTTTATGGTATCTCTAAACTGTTTTATTGCTGGTTTATGACACCAGAGTGTAAATTATGGGGCTTTTAAGAGTTGCAGTGCAAACGTTTTATCCTTTGCTTATGTACAAAATATAAATACTGCCATTTTGTTTGCAGGAAAATTAAATACATACTTTTAAAACTGTTGCTTAGGAAGCCAAGTAGGTTAGTAAGAACACCTTGCTCTTATTTTTATGAGTTGGGACTGTGTAATTATTTGCAGTCAGCTGATGTAGGTTAAACAATTGAAAAGAAGGAGAGGGGAATAATTGTGTATTGTATGTATGTAAATACCACTAGAATGCAAGTAGTGTGTGTCAACACCATATGGATCAGAGAGGAAATGTTTTCTATTACATGAACTTATGGAGAAAAATGCCTTTTGGAAGCCCAAGCCATTTCTCAGGTCTGAAGAAAACCTTATAGAGTTTGTGTGTAAATATAATGAATTGGTTTATACTGTGTGTGTACAGGTACATACCTGCCTATGCAAATGCAGTGCTAGAGGTGTACCAACAACTACAGTATTGTCTCATTTGTATTGAATTGTATGGCCATGTTCTCCATCTTTAGAACAGGAATTGTCACAAGGGAAAATGTGTAGTCTTTTACTACATTTTCAAAGCTTAAAACTATGCAATTCAAGAAATGTGTTATGTTTTGGAGTCCAGAGTTTAAAGATCAGTTCCTTTTGGCTGTGACTTCATTGGGATTCATCAGTAGCTTACCCTGGCTTTTCTCTCTTGGGGTTTATATTCAGTATTCCTTCACACTTTGCTCCATCCTATGCTGAGATGATTCACCGTCATTTCCTTCCACTATCTCATGCTGAGTAATGATGGGCAGAAAAATTATTTTCATCTACTCTTTTTAGTTAACATTCTTGTTCCAATATACTTGCTCAGATAACTTTTTCCATAAGTTATCAAACAGTTATTTTCTAGCTGTGAATTCCATGCTATTCTCCTACCCCCAACCTTGTACCTACCTTGCACCAATGTCCTTTCCAGGCTTTGGGAAAAATACTGTTTTATGTTATTGGGATGAAACTGATGTGTGATCCTCCTGTTCTCCAAGACTGGAAGAACTGTAAGGGGACACGGGTGGCCACAGTAGTGTGAAATATATGTTTTTTAATGATTCCAAGTTATTATTGTTTTAATCTCTTGTGTGCAATGTCTCTATTCTCTTAGAAGCAGCAGATGGATCATTCTTTACCAGCTGCCTTGCTCTCAGCAACATCCTTCGTGATGGGGTGCCTTGGAAAGGCTGCAGATCCAGTTTCGTGCTCCTTCTGCTCTTCAGGCTCTCCGTGCTGTAAGTACACTGAATAATGTTGTGGCTACCACTAGACCTTTCCAAGCTGGTTAACTAGGGGTGCTTTGGTTTAATATCTGGAAAAAATATTGTGATTTCAATGATTTTATGCTTTTTAGGTGGATGAAACTATGTACTTGCCTCAAATAAATACGAAAGGTGCTTTCATATTGATTTATTAGTCCCTGTAATTAGTATAAGCTTCCATGATTGTATGGTAAATGGGGATTTTTCCTGTATTGCATTACAAGCATGCTGTAAACAACACAAAGCCTGTAGCTGACAAGCAGTGAGTCATAAGAGTAATTCTTTTGCTGCAGTGGCTAACAAGAAAAGGAGGAGATGCTTTTGGTTATTTGGGAGATCTGTTCCCCAGGATCTATAATACATCTAGTGGTGACTCTGAATATATAGAGAGGGATGTGGAAACAGTGCTGTGTGTAGAGGTGTACATTTTCCAGCTGTGAAAAAGATGTGTCTGCAACCTAACTGTACTCACTTCAGCTGAAATAAACACTTTGGGGAAGAATTTGGCTGAATGGTTGTTTTTGGTCTGGCAAAGGGGAAACTGAGTGACTGTTATTACTCTGATGCCAATTACTGGAATTGACCAGCTTAAGGGCAATTTGCTGACTTTGTTTAAAAACAAAACTGGTTTTTCTGGGTCCAGCTGTGATTTAGAAAGGGAGGAGCTCTAAACCACTTTTCTTTTCCTTTTTTTTTTTTTTTTTTTTTAATAAATATCTATTATTCTTTTAAAAAAAGCTTCCTAGCTGAAAACACTATCCAAACTCCACATGGCGTGGGATTTAGGGAACTAACAGGATGATTCAGATGTACAATCCTCGCATTCATTCCCACTCCTGAAGAATTTTCCTTAAGGAACACAACTTCTTTCCTGCACTTGGTCAGAAACAAAACCAAACTCTCTTCACCTTTTTTCTTTTTTTCTTTCTTTCTTTTTTTTTTTTTTTTTTTTTTACTGGGAAAAAACCACAACTAATAAATAAAACTGACATTAAGCTCCAGCACATGCTGTAGTGCAGTACGGTCTCAGGATATGAGTGGTGTGATTTCAGCAGGCGTTTGCAGAGCTCCTCTCTGTGAGCTCTTGGCCGATACCTTGTCCCATCAGTCCTTCCCTTTCCTCTCCCCTGCTCTGTATGGTCCCTGTGCCAGTAGGGGCTAAAGGGGGGCTCAAAGTGTTGGGGTTTTTTCCCCTTTTTTTCCTTGGGCAGTGGGACAGAAGATGCTGAGAGTCCTGCTGTGTTACTGGTTTGCACCTCTGTGAGCAGACAGGCCAAGGGCAATGCCTGAGCTCTGATCTGGAGCAACAGAAAGTTGTGATCTTGCAGCCCCACTGTTCTCTTGGTGTAAGTCTGGTTTCCTTTTCCTACACAGGGAAGGTCACACCAGCTGCAGTGACTCTCTGCTGCATGAATTCTGAGGACTCAGACTGTGCTAAATTCCCAAGATGCACACCAGGAGAATTTTATGATGGATTGGTTTCCCACTCTTTCCCCTTTTGTTGCTCCTTATCAAAACCAAACAAACTCAAACAAAATATATCCTTTCCCTTAAACAGGAAATAAAGCAAGTCAGTAAAACTCAGTGATTGTCCATGCTGCAATTCAGTTTAGATGCTCACAGGCACCTGTGTTTTCTTGCTTTTTCCTTCATAAGATTGCTTTCCTTGGTGCTCCTTCTGCAGAGTTGTTTTAAAAACTTTCTAAATTTATAGTCAGATTTTCTTCTACCTTGGTAATACTTCCTCAATACCCAGAAACTTCTTTGTCCATTCTCTTGGTCCCTCTTTTCCTCCTTGAATCCGGAAAAGTTTCTTAGCTTGCTCTTGTATGATCTAGTCCACAGCTGAATCAAATAGTACCAAACTTACCTGGTGATTTCTTGATTTTATTTTAGAATATATTTATACTTTTTACCCCCAAATATTTTTGTTCCATTATTTTTATTGCTTGGTTTTCCTGTCAAATTGGAGGCCTTGTTAGCCTTTTTGTCTGACTTCTCTCTCCCCCATTTAAAAGTCACTTGAGTTCATTTGATTGTTTCAGGCTTCTCTTCCAATCTTATTTCACATCTCCTTTTCTTACTGTCCTCAGTTTGGGGCCAGTCTGAAAACAGAGAAAGTTTACTAAATACCTCACAGGTTTTTCCCTTTCACTGCCACAGCTCTAGGCAACTAGATCAGCAGCTGCATTACCTACTGCATTTCACAGACAAACCCATGCTCAGAGGAGGATCACTGCAGTGTATTGCTGCCTGCAGTATATTGCATTTCACCAATTGCAGATTCCTGTTTTGCTATACCAGATGCTGCCAAGGTTCTCATCTCTGTAGTCCTGCATCCTCCCTGCTTTCCTCTAGCTGATGTTTCATCCTTGTCTAAATCCTCATGTAGTCGTGTTTTAATTAGACACCGAGATGGAAACTCTGCTCAGTCATTCCTTTTCATTCTCCAGCTTCCTTTTGTTTTGTCTTATGTACATTCAAGCGGGAAACAGGAGGAGGGATGGAAAAGGAAGGGTTCGGTCTAGACTTCCAAAGCGATTTCCTTTTCCCTGCAGAGCACAGCTCATTTCCTTCCAGGGCAATGTGGCTGGGAAGTTGCACATTTCTTCTCAGCACTGACTTTCCTGATCTTTGTTGAGTCAAAGCACAGCTACTGGGTGGGATCCAGAGGACCATAAACAGGAGTATGTGAGCATTCTTCCCTCTCGCTGCCAAAGAGAAGAATAAACAGAGATTAATATAGAAAGGAGAGGGCAGTCTAGATAAGCAGCCACAGGGTGGAAATGTTGAAAAAAATTGACAAATATCCATAGACACACCTGCACTTGGGCGTTTCTACATCATGGGGCCTCACAGGGCTCACGTGTGCCAGAAATGTCTCAAGGACAGAAAACTGAGCAGTGTGGAAGCTGATGGTTTTCCTGGAGGGTTAATTACAATGTTTTGCCTTTGGAAAGAGGGGAAAAAAAAAAAAAGGTGATAATTTGTTGCTGTAACTTTAACTATTCATACTTTGCACTTAGCTCAAGACAGGAGAGGTTTTTTCTTTAAAATGCATTTATATTTGCTGGTTTTTAATAGTATCCCATTTAGTACTGTTGCATCCACTCTTGCCAGGTTTCTGTGTTTGCCTTAAATCAAATTATTAAATTAGTTTAAATCAAATTAAAACCAGTCTGAAAGAGTAGCACAGTCATGACTGAGCAACTTCCCTACTCCAGAGAGTTTAGGACACTCTGTGCTTAAATTTTTTCAGGTGAAATAAATTCAGTTTGGAAAGGAAATGCTTTGAGGGGGAAAAAAGAAAAGTGTTGAGATCATAATCTGTCTACTCCATGGAGTTTCTAATTTAGTTGTTTCTTTATGTGTTGATTTACCTAAAAGATGAGATTTCTTCTGTGTTGAAAGTGTGTGGAGACGTGAACAGGAAGATGATCTGGAATCTGACTACGTGTTTTATGTAACATAATTATTTTATCCATTCCATTTGACTTTTGCTTAGCAAGAAAAACCATATGGACTTTATTGCCCTGCCACCAGTAAATGCAGATTTGTGTTTGAATTACTGATACAAGCTTTTCCAGGCTCAGAAATAAGTAACTGATTTCGTGTGTCAATTGTCAGAAAATGCACAATGAAACTTTAGAGAGGGACTTCCACACTACTCAATGTTGCAGTTAGGCAGAAACTTGAGTGGGTTGATCTTTTTTTAGTAGTTGAATAGATGAGGAAACTGCCTTTACATTTCATCTCAAAAATGGAAGCTCAGCACATGATAAGCAGAGGAGCTTTAAAAGATCTTCTGCTTCTCAAACCCTTAGCCTTGAACTCCCTAGTACAGAAAACCCTTCTGCTATTAGCCACAAGGTGAAACAGCACAGTGTTTGCTGCCTTGCAGCTTAGTGACATTTCTTCATGTGAAGGAGAACACCTGGCTCAGGAGGAGGTTGTGTAGGTCTAGGCATGCTGGTGGGCAGTGGTTACTGCATCCACTTGATCATCCTTCATTTGGCAGTGCCGAGGTATTTGAGCCTCCAAATCTGGAGCTGCTGTATGACATGGGAGATTTTCTGAGGGCAAGAAAAAGATGTTATCATATGCAATATAATACAAAGACCTTGTTATGGAGCTCACACTGCAAACTACAGACTTTTTTGTGAGAGTAAAGGCTGCTTCTTGCTTGCTTCAGCTGGATTATAGGTGGCCAGATGTGTACAGGGAGGTACAACTTTTCCATTTGCAGAGGTACCTGTGCAGTGAAAAGATGTGTAGCTGGTAGCTGAAGGTCCTTCAGTAAGTTATACCCTTTTTATAACCAATCCAGCTGCGTTGGACAGGTTGTCTCGAGTTTTTGACAGCTGTAGCTGGCAGAGAAATTTCTGCTCTGCTAAAGCAAGTTGTGGTGGTGCCAGGTACGCAAGATGAAATGGAGGTGGGGGGTAAAAAGACGGTTATGTCATTGTACTGATTTCCTCTTCCACTGAGCAATCACTGTGGGGTTTTTTTTGTTTGTTTTTCCTTCCTGAAATGTGTAGCTCTGCATGGGTTGGATTTTTTTTTTTTAACCTGTTTGCTGTCTTTTGTCAGTGCAAAAGCTGCACTTGTTACATCAGGTGAGGCTGAGAGGTAAAAGTGCTACTATCTTAGAGGGAGAATGGATACACAACAAATACAAATGATTTAGCTATGATTGTGACATTGTGCACTGACCAAGAGAAGAAACTGGATTTGTAGGTAATGCTTTTATCCTGCCAGAAAAAGACAGGGCAGTATCTCAAGTTTTTGTGTAATTTTTCTTCTAGTTTTTCCAGATAGACACTCTTACAGTACTTGGGACAGCAGGGGGAGGATGAACCTTCAGGCACAAATTGAGATCGAGGGTGGTTGTGTAGTTGCTCGATCTTGCAAGAAGAGGAAGAGCAGTTCCAGATAGAAAGCAGTTGTGTTCCTGGAAAGCCAGGTTTTGACACAGTGTTATGCTAAACACTGAATGAGGCAGATCAAAATACATGGAGGTATAGACGGAAATTAAAAGAAAAACACCCAAAGTACCTGGTTATGTTGCCTTTCATCTGGTGGGATTGCAGGGCCTCAGCTGTGTCCCGGAGTCTGCCAATGGCATGTGGTATGACCTTAAGAAAGACTCTGCCTTTCAAAGTTCCCAAGGTCTTATATTTGTGAAATGAGGACAACAAACAAGGTAAACAGTGTTAAGATGCATAATGGTGTAAAAACATTGCAGTTTCCCTGAAGGTATTGCACAGGCACAACCTGGAAAGATTTTGGAGTTCTTTGCTTTGTCCTGGTATCTAACATAGCTCATAGCAGTATTTTCAGATCAATGCATTTCAGCAGAATTACTTAGAATTTTCCCAGTAAATGATCAACAAATAAAACACACTCAAAAAGGAAACCAACATTTACTTTCTATTTTGGAAGTTGTCTCTTATTTTGCATAGCAGGGTAGAAGGGGCTAGATCTATAGCGTCTACATCTAAAGAACAGCATGTCTTACACTGAGCTGACATTGTAGAATACAATAAATAGAAAGGTTGCATTTCTTGCGTTGTTGTAGCTGACTCTAAGGCAGAAGGTGCATAAGAATGCATGGCCATCTCTTTGCATCACAAGTGACAGTGTTCAGGTCTCATCTGTAGACTAGTAATGTCCCTCCTGTCTGTGTCTCTTTTTCAGTTTCACTGGCCCAAATAAAATGAAGTGCATTCACATTCTTAGCAGTCTCTAGATTTGGAAAAAAACTGGTAGCTGGCTTGTTGGATGAACAGCCCTTGATTGCCATCTCTAATCTCAGAACCTGCTTTCTTTCAGAGCTGTTGTTGAGCTCAAAGAGGCCAGAATTGGGCAGATAACTGTGATGCTCAGTGGAACTGGACATGTGTTCGTAAATGATATTTCTGACTAACATTTTTTTTTCCTTTGTTCATACAAATGTGATGAATACTCACTGTCACTGAGCTGGTTGGAAACAAGTGAAGTAACAGGTTACAGCAGATACAGAAAGGGTTTTCAATGTGAAAGAAGTTCTGCGAGTTTCCTAAAATGCTTGCAAGAGGAATACTTTCTTCCTGGAAGCTCAGGAGGTAGATAAAGGCTTACTGGGCTGTATATCTCGACTCTTGCTAACTTCACCTAAGCATTTAATGGGTGCTACAGAAATAAGTGTGACCAGAGAACCACAACACTTCACAGAAAGTAGCTTTTCTGAGATGTGACACTGCCTGTTTCGTGCCACCCTGGGAGCCCTGCTGAGGCAGTGCAGAGCAAATCCCTCCATCACAAATGTGTAAAATGGGCTGAGGATGGATTACAAAGCTATGTCTTTCACATCCCTAAACTATTTTTGTATTTCCTACCCACTCCCTTTATACCAGCAACATTACTGGATATAGATCTGGAAAATTAGCAGAATGTTTGGTTTAGTTTCTTTCAAAGTGTTTTCATGGTTTTAGGTGAGTGTTTGACTTATGTTCATTGGCCCCTGCACAAGAGACCGAAAGCTATTTCCTTTTTCCTTAATTAGAGCATGCGGAATATCAGGTTTCTGAGCAGTGAATTTCCTCTCAGGAGATAGGTGAACATATGTGGTAGAAGTGGTTGTTTTTGTAAACTTGAGCAGTTGGCCCTTCTGTACTTTGTAGATACTTTCTTAAGCCAAACTTGTACTTTTCATACAGACAGAAGCTCAATGTTTTTTCTTTTTTCTCTCCCCCCTCCCCCCATTTTTATTTTTTTGGAATTAAATAGAGAAATGGGAAGTTAGAAGTATCTGAGGGAAATTCTAGGAGGGTTGGCCATATGAGTGTGGTAGCAAAAGTGGTGAAGGCAACAGGCCAATCCTGTTGGTGCGTGTAACTTGATTTCACGTCTACAGGGCTGCACAGTGCTATGTTTTTACGCTGGTGTTTTAATTCATGACTTTTTTGTGGTGCTGGTGAGAAAGGGAAAAAAAATTAAAATGGAGAGGCTGTGTCCTGGTTTTTAAGGTCATGTATTTTTGTATCTGCTGGCTTGCCTGTGTGGGTGGGCAGGTATGAGTCTCGGTGTGTGTTTTCCTTGTGCAATGTCAGAGGGAAGATCAGGTCGGTGCGCTGCCAGGGCCAGCCCACATCCTCCACCCACGCAACCCCATGAAGCAGTTGCACACATCAATCAGGGAAAACCCTCATGTCTTGGCACCGTTGGAGCAGGTGTGTTGAGCTCGGGGTGACATCAGATGACTGTCACGTTACTGTGGGGCAGCCACCAGTGCCCAGCGCACTTTCTGTGTACAGCAGGTCTACCTCCTGAAATAAATGGTAGTCTTTGATGCATAACATACAACTCCAGCACTCAGACCACCTATAACCATCCTTTTCTCTCACAGATATTCTGGAGTAGAGCAGGTGGAAAGAAGAGTGAGGGAGAATGATTTTGAAAAAAATTGCAGGTCTGCATATGGGCCCTCCTGCAAAATGCCTTGCTCTTTAGATAATCAACCAGTTACAAGCATTGCAGAGCAAGGTAGGAAAGACCAAGGCTGTACCCAGGCTGAAGCAAAGCTGGCTGGATCAGTCGTGACCAAAGGGTTGGATAGCTTTTGAAGCACAGGCAGATGTTGTGCTGTGGGGCTAAGCTCTTGCAAAGATACTTCTTTCCTGTCCATTTCATGTTAGGGTTTTTTAAGCATCAATACTGCACCTTGTTTTTGTTCCCTAAAATACGAAAACAGAATAAATGCACATTCACCCTACCCAACCCTCCTTATTTTGGTGTCTCAGTGTTTGTAGTGTACCAACACCTAGCTATAAATAAACTGTCTGTATGTAGTGAAAATAGTCTGCAGTTCCTCAAGTGGAGCTGTTGGCTTTTTCCAGGTCCTATCTACTTGGACCACTTCTGTTACAGAGTGTGAGACCAGCTCTGTCCCTCTGTGCCTGGCTAAGTGTGGAAGGGTATCCCTGACTTAATTTGCCCTGGGAATTCAGTGGAGTGTCTCTTGGTTGTATGAGTATGTATGAGAGAGGAATTTATTGTCAGCTTCTGGCAGTTCAAATAGGCTATCTGCACAGATAGCCTCTGTTTTGCTAAATAGATGTAGTATACTGGATCAAGTTATTGGAATACATGCCAGCAGGCAGAGTAGGAGACCCAAGGAGTGCTGAGATGCCTCCAGTCCTGGACATGCTCTCACACAGCTGGCTGAGTGATGTCTCTGCCATTTGTGGGTGGGATCTCCAAAGTTTAATACCTCCAGAAATGCAGTTTAAGGTGTCTTTCAATCTGCCTCTAGCACTTCACCCTCTCAGTACCTTGGGGACAGGACACACACATACCATCCTTCCAGTTGCAGTCAAAACCCTTGCTTATGAACAAGTGTATGAAGAAACGCAGAGAATTTGACATTTAAATTAAACATCTTAATCAACTACTTTATATGTAAGCAAGAGAAAGCAGAATTTTGAGGAGGAATGATGTTAATCATTAAAGCAAACCTTTCTAAGGGAAGAAAGTGCACCTTTTTATCCATTAAAATATTGTAGCCTTCCTGTTTCAGTGTATTCACAGATGGATAAAATTATAGGGTAAGGGCCTAGCTAGGAACAAATTCCTCCTACATTGCCATGCCAAGAGTGTTCATGCTGCTTTATTTCACCTACAGATAATAATAGATGTAGTGTCTAGACCCAGGAGACGAGGTAACTTCAGTTCTGCTGTGCTCAGTAGAGCAGTTCTGAATTCTACAAGGTATTCCCAGCTCTGAAACAGTGTTTTACTTGGTGATGATAAGTAATGATTTAGCAAGTGTACAATTGAACATTGAGACCATCTTCAGCTACATTGCATAAATTTCGGTTGGTGTGACTTCTGAGTCTTTTGGTTTAGAATGTGAGCTCATGACTAAACTTGGAGAAGAATCTTCCTCTATGGAGAAATCTCCTCTTCCCCCATTCCTTTGTGTCTCTTTTCTTCCTTTCTCAAAAAAAAAAAAAAAAAACCCTCTCCTAAACCAGCTGATTCAGTGTTAGTTTTTTCTGCCTTTCCTATAAAAGCTGGTCCCTGCTTGTTTCACGCTCGAGAGCCACAAGGGTTGTGGAGGCCCTCCTTCAAGTTACAGGAACTGCTTTCCATGCACTTGGAAAGTACATCCATTTCATGAATGGTGACTGAATTACAGGAGAATGACCACGCAGTGCTTGCAGAGTGTTTGCAACATGCTTGGCTTTACCAGCTCTGTTTGCTTCTATATCATACAAATGAGTTCCTTCTCTTAATCAGGTTTTCACAGGGTGAGGGTGGAACAGGCTGGTACAGAGGATGGAAGAACTGAAAGGGGACAGGGAGAGAAAAGAAAAATATTTGTTAGACTTGATAGTGTTAATGACAACATAAAGAAAGAAAGAAGGAAAGCAATGTTTGGAGAGCAAAGAGTGACCTGACAAATGTGACCTGTTTTTCCCAAGGGCTTCTGACTTTGAAACCAAAGCTGCCTTTAATGTTCACCAGCTGCCGTCAGGGTGTTCTGATTGCCTTTATGGAAGGGAATTAGCCTTATAGTTTCAGCATCTGCACTTCAGTAACTTCAGGGGCAGGGTATATTCTTGTTCAGATCATAACCATTAAGGTTCAAAGGCCATGAGCAGCTCAGTAATTAATTCTGTTACTTCCACAGGAGGTAACGAACAGAGACCTGTACTCCACACCTGTTTTGTCACAGGACTCTTTCCAGTCCTGTCCCTGCTCCAACAGGTTCCACCTGAGCATCTCTGAACAGCCAACCAGAACAACCAGAAAGCGAGGCAGAAGCAACACAGAAGCAATGCTGACAGTAAGGTTATTCACTTTGAAGTTCATATTTTGTCAACTGAGATTATAGTTCAATTTCTTGGAGGAAGTGAGGTGTTATTTTGCTCAAGATATATGGTTCTCTGTCCCCCTGTTGTTATGTAAGCAAATTGTTGGTACTTGTCATCCTCTTTCTGACTGCTTCCTCTCTATGGGTATTTCTGCCTCTGATATTACCTAGGTATCTCAGCCCTGCTTGTGACCTGAGTGTAGATTTTAGCTCTTCAGGTAATTGTCTTGTCCTGCAGATGATGGATATATGAGAATATTGCATATTGTCAACAAGAGGAAACCACTGACTGATCAGTGGGGTTTTTACTCCCCCTCCGTCTTTCCCCTTTCCTCTGAGAGAAGCAAGACCCAACCATTTCTGCACATGTGAGGCTCAGGAAATTCAAGAAGCTCGTCTAATCCCTTGGTGCAGAGGTTGTGTTGCAGCAGGGAGGAAGGCAGGGGAGGTAACATGTCCTGAGCAGGAGAGTTTTGCTCGGAGGAGGACCTAGGGCTATCCAAGGAGTCAGGATCACTGAACCATGAATGAGTGGCACTCCTCAGGGGTCAGTATTGGGACTAGCACTGTTTAACATCTTTGCTGGTGACAGGAACATTGGGGTTGAATGCAAGCTTTCCAGGCTGAGAGATCTGGAGTTTTTCAACCTGGAGAAGGGAAGGGCCTGGGGAGACCTTATTGCAGCTTTCCAGTACCTAAGGGAGCCTACAAGAGAGTTGGTGAAGGACTTTGTACCTGCAGTGGTTGGACAAGGGGGAATGGCTTCAAACTGTAGGAGAGTGGGTTTACATTAGATAATTAGGAAGAAAAGTTTTAATTAGGTTGGTGAGTCACTGGAAGAAGTTGTCCAAGAGGTGGCAGATGCCTTATCCCTGGAAACATTAGAGGTCGTGTTGAATGGGTCTTTGAGCAGCCTGCTCTACTGGAAGGTGTCCTTGCCCCATGGCAGGGGTGGTGGAACTGGATGATCTTTAGGGACCCTTGAAAGCCAAACTGCTAAATGATTCTGTGGTTTGGGATGCTGCTGTGCACCAAAGATGCCAGACTGCTGGCTTTCATTGAACAGAACGTGGTGGTGTTGTTAATAATCGCATTTCATATTGTGGCACAAAATGCATCATGTCTTTATCTTTGTGTAAAAGGGTTCACTTTATGGCTTTATGTTGTAGGAGTACTTCTTATTTAAAGTGGAAAATAACTACATAAAGTTGTATTTGAATCCAGAGGGAGCATTTTATTAATTAGTAAATATGAAGAAATTCTTCTCCAATCTTTTTTTGAGGAGTGCATGATATAAAAGTGTGTGCACAAATAGTTTCCCTGTGTCCCTAAAAGCATCTTGTAGTAAAAATTTAATATAATTTATTTTTAATGATAATGCCAGTTTAGAAAGGAAATGCAGTTCAAAGACAGACAAGGAGTATAGCAATAAGATTTTAATTTTAGGAGTTTTAAATAGAATATTAGAATCATATTCTGGAGTAACAATATTAACATGCTGATAAACATATGTATATATATATATGTACACACACATATATATGTCTTGTTATCATTAAAATATGTTTGGAAATTGTCTCAAAAATGTCCATCCCAGGTACAAAATCTAGGTACCTGTTCTTTTTACTTCATGTTAGGATAAAAGCTTGCAGTTGGTGAACGGGATTTAGCAATGCTACAAGCATTGCTCTGCATTTTGGGGCCGGTTGTAATCACTAGGGAGATTGAAGTGCATTGAAAACCCAGAAAATCTCGACAAGCCTTTTAAATGAATTGTTGAAGTCCTCTAAGAGGATAAAGGTATCGGAATGCATTGCCATGTGTGGGGAAGCTGGGCACATATGTGCATCCCTGGGTCCTGCAGTCACTTCATGTGCCACGAGCAGGAGCTAAGCCTGTGATGCTGTGAAGTGTGTGTTGACTGGCATAGTGCCTTCCAAATCAGTTCAGAGCCCTTATTAGTATAAGGACACTTCTGCTGGAGAATGTGGACCTTTTTCAATTGCACTGAGTGATTTTTAAGGATGCTTCAACATTGGGAACTAGATAATAGGGCCTGGAAGAGACTGGTTCAAAGTAGATTTGAATGGATAGGAACAACTGGTCCACCTTGGAAGTAATACTGACATGATTTTTTTTTTTTTTTGGTGTTTTTGTTTCTCATGTAGTTAAAAACAGTATTTCAGTATTTCCAAAGTCGTCTCTATTTTGTGTTCAAGAGGAAGCTGCCTCAATAGTTGCAGGTGAAAGGTTCTCTTGCTGCATTCCGAAATTTAACCTTCACTTCCCTGTAATATAGTTCTGATTGCATTGTGAAATGAACAACATCTGATATAACCTTTATTACCTTTATTTCTTTTTGCACAGAGAATTTTGTGTTTATGGTAGAAGGAAAACAATATCTTGAAGTGTTTCCACCAAGGCACAGTTAGAAAAAAAATAGAAGGTAGAAAACAAATCTCATAATTTGCATTAAGAAAACATCATATAATTCAAACACACACGGGGAACAAATTTCTGAAACTTTGCCTGTTCTTCTAATTTTCAGTCTTTAGCAGTTATTGGTGATGAATCTCTCTATGTTGGTATGAGTAAACAGAGGAAAGCTTACACTGAGATGTCCTGAAATTAGTGTTCTGTATGTATTTCACCTGCTTGTTTTAACATTTTACTACTCTTGTGGATCTGCCTGCAAGGTTATGAAGACATAAATAAGCCAGAGTTTGTGAATTTGAGATACTACATCCATAAATATGTACACAACTTTTTCCTGTTGTAAAGTGGATATAAAATAGAATCATAGAGTGGCCTGGGTTGGAAGGGACGTTAAAGAGCATCTAATTCCAGTCCCCTGCCTATGGGCAGGGACACCTTTCACTAGACCAGGTTGCTCAGGGCCCATCCAACCTTGTCCTTGAACACTTCTGTGGATGGGGCATCCACAACATCTCTGGATAACCTGTTCCCAGAGCCTCGCCTCCTCTGAGTAAAGAATTTCTTCCTAATACCTAATCTAAACTTTTCCTCTTTCACTTTAAAGCTGTTTCCCCTTGTCCTCTCACTGTCTGCCTGTATAAAAAGTCCTTTTTGTAAGTCCCCTTAAGGTATTGGATAGCTGCAAAAAGATCTCCCTGGAGCCTCCTTTTCTCCAGGCTGAACAAGCCTAACTCTCAGCTGTTCCTCACAGGAGAGGTGCTCCATCCATCTCACCGTGATTTGCTGTTGAGTGTTACAGTAGATCAAGTTTGTACCATTCATTATTTTGTGTCTTTGAGATATTGTGAATATCACAAATATTTAGTATATACAAACCAGCACATTTGAAGAGGTCTGTGGTGATTTTCTGTGCACACATATGATAGGAAAACCTTGTTTGCAAACAACAGCTTTTTCTCTTATTCTCCAGCTATCCACAAATATAAAGCAAAATGAGAGAGGGTATTGATCATTACTATTTATGAAATTCAGCATGTTTGCTGTATATGCTTAATTTGTTCAAGGTACCAATTCACTGCTAGTGACAACCTGCTCCCTGACCAGTAATTCCACCCACAGCCTTAAGTTGAAAAAAAAAGAAGCTGGGATAGACGCAATTAAATTCTGGAACAGTTGGTCATTCTAGTGTCTGCTTCCTTTGAAAATTTCTCAAAGATTAGTGGAATGTTAAGACTCATGGAAGGAAAAACGTGTTTGATGACAAGAGAAGACAGGCGTAGTACTGCAGTGCTTACAGCAGAGACAGGTGAAGTGGCAGATGCCAGAGCTCTTGGGGAGATATCTGTGCCATAATTGCTGCATTCCAGGTGCAGCAGCTCAAGGAAATAAATCTCCTTTGGATCATCCCTTTAAAAAAAAAAAAAAAAAAAAAAAAAAAAGCTTGTGGTGATGAAGCATAAGAGTGATTTTTATTTATTTTTTTTTTTAAACTCAACTATTGACGTACAAGTTCTTAATGGAGGGGGGGAAAAAAGTTGGATTGTGAAATGCTGGCACACTTCTGGCTAGAGGGTGCCAAGAGGCCTAGGTGTTATAAGGTAGCATGCCATATCAAGAAGAGGCAGAGTAGATGGGTACATCTGCTGAGAATCTTTCTCTTTAATTTGGAGACACCTGAAGGCAATAAGTAGCAGGATAGTAAATGGATCCCCATACGTCTTCCGGCCTTTCAGTGTGCAGAGGGAAAAGAAAAAAAGAATTTACTTTTAACTCTGGCTTCTGCTTTCCTTTTTGTGAGCCTAAGAACATTTCCTGTCTGCTTGGTGATGGGAAATGGAACCCAAACAAGCACTGACGTGTGACATTTCTCATGGCTGGCTTTTGACATTGGGTTTTCTGTACCACCTTAGAGATGCTGCAACATGCATGAAGGGGGAAGCAGGCCAGATATTTGCATGCTTTGTGGTTAACTCACTTCAGTATTTTACCTTGTTGGCTTCTGAGGATATATTGCAATGTATCTAAAATACATTTTTCAATTATAATTCCTTAGAGTTCAGTGTTGCAAAGAGCAGGTGAAATATTGTCCTATAAAAATACATGTAATTTTGTGAGAGGCATATTTTGAAATAAGGAGTTTTTGTTTGGTCTAGAATTTATACATAGACTCTCTACTTATAGTTTACTCATTTTCTTTCCTGCATCTTCCCATGCTTTCCTTCCTGTCTGTGTTCTCATATTTCCTCTCTAAATTATAGATATGAGGGAACAACCATTTTTCTTGAAAAGGGCTTCACTTTTGGGGATAATCCATGGCCATTTTAAGAAAGAGCAGCAGTTTGCAAGGGTGTTGACATACACAGGATTATATGAAATGGAGCTTTAGCAATAACATACCCAAATCATCAGCCCTTAGTACTCTACAATCTTGAGATGGACAGTACCAGGAAAAAAGTGTCCATCCTGCTTGTTTTTCTGGGAAGGTTTAGTGACAGATTATAGTCTTTGCCCCGTCTCTGTCAAAATAACTTTTGCAGTGCACAGTCACCCACCCTGCAAAGGGCGAGGTGAGGAAAGGAGGGTGACTGAGTGAAGAAAGGAACAGCAGTGAGAGAATCCGTGCTTTGGCTGTGTTTAGTACTGGTGCTATGCTAAATCACTGTAAACACAGGTTAGGATTGTAGCCTGGGACAGAATATCACTATTGGCAACCTTACCAGTATCTGTCGCTCTGTTGAACTGTTCAATTGCTTTAATGAGAGAATATGAAGATGCGCAACCCCTTAGGAAGAATTCGGGAAGCAGAGAGTCAAGTCATTTGTTTTTTGTTTTTATTGTTGACCTGTGCAAAAAGATATCCTTCTATTTGTTGGAGATGAGAACTGAAAGTTTTAATTTTGAAGGGACAAGGGCATGGACCAGTTAAAGCTGGATTTCTGTGAAAAATGGTACTGGGGTTTTTTTCTACACGGAAAAATGTGAAATACTGGAACATACTTCACTCCCCATTTAGCTTACCTCTAGAACTTAAAGCCTAGGCTGCTCTTACTGACTTTCTGTAATTTTTGTCTCCAGTTGCCTATATCTTCTAGTAGATATAGTTACACAATAAAATCTTGGTTCCTCCTCATTTTATTAGGGAGAATGTGCAGCACCAGTGAACAGATTTCAGAAATTCCAATCCCAGCTCCTTCCTCTGGTCTCTGTTTTAGGACAATTAATCTTTCCCTAAGTGAGATTTTAGGCCTTGAAGAAGTACATTAGCTGTCCCTACAAAGTCAATATGCTAATAACATCCAACAGCTCAGAAGTGTCTGTGATGATGGTAGTTGCATGTTTGTCTGTATGCTTGTTTATCCTTAATTATTTTTTAAATGAGAAGGCTTGGTATTGTACTCTTGACATCTTTATATTCCTCTAGATGTTTTTTTCCAGTGTCAGTTTTGCTGTCACTACTTCCTGTTTTGAGAATTCTGAGTAAAGAATACATTCGATATGGCAAATTCTTGCTGTTCTACATATTGTCCCATTAAATGTTCTTTACAAGGCTGTATGATGGAGCTAGGACATAGTTGGTTTTACCTATCAGGGAAAGGAATGAAATTCTAGTCAGAAATAGTGACATTGGGATGTTGTTCCATGTTTGAGAGAGATTTGGTACCTCTGTTGAACAAAGGCTCCGCTTTGGCAGCAGACAGAAAGACTGTGTAGGTACTAGGAAGCTAAACTCACCTGGGAGTATTGTTTGGCACTGAGGATACAGACAGCCCATGATGAAATCATACAGCTCTTACTCTCCAAAAGAAGGTGACCACATCCATACTGTACTACAGGATTTATCCCTGGACTGTGCTCTTCCCCTGTGGTGTTGGGGACTCTGCTAAAATAAGAACTCTAATAACTGAACTGCACAGACGAAGTCTACTGTCTGGGTTTGCTTCTTGGTGCTGTTTAATGTACTGATGTAGAAGAGACCAAAGAAGAGTGTTAGACTCCCTCTGGGTATGTTTATTGATGAGCAGTACTCCTATTGATGCATCTCATGCATTTGGAAACTCATTTTGTCTTATCACTGCTGAAGACTCTATTATGGTTTTGCATTAAAAAGACACCTGTCCTACTTCTGTATATCTCTTGAGGGGAAAAAAGTAAAATTGAAGAAGCCGCCTTAATCAATCATACCACTGGCTGCTGTACAAGTGGCTCTGGGATGATGAAACTGAAAGAATTTGCCTTTTCCCTGTGGTACTTTTTGCACCTCTGGTAAGATTCCAGGGGATAATGGTGCTTTCTCAGTATGGTTTCTTCTGTGTGCTTTCAGTGCATGCCTGGTGTTGTGTGTGCACATGGAATGTGTGTGTGCATTCTAGGAATCTATGTGTTGCCCATTTATAGGGGAGCTCTGTAGTATCTGTGTATGATTTTCAGTGATTAGAATTAAGTGACAGTGACAGGTCATGTGAGTGCTGAGACTTGGACCCCAGCAGGAGGTGGTGCATATGCACCTTCAGCATCAACATGATTGACATCTGCTCAAGAGAAGCGTGGGTGGCCCTTTCCTTAGGAAACATATGACAAAATTTTTCTCAGAGTCTACGTCACAACCTGTGGCAAGCAGGACAGGATGTTAATGAGGAGAGAATTGTGGAAGAAATCCGAATACATCCCATAATATTGAAAGAGAATGCTGAATAAACAGATTATTTCCTTTAGAGTGCCTTGTCAGCAATCTTATATTTTGATCTTTATCAGCTTTATGCTGATAAAGGTTATTTTTCATTACTTAGTTGGTATTAGGTGTTGGGGGTGTTTTAACTGCAATAAATAAATAAGTAAATGTGAACATCTGGGAGGCTGTAAAAGACACTGTGCATCCAGGACAGCTCATTATTTCTCCTTGACGAAGAAATCTCTGGTGCATCCTGTGAAGTCTGTGACAGTCTGTAATGAGGCACTCCACTGTGTCAAACCCAGAGTCATAATTCTGTCTTATCTGCTGCCATAATAAGAGTTTTTGAACTACTGAACTCAGGAGAAGGTATAGGTGTAAAGAAAATAGCATGTGTTGTGCAACCATTTGCAATAGGTGGAGGCCAGGGAATTCAATTTGATGGTGTTTCCATTCAGGGACCGTGCCTCTGCACCTGAGCTTGGAATTTGTGTAGATGGCTCAAAGAGTGTGTGGCACTAATTTAATTTCATATTTGATAATTTTATTCTGTAATCCTTGATTAGAAGTTCAGTATTTTATTGCTTACTTTGCTTTTATTTGTTTTTCCTTTATCTTTTGCTTCCTGTCTCTCTTCCCCTCCCTGAAGGTTTGTCTGAGTAGTAAGAGTGAGATAGCTAAAATAAATACCTTTGTTGATAACAGCTGTTCATTTAAAGTAATTTTGCAGTGTGTTTTAGAATGCAAAATACCAAGGCAATACCAAAGCACATACTTTTTCCAACATGCCAGCTGTTAAGAAGTTGCATTCTTGATCCTAAGTTTGACATTAACATTAGTTTGAAGTCCCTTGAAATGTTAGGCTGATTCCTCCTTTTATTCATAAAATCAATTAAATATGGCCAATGTCAGAGCAAGTTCATAATTTTAGCTGCCTTGTCTTCACTGGACAATGGATGTATTTCTTCCTATGTCTTAGCTAATGTGCAGTAACTAACGTGAGGTGAGCTGTGCCTGCAACACAGTTCAGCAGGATGACGTGACTCTTGGCAAAGTATTCCCACACTCCCTTGTTGTTGTTAGGGTTTTACCAAATGTCAGCCCATGTGTGCTAAGAATAGGCCTTGCTGACTGCAGCCTCAACAGGAGTGACCTCAGGCCTGACCTGCAGCTTTCTTGTCTTGGGTGTAGGGATGGTTTATGTACCAGAGCCATTCCAGCCACAGCTCCTTATCTGCCCAAGGTGCAAATCTGTGCCCTGGTCTGCTAGAAATGAGATGTCTGGTAGCTGTGACTGGCAATCACTGTCACTCATTGTCAACCTGAGCTTGATTTGAGGTAAACCAGCTATTAGTAAAGGGCTAATGAAAACATTTGTTGTTTTTCCTTAAATTTTCCCTTGCAGGGAAGATGCCTCCAAATATCAGATACTTAAAAAAGGAAGAAGTTGGATCTGATCTATTTGTTTGTGCCATAGTGTCATTCCAGGTGACCTGGTTTTAGGACTGTGATGAGATCTGAAGAGCAGAGTATTGAAAATGTCATTTATGAGAGCCTGTGTGCCAGAGCAGTACAGGATAAAATCATCTTAATGAGATGCTAGATCATCTACAGAATGCATCTCTCAGTAAATACAGTGGATTTATTTTCCTTAAGAGCAACACAATGAGCCTCCCTCAGGAATGCACTTTCATAAGGCTGAAAGAAAAATAAGTAGAGGTTTTGGTTCTTGTAAGGGTTAAGCAGGAGCAATTTTCTGCAGTACCCCACAGCTGCAGCTGTTGTGGCAGTTGTTATTGCCAGCCTGCTCTAGATTCACATCCAGTGAGGGAACACTGAACAAACTTCCATGTGTGTGAATTTTCTCCAGAAAAAAAATAATTTAAGTTTATTTGGAAAAAAAATTTCATGGAAACGTTGTTTTATTATTGTATTGTATTAAGATCCAGAACCTGAGAGTCCAAAAATACTACTGTGGCTTCCATCTGAAAATCAAGGCCTGTCAGGTGGTATCACATCCACTCCCTTTTCAGCTTTATTTGACCCAAGAGGAAATTTGTTGAAGTGCTTGCTAACCTTTACTGAACAAGAGGAGTGCCTTAATAAACATGGTTTTCCCCTGAGGAGTTTTAATGCCTAGCCCATGTTTAGGCAAGGTTTCCCCCTTGACATTTTTCTGCCCATGTTCTGAGTCTTCCAAGGAACACAGCAAGGAGACCAGTTGCATTGGTGTTTCCTTGGGAGAAACACAGTATTTGTTGACCAGAGCCTCAGCAAAAATATTGCACTACATATAAGCCAATAAGAAGGGCAGATTTTACTGTTCTGAATTTGCAAGGGGAACATCATAAACCATGTGAGTTTTCATTATCTCATTCTTTATAGGGAAAAGGTGAAGTATGGGCAATGGTGAGGAAACAGAATGTGTTTTGCTTTTTCTTAATGCATCCTGCTAGTAAATTAGTACTGACTGCAGGTCATGTTATAAAATGAATGAATAAAAGATGAATGAGTAAGGGTTATTTACAGAAGGGAAGTTGTCTTACTTTATGTTTTCCCATCCTGAGTCTGGTTGATGACATCCTCTAGTTAATTGGTTAATTTCCGTGAGTAAAACTCATCATAATCTCTTACTGTTATTCAAACTATTTAAAAAAAAAAAAATAACCCCACCCCATGTTTCTCACTTTCCTGTCCTTCCTTAAAATCCACATCACTCAAACTGAACACGTGCATGACTCCATTGATTTTTCTTCTCTTAGTCTACATCCATCAACCAGAATAAATTCCATATTGAAATAATGAACGTGTCTTCCCACCAGGAGAATGGCATTGCTTTACTTTTCACTTCCAGACATGAGGAATTATCTGTGCTTGCTTCTTTGTTGTGTCAGCACTGGAGAGCACGTTAGCATTTCTTTGCAACTCATGTGCCACCAAAAAAATCTCTCTTGAGAGAAGTCCTCCACTCTTTAACTGTCTCACTACTGCCTGAATCAGTGTAAACAAGCGTCTCATTGCAAGGGTATCTACTAGAAGTACAGTTTATAGCCTATGGAGCAGACTCGCAGGCTGTAAGTAAATAACACAACTGCATCAATAAGAAATGAAAATTCACCCACAATTTTAAAGATGCATTGATCGGGTTGTTGGTAGCATTTTTCCAGTTTTCAAAGCCTGTGTTTTGAGACACATATGTAGGCATGTAGATATGCATCTGTATGGGCGTGTGTGTTTAATAGCACACAATTTTTTTACTTTTTGGATATCTAATTCCCTACAGAAAGCAATGGTAATGAGCATGAAACCATTGTTCATCAAATCATTTTAGTTCAGTGTTGTATTATACCTGGATTTAACTCTGCTTTGCCTTCTGATGTGTACACCACATTATTTTCCTCATTACTGCATAACTGCCATGCACACAGTACCTACCCATCCTTGTACCATCACCGGACAGGAAATTTAGCACGGCTCATTGTTAGCCAAATAACCTCATTGTTGTGATTTTAATACAGAAAAATGAAATGTGGCTAATATGGGATGTTGTAGTATTTTTAAATTACTCTTTTGGCTTTCAAAGAGCATGGTTCATTTTTCTGTGTCAAAGGAATTTCTTTGTTTTAATACTACATACTTGATTTTTAAGTGTTATCAAACTGTGGAAAGAGAGTTTTTTGTTTTCTTGATTTAATTTGCTTTAACTTGATACAGAGAATTTTTTTCCCCCGTTAGTATTTCTGGGTAGGGTTACTGTGCAGATAATGGGAGCATTGTAGCTTAAGTTAACACAGTATGCCTTATTGCTTTAACTGTGATGTAAATAAAATTGGGGATTTGAGCTGATCACTTGCATAAACAGTACTTAACTTTCTCCTCCGTAGCTTTTTCTAGTCAATGGCTTGAAGGTGGACACAGAGAAAACCATCAGTTATCAAGTTCTGACTAATACCTTTTAGAACTCGGGTGTGCATCCCCTAGTGTACATCTTCTTACTGTGATTAAGATTCGTTTTCCACGATGCTACATTTTGTTCAGCTTAAAGTGTATTGAAGTATACATGTACAACAGCATACAAGACTTTTAACGTGTGTGTTAGCTAAGACATGTTAACAGCTCACTTTGAAATCTTTGTCTAGATAAAGCCTATGACACCATTCCACTTTAACTTGTGTAAAAACAAGGGAACACCTTTAACTCCATCCTTAGATGCTTGCCCAGGCATCTAACTTTTTTGATGACTCATAGTCTAATGAATAATTTTGTGCCCTATGTGTTAACCAGAAGAACTGAGTCTCTCCCTTTAGGGCTGTATTGGTAAGTGGAAAGTCATAGAACTGAGACTTTTGCAGATGCATTACTGCTGGAAATATATTGAGTGAGGCTTAAATCAAAATATGAATGTGCTTTATCTGTCTGACCAAGTAGGGTAAACATGAAAACAAACTAGTAGTTCTCACTTAATTTGGAGTAGATAAAGTGTCTTCCTACTAAATTTTATTGCCAAAGTATGTTTTATGGGTGGAAGGGACATTCTTTACTAGCTGATGTTGTGCTGACTGGAAGTGTGAGTGCAAGGTTTATACTGGGCATCACGGCTCTTTGCTTTGTATCTCTTCCACCTTTGCTATAAAGGAAAGTGGGTCTGAAACTCCTGGATGATTAGGCCTTCTAAAACTAGCATAAAAGAAAGCATTTCACCAAAATGTTGTTAGCATTATTTTTTGCTTGTAACCCATGTTGGTATTATAATCAGGAAGGGTGAGCTTGGCTTTTGTGGAATTCAAGCACTTCCCTGAAGAAAGATGGATTGTAACACATCCTTAATTATGTGTTAAGGATACACATCTGGAACGAAGCCTGTAATTTAACATTTTACATATATATATGTGAACTCATGAAGCAAATAAAGCTTAGGCAATTTGTGAAGCTGATGAGCAATGGCTGGGAAGTTGTGTTCTCCTCTGTCCTGCCAGTTGCAGGGAATGACTGGGCTAGAAATAGGGGAATCATGTGGGTGAATACCTGGCTTCAAGACTGGTATTACCAGAAGAATTCTGGGGGTTTTGATCATGGATCAGTTTATACAGCACCAAACAGTGTCCACCTGTCCCAAAGGCAAAAAGGGATCTTAGCTCAGGAGTTGTCAGGGGTTGCTGAGAGAGCTTTAAACTAGATTTGAAGGGAGGTGGGGACATATCAGGCTTGACAGAGATAAGGCATGGGAAGAGAAGAACCGTAAGACCCCACCCTAGTGGCAAAAGGAGGCTTAATAGGGAATACCTCGAGCACACACAAGCAACCAAAGATGTAACCACAACAGGATGTGGGGCATCCCTTTGCACCCCCACCGGGATATTGGTGTTGGTATCCTTAGAAGTCAAGATCCTGTAATAAGAAGGGAAGACCTCAGAGCCAGAGTTCCAGCCCGCATTTCTCTGTTCATCTCTGCCTCTGCTGGTCCCCAGCATGGAGTGTACAGAACTAGGTCTCCTTTTTGCTATTTGCCCTATTAATTATAGTAAACCCCCTCTGATATCTTCACTGGCACCTTCCAGTGAATTCCCTCAGTACTCTGGAAGGTTAAATACCAGTGGCATGTGCACATTGTTGGCAGTCCAATAGGCCCAATAACACAGTTTAAAACTGAGGGCATTGTGTTCTGTCTTGCATGGTATTTTCCTGTAGGCTTTTTTCAAGCCACAAATAAGGTGTTTGCTGTTTCTAAAAACAATTTACAACTGCTCATATTAGTAACTTAAAAACAAGAAGAAAAAAGAAGGGATGAGTGCTTACAGGATTTGTTTCTTAGTCACACTGATTAGTTGTTTGCAGACACTCAGTTTTGGAACCTTATTCGACAGTTAGAAGGCCAGAGATAAAATTTTCTAAAGCAAATGCATGATGATGGATGTTGGGTATCAAAATTAAAGTTGATGGAATTGAGTCGTTTTAGAAATGGGACTTCAGGTTCTTTTGACAGTTCCACCTTTTCAACACAGCTGAAAACTTGGGTATAGTTTAGTGTGACTGAGACTTTGTATTAGATGAAGTTCTTTAACTTTATCATGCAATCATGGAAGCTTCATTTTTCTTGGCTTCATGAAGGATGGTGGTCTGCTGGGCAGTGACTGTTTTATAAGTGAAAATGCAAAGTGGTTGTAGTTCTGTTTGTCTGTCCAGTCTCCTTTAAATCTTCAGTCCTGTGGGTGATACATTATCAGACCCATTCCAGTTTCCTGTTTATATAGGGTCTGGCTTTGATGTGAGTACAACAGATTAAGAAGCAGAAGCAGAGTTCCTGTTTTAGTACTTTCTCATCAAGATGTGTATAAGTCCAATGACACTGTGCTGACAATTATTGAAAACATCAGACCAGTAAGCACATACTTTTACATCAGCACCAAAGATTTAAAGGGGTACCACCTCAGAAGCAGCCCCAATACTTCATCTTTGGTCAAAGCTATGGATTAGGCAGAAATTGTGCATGTTGCTTTACATGTGTTTTAAGTTAAGGAAAATCATTCTGAAAAGACTGATTTGTCTATAAAGAGAATTTAAGTAAATAATTCTAGCATTAGATGAAATCCACAGTCTTTATCTTAAGGTCATTTATCAGCCAAAGGGATCCGGAAATTATTGATGGGCTTTTCTGGCAGTTTTTAGTTGCATTTTGCATCAACAAGTCATGCTTAATTTGCAATTTCAAAGTCTTTAGCAAAGTTTCTTGCCATTATCTCTTACTATGCTTTTTTTTCCTGATAAATTATAATTCTCCTCAACATAGAACTCCTCCTCCCTGGCATAGAGTACCCTGTTGCCGTGACTTTTGCCACTGTGCTAACTACTTGTTTGGCAGCCCAAGAATTTTGGTTTCAATGTGGAATTTGGTTATTCTTTGCATAATGTTCTGTTGATATGTTGCCTAGTACAGCAATACACCTCCCCCTGAGCGGTCTGCAAAACACATACCCTTCTGGTTCAAAGACAGACAATAGAAACACACTTGTTTTATGGTGATATAGCAGTAATAGAAAAAGCATTATGTAATTTTTTTTTCTGTTTGTAAATAGGCCTAATTTCAGTGGTCAGTGGTAAGGCTATTTTTGCAAAAGATGATTATGTAATTCAGAGTAAACTTGTGAAAAACTCTGCAAGAAAGTGAATTCTAAACAAAGTCCCATCTACTTGGAAGCTCCTGCAGGCAGGCCAGGACACTTTTTCTCTTGATCTGTAGCTTCTCTGGGGGAAAGCTTTGTGATGACCCTGCTTCAAGTTGTCTTTTCGAGTTGATAAGGAATACCAAAGTGTGAAACCCTGGAGAACTAGCTCAGTTCTTTCCCCCAGCAACACTGGCTGTAAAGATTGGAGCACAAATGGTGCTTATGATTGCCTTTTCAAGCTACATTCTGTGTTAGCATGTTTCCTAGTCTTCTAGTTGAATTGGTATGTGAACCTAACACACCATTTTCTCTTTGTGAGTTGGTGATGCATTACAAACTCCTGTTATTTTCTATTTGCTTCCTTTGGGAGTTTCATCAACAAATGATAAATATGTCTATGCATATGGATTCCATAATACACTATATAATCTAGCAACAGCATCTATGATAATTGTAGCATAATACCAATAAGAGAAAGCTTATACTCACAGCCCTTTGAATAATCACTTCACTGCCTGTTTACAATGTAAGTACAGAACTGGCTAGGTTTAATTTCTGCTCTGGTGTATGTTTATCCTGTTACTGACTTTGTGTTCCTTTCTGCTACTTATGGTTGTGTAACTTAAATTTACTTAATGATGCAGAATGTTTAGAAAATAGAAAAAGCATAGTTTGCTGTAAAAGTATTCCCATCAGAAAAGGGTTACTTGTCAAAAGTTAAAACTAACTAAGATCCAGTTGTGCATAATTAAACCAGGACTTGCAGTTGCTAAGGTGCACATGTGCACATTGGAACTGCTGAATTCAGGGGCAGACCAGGTTATCCTTATATTAGCTTTGAAGTTGTTATCTCTTGAAAAAAAAAAACAACTTAAAATGAAGACAGTTCATTCCACTGAGCTTTACTATCTCTGCTGAGGCACCATTACACTTTTCGTGGAAGCTTCCTTCTTCCCTCCCATCCCCAGTAAAATCAGGGCAATTTAGCTTCTTTTTAGAAAGAGCTCTAGCAGATTTTTTTTTATTTTTAAATCACCTTTACTGCAAGTCCTTGTGGAACCATAGGCTTTGGACAGGGGTCTTTTAGGTATGTGATGTGAAAGCAGATCTCGTTGTAGTAAATTCAGGTGAAATCTTATGTCTGTTTATATAATCTCCCTACCAATGAAGTAGAGGTAAGGAAACTCTGTGAACACATCAGATTACTGTGTTTATGTGTTATCAATCAATAGACCTAGGAAAACAATATGTTGGTCAGTATAATTCTGCAATTCATTATTATTGCTGAAATACCAGGATTTTCATTTTCCTTTGATGTCACTCTGAGGAGCTTGCAAGGTGACTGAAGACCCAAGTTCTTCTCCAGACAAATCCTTATACCTTCCGTGCACTGCACAAGTATATTCATGGAATAAATACCTTAGAGGGACTTTAAACTGTATAGGGGAGCCTAATAGGATTTAAAAGCTGTAAAGTTGGTTAGCGTGGTTTATGGCCTACTTGGATGGCTCTTGTCCTTTTTTTTTTTCAGGCCAAGGTCAGTGGTATAACTGGTGCTGTAAAAACTGCCTGTGAATAACCAAAAAGCCTAACACTGACTGAGGCAAGGCACTTTCCACAAGCATTTGTGTTGGAGAAGCACATTTTTAGAGCTGGGGCAGAAAAATGGAAGACTACTTTTGCCAGATCTAGATTATTGAAATTTTAATTATTTTTAAATTGCTTTTTCATAGCATCACTTTTTTGGAGAATTTTTTCTTTTTCACCTGTCTGGGAACTACAGTTGGTGATGAAAAGAGGACATTTGCTTTCCTGAATTGTTTGAGCTGATGCCCCTGGGTGTAAAATGAGACTTCTTTTACTGAAATGGATTGTACAAAAATTGTTACTTGCTGCTGCTTACTTCCATAGTCAGGAGGCCACTTAACACATGGTTTGTGACCAGCTGCTTTCAATTGGAATGAAAATGTTACAAGCCAATTATTGCAACATATAAATGACCTATTGAAACAAGACCACACCTGTGTTCCATGAGTATAATGAGGTGGGGGCTTCCATTTTGAGACCCTGTGATTACCTTGTTAATTACCTGCTGTCTGTTTCCCACAAGAGGAGCCGTGGGCTCTGCTGGTCCTCGTGGGCTGTCCGTGGGTGCCCAGTGGCAGCAGCCACTGGCAGTACATTGCTGCCAGTGTCTAGAATTTGTAGTACCACCTCTTGGGACTGGGTAAACTGAGCCTTCAAGTTGTGCATTTGAATGCTGCAGCCAACCCAGCCCTGCTGCTTAGGTCTTCTTTATCCTCTTAACACAAGTGCATGTTGAATTTCAGTCCAACAAGAAATGTAGACCTGTGCCAAGGCTTGTTTGGCATGCTGTGGGAGCAGGCTGTCACAGGGTACCCTTGGCTGATGGGGAGTGGCTGGAATGGTAAGTAAATACAGTCAGAATACTATATTTAATACCAGGTAATGTTTATGCCTGGTTTGATTTATTCCAATATTTATTTCCACCAGGACAGTGTTTTATTCTGCTTAAAATCCAAAGCGGAAGAGATATGGTGTGTATGTAGGTGCACGCATTTGCTGTGTAGCTGACATGTGTTTGTTGATACTGGATATATAAAGTGCTCAAGAAAATACAAAGATTGAAGCTGGGCTTGTATTTGTACTTCTTGCTGTGCTAGGTGTGATGCTAGATGCAAAGCTGTATGGGCAGGTCATCCACTGGTGGCCTTTGACAGTGTGTGGTGATGTTTGTATCCCAACCCAACCTCCATGAGAGTCTCCAATATTACTTTCTTCTCTCCCTCGTACCTGTGAAAGACTTCCTAATGAGAAGGTGCTTGTTCCCAGGCTGATGTGCTATCAGAGTCCTCACCAAAGGTGATTAGTACAGTGGTCTTTTCCTTACCACAAATGAACTCCTGCTCCCAACTCATGACCATGCACCACTTTTACTGTTTCTCCCTCTTCTCCTGCAGAATGTAAGCATCATGCCAGTGCATGTGTAATAAAACTTGAGGATCACTTAGTAGTTTGTATGGCGTTGTAGACATAGAAGTGGAGCAGCCACCAGCTAAGAGCCATGACTGTGCCACCTTTATCCATACACTGTTGACTGAGTGACATGTAACACAAGTCATTCCTGCACTGATCAGGCTTTGTACCTTAAACATGACAATAGAAAAATAAGAAATAAGAATTTTAAAAGTCCAACCACAACAGCTTACCACCTCAGCTTTTAGCAGCGAGATAGCAAAAGCTTTTTGAGTTGGCTGCTGTAGTTACTCAAAAAGAGTTTCAAGCACTTGCAATTTTATTGCTTCAAGCAGGAGGCAAAAACCCTGCCAAACAGCCCAAAAAAACTGCTTATAGAAAAAGAAACAATTTTAAGTTTAAAATAGCATTTTAAAAAGAGAAAAGCAAATCCCAAGGCTTATCTAGCTCTTGCAACATATCTCTAGGCAGCAGAAAGGCCCTTTTACCCCCCACATAAGTCTCTTTCCAAGTACAGAGGGCCAGAGTGGCAGGCAGAGTTTGGCAAACTATCCCACTGCTTTGCCTTCTGTTTTGTACGCATCTTGAGCAGCTTCATTTTTAAGCTTCAAGTTTTTGTGTGTGTAATTGGCATTTTAAAAATGAATAGGAGAAATAGAATGTATTTTATTGCTGATAAATTATTGGAGATTCTTATTGTGGAAAGGTATAGATGTAGAGGTAGGTTTTGCCTGCGTTACATGGGGTAGTTGGGATATAAAGCATGGGATCTTTTTTTTTCATCTCTGCTGTCTTTTACTGTAGGCCAGTGAAAGAACTTGGCAGTGTTTGTTTATCGTTTCTAGAATATGTCAAAACTTCCTAATGCACATGTTTTCCCGATGCTGAAATCAAGACACTTTAGGTTTGGGGCTTTTATTTTTATCCAGCCATGATGGCCTTGGAAAAGATGACAATCAATAAACTACACATTCTGTTTTTCAAGGTAGCCGTAAGAGTATGATAAAGGGAAAAGAACTGCAACTGTGTGAACTGCAGTTCATATGAGAAACAATTGTCATAGCTCTTAATGCAAGTGAAATGGACTGGAATAAGCAGGGCTGGAACAAAATAGAAATTAAGAAAAAAAAAAAGAAGCTTGACTCCCTGCCTTTAATCAGTAAACAGTACTGTGACCCTTGTAAATATGAAATAACCCATAAAAGAGCTCATGTTGCAACAACTGTTTGGAAAACTACATGGAATTGAAGTATTTGCATCTCTCAAGAGGCTGTTAATTTATAAGATGTATATTTTGCTCTGCTTGGAGGCATATATGCTGTCTTCAGCTGAGTGGTACTGTGCTGCATAATATTTGTCGTGTTTGTTGGAAAAGTTTAATTGAGCAAGTTTTAGCCTAGGATGAATATCAAATTCTGTGATTAAGTTTTGGGTTTGTCTTAGATACCGGGATCTAAAGTTCTAGACATAAAACTATGTAAAGCTCTCTAATGACTCTTAAAGGAAACCACAAACTGTTTCTTGAGCTGGTTATACAAGGAGTTGCTCCAAGGGACTTGGTCCTGCAGCCCTTGGAGTCAATAGCTGAGCTCCCATGGATTTTTGCGGTGCAGGCACGGCGCGCTGTGCCTCTCGAGGAGCCAGCAGAAAACAGCCCTCGTGCTCCCTCAGACAGTTCAAAGCGAGCAGAGCTGTCATCATCGCTGGCAAGGTCCAGGGGTAACGTGAGGACAGGGCGAGGCTGCCAGAGCAGTTCCCGGCGCTGAACTCTCCCAGGTCACTCCTCCAGCGCTTGCTCCAGCGGGGGCAAAGGCAACAGCTGGGATGAGCACCCATCAGCCTCCTGGGGCTCTGGCTGGTGGGCTCAGAACAGCCCTGGCCTTTGGGGCTTGTGTGCTCTGAGCTGTGCTTTGTGTTTCCAAAGGCCAGGTTCTCTTATGTGTGTATTTCATCTGAACTTTGAAAATGTCAAGCGTGTGTCCACGTGTTAGGGTGTGCAGACACTGCAGAACTGTGGCTGACCAAGGAGTGCTTGTGGCGCAGAGACTGTAATACCATTTCTGCAAGGTCTTATACCTGTATTGGAGGTGAGAGCTCATCATGTGCTCTGTGCACACATATTGTCTCAAAAGAAACCCTGCTGAAAATTTACCTTTGCTGCTGTCACACAAAGTGATTAAAAACCCAGCTCATGCATTTTCAGTTAATCTTTCTAGCCCATGTATTATTCAAAGGAAGGCTATCTTATGGAGAGTCCTATTATTCAACTGGTTACGTTGAATGTTGATATAAAACTGTAAATTAAAGAAGTAGCTATTCTCCTGCCCTATGCATGTGCTATCTAACCATGTATGAAAAAAGGAATGTGTGTGTGTGTGCACATGCCTGTGTGGATATATGTGATCTCACGGCCCACATTAACCTTGAAGCATTCACTACTGGTTCCATGATAGTCAGGCTCAGGATGTGCTTTTTCTTTGACAGTGCCATGTAGCAGTACCTTGATTCATGTTATTACTCTAAGGAATATAATAAAAAAATCCAATGGAGCCAGAAAATTATTGTTACAATAAAAGCCATTCAAATGAACATGCTTATTAACATACCTCTCAATTGCACAGAGACTAAAAGACAGAGAGTGTGTTCTCCTCTTCCATATTGCTCTGCATATTTTGTCATTATGCTGCAGAGCTGTTGCGACTGCTGTCTGCTGGTTATGATTTTCAAATCCCAGCTGATGATTAATACTTTGGCTCAGACAATTGTAAAAGGCCAGTGCTATACCTGCATATATTTCATGCTGCTCTGGCAGTAGTGATGTGCATTGCAATGCAGAGGGAGGGGCATGGAGGGTGGAAGGGAACTCAGAGAGAGGAAGAAAGAGGGTGTCATGCAAGAAATAATTTTCTCCCATGTGTTTTCCTTGTTTGTCAGGTCAGCACTCAAAGCACAGACTAGAAAGCACATTGCATGAATGTCTTGCATTTCTGCAAGACCTCTTAAGTTGCCACCTTGTACTTAGAAGCATCCTAAAGCCTCCTGTAAGGAGATGAAAAATCTGGGATTCATGGATAAAGTGCATTCGGTGACCTCAGGTAGAGTGGGCCAGGAGTAGAATTTCATCCAGAGTCTGCTGGAAACTGTGTCTTTGCCAAAGAAAGAGTGTTCCTGGGCTGACTGTGTAGGGTGACAAAAGAAGATAGAGAATGTAGCTTGTATGCTTTGTGGCAATGACAGGGTTAAATCCAGTAAACCACTGATGCATACTTATGTTACATAAATGTAATTGTGAGTAAAGTTGAATGAGAAATTAACAAAGTATCACAGGATCCCTGATATTCCTTGTTCTGTTTTCTAGCAGTGCTCTTGTTATCTCTTCTTTCTCCCATCTTCATTTGCTCTCTGTATAGTCACCTTTCCTTTTGGTATTTTCTGTAATGTCCATTTATCCCTGCTTTTCTTTCAGTCCCAGTGCCTCTCACCTTGCTTCTTGGGCCCATCTCTCAAATGTAAGCAAAAGCATTTGCAAAGTTGTAGTTCATAGATGATGTTCCAAAACAAACCTAAGGAAAATTAGTTTGGAGAACTAGTATATGCAGTGGTGCACTGCCTGGTGTCTACTGTGAACATGCAATACCTGATGCTTGTATTATTTACCATGTAAATTATCCGTCTGTGGAAAATACACTGGCAGGCCCTTTTGGATTGGCTTGCTGAGTGAGCTGGATATTTGTGAACCATGCTGTTATGAGTCGTACCCTTCCCCTTTGCCACTGAGGATGTTTGCTCGGATTGCAGCATTGTTTTGCTTTTGGCAGAGGCCGAAAGCTGGGAGCAGGAAGCGGCTGCACCCTGACTGCTGTCATTTCCCTGCACACCACCACTCCTGTTTGCTGCCAGCTGCTTTCTTACGGACACATCGCATGGGCTTTGGTATGGCCGGGTCTGTCGCTGACTCAGGGCTAGTCAGCTTTCTGTCTCTGGCTATCTGCTCGTTTCGTGCTGTTCTTTGCAAGTGATAAGGTCAGCCTGGGAAAACAGCAATAATAATTACAGAAATAACCGTAGGCTCTTTCACAATCCTCTGCTCGGACTGGGATACCAGCATTCCCTCTGAGTCAGTAAACGGTGGCAGCGGCTGGGAATGTCTCAGGAGGACAGTGGGGCGCTGGGCACACACCTCTGTTGCAGGAGCTGCAGTTCCAGCAGGATGCAAAGGAGATCCTGGTAGACAGATGGCTGGCTGCCTGCTTTGCAACGTGTCCTCTCAGACCCCAGTCTCAGTTCCTCCCCCTGTAAAAACATTCTTTATGTTTTGTCACTCGATACATTAGTTTGCTTTAATGCACTGCAACCCCCACATACATTTAGCAGTCTCTTTCTGCTTGTTTTATGGGGCTCCACTCTGTTTGGAAATGAATTAAAGCATCTGAAAGGCTTGGCAGTTTCATTACAGAAGGATGGTCCAGTCCAAATTAGTATAACTCATTTAAAATTGAAGTAAAATGTTTTAAGGAGAGTGATCTGATAAATATTGGCTTAAACTAATTGGATTTTCAATAGGCAAATTACAGCATTTTTCTCATTACTTAGTGCTCTTTAAGGCATGGTATAGGAGAGAGTACAGTTCCCTGCTATGGAGCTGAGGAGGATGAGTGAAATCCCTGGCTGAAGATGCTCTCTGAGCCTTTGGCTGCTCGTGGATGGTGTGCAGCTCAGCCCTTCAGGGAGCCTGGCCTGTTTTTGAAGGGATGCTGCCATTTTGCAGTTTGCTCACACAGCTTTGCTGACCCTCATGCTCATGGTGTGGGTGAGATGATCTGCAGGCTGTCACTGCCCTCTCCAAAGAAGGTGCTCACCAGGATATGCACAACATAAAGACCCTCGTGTTACATGCAGAGTAGTCTATTGGGTTTGTTTGCTTTGGTTGTTTGGTTGTGGGGTTTTTGTTTTTGTTTTTGTTTTTTTTTTGTTTGGGTTTTTTTTTTTTTGTTTTTGTTTTTTGAGGTTTTTTTGTTGGTTGGGGTTTTTTAAATACACAAAAGCAATGTTAATTTCTACTTAATTTCCAGAGGATGGGAAATCATGCGTGTCCTTTCAAAGTCAGCTTCTGTACTCTAATAAGCTATTACTTGCAATTAAGTAGCATCTAAACAAATATGCAGTTGGTATATTTTTTCTTTAAAAAATAGTATTATTGCAATTACAACAATCAAAAATAGAAAAATAGAAATAGGAAAAAAGCAGGGATTCTTAGAACCTTATCTGATGTTGGGAGCACTATCATTTGATTCCTTCTAAAACATGTTTTCTGAAAAGAAATTATGTGCATTTATGTGATTCTCAGTGCTTATTCAAGAATTCTCCTTTAAAAAATGTCAAAGCCAATGTCCTATGGAGAAAGGAGCTGGTTCTCAAAAATATATTCAATAAGGTATAAGAGCATGGGGCCTGAGAAGTGGTGTAGAGAAGTGGAACACCTTCTTATTCCTTATTACCAAAATGTTTGTATGAGTAGCAACAGTGTATTTTAGTGTCACTGTGGTATGAAATTGTATGTGGTTCCAATTAGATAATATTGTCAGTCACAACCGTGGATATGCAAATAATACCATTATATTCTTCTGTTTAATAACCTAAGCAGGGAAAAGTAGAGATGAAGAAGCCAGTGAGCCATTTATTTTTCTAATGCAAAACACCCTAAAGCAGAGCTTGTCTGTGGGATGTTTATTCTCTCAGTTTAGGAGAGTCAGTAGCTGACTGCATGGCTAAGCCACATAGGTGTGTATTTTTACAGGGCAAATTTGATGTATCTCACATGCAAGCCCGACCATCCTAAGTCCAGTATCCCAGCTGAAAACAGCTTCAGTCAGTTCACTGCATTTCCATGTGGTTACGATGGTGTGCTTATTTTTTGTTACCTTTTGAATAGATAATTTAAAATTGCTCTCTGTAGGCATGTTCTCCCTGCCTGTCTGCCTATCAGTCTTTCTATCTGAATGCAGAAGTATTTGATTAGTGTATTTAAAGTAATAAAGATGTCAACAATAGTGTCATATTGATTGATGTTAATTATAAGTCTTTAATGGCTCCTCTGGTTTGACCACTCTCCTTGCAGATTGTGATTTTATGGTTAAAATAATGCCCTGCTGTCCGCACACTTGGTCATAAATTGTGGTCTATCTTTCTTTAATGCCTTTGCATGCAGTGGTATAATTCAAATAACCTACATTATCTTTGGTAAAAGGAAGGCAGTGACTTTCATAGAGGTGATGGATGGATTTATAAGGACTAGGTAACAGACTGGCCAGGATCACATCAAATGCAAGGCTGGTTGTTCTGTTTGTGCATTGTCATAAGCAGAAACAGTAGGCAAGCAGTCTTGAATAAGTGATAATTTTCATTCAGTCCCTCTCTTTCCACTCCATGACACCAGTAAACATTAAAGAAAAGGCTGAGGCATGAATAGTCTTGTTTCAAAAGGCTAACCACTGTAGGTGTCTATTTGCTATACTGAACAAAAAGCTACTGCAGATTCTTGCTTTGTGGGCATTCTCTTGAAAGGAAAGAAAGGTCAGTGAATGTATGTTCATCCTCCAGAGGTGTATTGCTGCAGTGAGGAAATGCTACAGCTCTGAGAGAAGTCTCGTTCTTTCTGGGGGGGTTTAATCATTTTGCAAGCACGTGAAAGTGGAATTTCAGGGGACGGTGCAGGGATGTGCTCAGGGATGCTCTCATACCTGTGAATGTGTGTCAAGTTACAAGTGTTCATTTTGAATTAGCATCACTGTAGCGATTCTGAAGCACCACGGTATTGCTTTGGTGTTGGTGTTTGGGTCTGTGGACTCCAGCACAGCACGGAGAGTCCCACCACGCTGTGTGCACACAGACAGGGGCACACAGGTGCTGTCAGAGCAGTCTGTGCCCTACAGGCCTGTGATATAACTAGGGAACCTGGCTGAAAACCTGGATGTTTCCTTGGACCCAAAAAGCTGGGAATAGAAGTTAACTTGGGCAAGGTACAATTACAGAAAGTAGTTTTGTTGAGCCCTTATTTTGGCCTTTACTACTTGGTAGCTCACTATAGTAGGACTGTGGTGCACGACTGACAGCAAGGAAGTCTGAGGGAGCTGCTGCTGTAGAGGAGGGCTTGTTTTATTTTGGTTTTTTTGATGGTATAAGGTGGAATTCATAAAATTAGTTCTGAGCAGAACTGTAGCACAAACAATAGTAAAATACATCACAAAATTTCGAAGCATTTGGACCCCATTGCAGACTGCAGTTCCAATACTGCCTCCTGTGAGTAGACGTCTTGTATAGCTGTTGCTTGACCAATTACTATCTAAATAAGCCTGATTAGTATTTGTTTATTAAGCTAGATAGTTGTGTCACTTTTTTACAGAGCAGCAACATGGCTTATGCAGTAAGCAATATGCTTAAATGTAGCAATAAGTCCTACAAATGAAAAAAAACCACATTCTCCAAACCCAGGACTAAGCAGGATTTGCATAAAGGGCGTTTAGTCACTTGCTGCCAAATCTTACTAGTATTAATTTTTCTGACTCTGCAAAGCAGCGCTTTCCCTTCGCTGTTTTTTGAAGTGTATGCTTCCAGAAGTCTCATCAGCTGAACAACATCTGGCCATGAGTTGGGCAGGCAGTTGTACTTACAGATTTGGAGTTATTTTTGTTTCTGTCATCAGAGACCCTGTTGATGGGGTATCCTGAGCACATTGCCCATGTGAATTTTTTGGGTTGGTTTTGGGTGATGGCATGTTTAAGTTGGTTGTTGTTGGTGTTGTTTTTTACTTGTTTGTAGTTTTGTTTAGTTTGTACTTTTTTTTATTTATTCTGTAATTGATCAGAATTTTTACCTCGGTTGTGTGTGCTGGAGTTGGGCTGTACATCCACGTGAGGCTTTCTCTCCCAGGTCCTAACGGGCAGCATTCCCTGGTCCCACCTCCTGCCCTTTATCCTGCTCCTGTCCAACCCCTGGCTCACACAGGCAGCGCTGGTGACTCTCTGGGAGTCCAGGCCATGTGATGTGTGCTGGGGAGTGATGAGAGACATGTGCTTTCATATAAGCGCATCCTTTGCTCTCCAGGCAGAGGGGAGTCCCTTGAGCAGCACGCATGCCTGTGCACAGACATCAGCCTAGGCACGGAAACTCGTGCTGACCAGAGGAGGTGGCAGCAGGGCTGTCTGTTCTCTCACTATTTAAATATTCCTCTTTTTTGTTTATGATAAATTAGCAGCAGTTCCTGTGTTGGAGATGAAATTAAAAAAAAGAAAAAAAAAAAAAAAGAAAACCACCATAAAAACTGCAACCCCAAGGCTTCTGTTTAAAAATGCAGGTTAATCCTCTACAACTTTCAGAAACATTTCTGTAGCATGCTACTAATTAAGATAAGGTTATCGTTTTAAGTTATACCAGGAATGCAATTAGAGCTCTTACTAAGAACTGTAGCAATCAATTTTATACAAATTATTCAGACCTGGTAAGGTAGAATGCAATTTTAATAGGACAAGAGAACACACTGTGGTTTTATGAAATATAATATAGATTTAAGTTACAGCTGAATGCTGTACTGCTGCACATTCAGCAGGAATCCATGTATCCCTTTCTAAAATCTTTTTTAGGTAGGATTAATTCAAGCATTTATTTCTCTCCTTTTTCATGTTCAGTTTCAATTGATTTTTGATTTAGAAAAAGAACCATTTAAATGATGTACTGTGAAACTATAAATTAGTGTAAAGGAATAGGTGGTATGCTTACCAAATAACATAAATTTCACATGTACAAATGGATGCAAGTTGATTTCAGATGCCAATTTAGGATCTGTGTAGCTTGTTGATGTATGTATTTTCTGCAGATATGGTACACAAGGGTTCAAATTCATTCTCTGTTCAGGTAAGTGAAGGAAGCAGAGTGGGCAGGAGAGTGAGCTCTACTCCCACCAACCGCCCTGTGCACTAAATAGGTCGGGATGTTTCCTTATCTTTGAGCTACGGCCAAACCTCAGAATAGGGGGCAAAAAAAGAGTAGTGTTTTAGTGGAAGAACTAAACTTACCTGTTTTTGTGTTTGTTTATTTATTAGAATATATCCATTTCTGAGAACTAGTGTGCACATAGACGTGCTGTTGTGGAAGGATTTCTCAGTCTTGTATGTATAATGTGGTATTTTTATACCCGCATAGTGTCCTTCTGGGTCTGTTTTCCAAGAAAATTAATTCCAGCGAATGCTTGTCCTTTAGGATTTTCTGGAACAGTCATCTTTGCCATAATCACTTCTCGGTATCTTGCTCCGGTTGCCTTTCTCTTTTGGAGCTGTGCAAACTTGTATTTCTTGAGTTATACTCATGTTTTACAGATGCCCTTTCCTATATCTGTAAAAGTGGACAGCATTAAACTGCAGTTAATCTTGAGTGTCTGTGTGGGCTTAACAATTTAGAAGTTGAAACATGAAAACAATTATTTCTCAAGTGTGATCAAAAACTCAGCAAATTCAGAAGAAAAGCCTTATCTAAAAGGAAACAGAGCACGTGAAATGTGGGTGAAGGCACAATCCACCAACCTTAATTCTCTGGTGTGAAAACTTGGTGATCTGTGAATAAAATTGTCTATATGTAAAGATTAGAGGAAAATTATTTATACAAATGCACTAGATTATTTCCTATTTCACCTTTTTCAAAGAGATGGTTTAGTTTTCTATTTTAGGCCTCTTTTATAAAAGAAAATTTTCCTTAGGACTCGTAACTTTGTTTCTTTTCAATGCATAGTAGAAGTGTTTTTGGTGAGAATTGCACAGTCTTCTACAGGGTGGGAAATGAGAGCCTCTCACTTCTGCCTCCAGCATTTTTGCACAAGGCTGTCCATCTTAAAAATAGCAGTGTCTAATTAAATATTTTCTAAAATCTTCAGTATGTGGGCCAGAGAAAACCTATTGAGCTGTCTGTGTTTATTCAAGTCACAGTACTGTGCTGCCCAGAACCCTCTGTTGTCTACATTTCTTTATTATCTGGGCTGTACTTACCAACCCTCTGACCTTGAGGTAAGGCATTGCTTCCCTGCAGGGGTGATGCTGATGGCACTCTTCTCTTTTGGGCTGGTTTTCCCTTCACATGCAACCACAATCCATTAAATTGCTGTTTAATCGGGAATCTTGTTAGGTTTGATGGAATAATACCTGAAGCCTAGTCATTGTGGTTTTACGTTTCATTTGATTGTTGGCATGTGTCGTGGTTTAACCCAAGGTGGTAGCTAAGCCCTACGTCCTTCTCCCCCTCTGGAGAAGGGGGTATGTGCTATTACTACTCTTTTTGAGAATGACCTTGGTTTTCAATTTTCTAACATGGGAAGCTGGGACAGGGAGGCAGAGCTCTTGGGGACTGAAAAGTTATCTCTGGTCAAGCAAAGGCCACTGCAGCAGCACAGGTACAAATCAGTGGAACCTGCATGCAAATATGTATATATTTGCCAGTGATTGCAGCTTATGCCCAGACTCTGTAGCAGAAGTACTCATTTTAAATTGGTTAGCCTAACAAAGGGAATTTGTGCTGAGATACTGTGGTCCAGCTGAACGCTGATGTGCAGGATGGCCTGTTGCAGGCACAGAAAATGCATGTGTGTCTCTCATTCTCCCCATTTGTTAAAAAATAATGGGGTTTTGGTTTTGTTTTCTTTTAAGGAAAGTTTTTTTTGTCATTGTTTGTGTGTTTTGGGAGGGGAGTTTACTTGCTTTTAAAACTGCAAGTCAAGGAAAGAAAAGGATTTATGATTGTTACTCATTTTGAGACTAGTCTGTCTCATGTCAGACTGGTAACTCTTACTAGAATTTCATGCTTGGAAAATACTTTCATGTTGCAGACAAATGCTCCTTCATTTCCAAGGAGATGGGAAAGAGATACTTTTCTCTCAAAAGAAATTGAGTTTGAGCACTGTGCAAAGCTTGGCAGTTGCTTTCAGGATAAGTGAAAAGGCTGCTGCATTACACATATCCAGATGTTTTGATACCCTATCTGAAATTAAAATCCATTCAAGTCTGAAAAAGTTTTATTTTGGTTTAAGGGAGGCAAAGGCAGCAGGTAACTTGAGTATTCTATGTGGGAGAAGTGCATCCATAAATCTGTGTATTTTTTGAATTAGGTGATGGGATGGAGATAGTTGGATTAAGAAGGTAAATTTTAGGGGAAAAAACAACAACAACCCAGCTTTGATGGAGATCATCCTCTGTAGGTTGGGAGTAGAAAGATGTAATTTAGGACTTGTGGCAATTAGATAATCACTGATACTAGTAACAAATAAAGCAAAGGATGCACTACAGGTGCTTTATATTGTTCTCATTTCATTCTTCCAGCGAGTCACTTTTTATGTTAGCTTTCAGTTAAAGTTACGAGTAGGATTAGGTTTTGGGACACACGTGATTGGGGTGACCACTGTGGAGCAGAAGCCACCACTGCTCAGTATGGCCAGGCTGCCACAAGGAGCCTGTGGCAGGTGAAATCTTTCTCCCCTGCAATGGTATTTATACAGGTACTATATTCTACAAGGCTTGTTCAGGCTTATCAAGAGAAGGTTCATTAGCAGTGGTCGTAGGCCTTGTTATTGCGACCATAAGCTTACAGGTGAAGGTTACTGTGTCAAGCAAAGAGATAAAAGAGAGTTTGTGTTTACAGGAGGAATTCCTCTGTGCTAAATCAGAGGAGGGTCAGCCTTCATTAGCAACAAAAAAGGTCTGTGGGTGGATAGCATGGGTGAGCATCAGCTTAATTTATTGTTACACTGACAGTAAATGTTAGCTTGGTTAAAATGTCTAACAATACATAAAATATTTAACATTGTAAGTGCTTAACAATATCAGTGGAACACAGCCTGTTTGATGGGTCAAAATCTGATGAATACCAAGTTTTTCTAGTCTGGTTTATAGTGTGGTGGGTCATGTTTCCACATATCACATTTCACTATCATAATTCGGCAGGTTTTGTTTTGAGATGTTTTGAAAAGCTTGAGAGCACAGGATGGGATGCTAATGATGAATGAAAACAAATATTCTAAAGCTGAACCTAGTTATGGGTGTCAGAGTCAGAGGGACTGAAACAACTTTTAAATGGCAATTGAATGCAGAGACATTTTCAAATGACTTCTTGATGTTGGATGTAAGACCAGGAAACATTCCTCCTGTTTGTCATAATTATTTTTAGAACATCTCAAATTGTATCACAATTTGTTTACAACTATACCCGTCTATAGGACACAAATTAATAGCATGCATCTGAGGTTTTTGTTTTGTTCAGCCACTGTAATGTCTGTAGTCCTGCTTCAGAAAATGCTCTTTCCCAGTAAAGACCAGTTAAGTATGTGCTTCTGTCATACTGAAGGCAGTAGAATGTACTGGTGCTACTTAAGCTCATGTACTAAGTGCTAATAGATCTAGTTTTAGGGCTTTTGAATAAATTTGCTTTTCTTCTTCAGTTTGTTCTTCTGCCTTTGTTTTCATTTCTGAAGGCTCCAAATTTTCTTTCCTAAGCTCTGCTGTCACTTTGCTGTTACTTTTTTCCTCCCATGCCCCTGCCACGAGGCTGTAGGTTTGTGGTGAATCCTGCTGGGTTAGTGCAGCAGCAGATGAGGTGGGCTGCAAGCGTTTGTTAAGGTTTTGAAAGACGAACGTTTATAGGTTAACAGAAATATTCACCCAGTTACCTCTGTGTCATGAATAATAACCTAAAGTGCGCCATTTATAACATTGCAAACACAGGTAAGTTAGAAGAACGTTTGTAAGGTTTTGGGCACAAATACTTACACGTGAGGAAACACCAGCAGTGAAATTGTTCCTCAGGAATGTGCACATATTTACATGACCATTCACTCTCTGCATGCCTGATCATATATGCTTTTTTTTTTTCCTAGAAGTTTTCATTTCTTTCCCTGAGCAGGATGGATATAGCAAATCAATACACACCCACCTCTTTGGTTTTAGTCTCTATTTACTGTGCTCTGAGTTCTCTGCTCCAAAGAGATGTGATTTGTTGTCAGCTAATGTGTGATTATCTTACTAATCCACTGTCTGATTAATTTTTGTCACATCCTCATGAGATGAAGGCCTGATACTCTCCCCATTTGACAGACACAAAGCACTAGTTTAGAGTCTCCACCTGTTTAAGGTGTTCAGTTTTGGGATGCACTGTGTTGTACTACCAAAACAATTTCTATAGGCTTCAACCGTGATTGTAAATATTCACCTGCAGAATCTCAGCTTGGGGGCCTGAAGATAAAAACACACATATAGAACTTGTGTGTAATTAGGTAATGTTATAAGCCTCACACAAGGGCAGAAGGGGATGAATGATGTTGACTAAAATATTTGGAGGTTTAGCTGTAAAAAAACCCAACAAAACAAAAATATGTTAAAACATTAGCTAATTTGGGTTCACACTTGAGGAGAAACAAAAAGTAACACCCCGATGAACAGAATATATGGTTATAAAGCTATAAGACCTGTCAGTGGTAATACTTTATGAAGAAAATATCAACATAAATGTTATAGTTTGGAGAGAAGGACTCTTCTTAGAAATGTCTAAGTTTCAGCTGTCTGCTGAGAGCATCAAACAGGGTTTGAGTGTGTGGTTATTCTCACTTCAGTGTTATGCTTTTGGTTTCTGGAAGCAGTCTGTCGCACTTGCAGTTTGGTCCTTGGCCTTCTCTCACTTTTGGAAATGTGCCATACAATCTTTGTTTACAGTAACAAGCATGGAAAAACTGACTTCCTGACAGTAATGCTGAAGTCTAAGCTGAAACCACTCACAGGTGGAAAAACATAGTTCTTCCACTTTGAACTTGTAATGCGTTTGATGTAAAATACCCATCTAAAACTGGGTAGCTAACAAAAGGAAATCAGTCTTTTGCCCAAGACCAAATATTAACTGCTTTCTCAGCAGTTTCACTAAGGAGTTGGTTGTGATATGTTTCTGTATTTTTTTCCTTAAGTAGCATAAAATTTATAATTAAAAACCCCCAAACATTGGTTATTTAATTTTTAGATAAGTATGATATTAATTGACTGAGCAGGTCGTGGCCTTGTAGCTGTTGTACGTGCATCTCTGATCTCCATGTAGCCTCTTCATCTCGCAGCTTCCTCACAGGCAGGTAAAACACCTTGGGGTTTGTAGACTGGTTTGTATGGATCATAGAATCATAGACTGGTTTGAGTTGGAAAGTATCTGAAAAAATCATCTAATGCCAACCCCCCCCGCCAATGGGCAGGCACATCTTCCACTAGACCAGGTCACTCAGGGCCCCACCCAACCTGGCCTTGGCCCCCTCCGGGGCTGGGGCAGCCACTGTGGGCAACCTGTTCCAGTAAAGAAAAAAACTCTCACAGGAAAGAACTGATGGATTGCACAACTTCCTCCATTTCTGACATTTGCATCACTATTCCTAGTGTTCTATGTTTATTAATCCAGTACTAATGGCAATGAGACTTTATAAGGAAATTAGCGTATTTATATGAGGAATTTGTGTGTTCAGAGTAGATTCTCTTCTTGAGGTGCTGATTTACTAAACAAAGCAACATTTGAGTTTTGGAGCCAAAATCAAAGTCATGATGCAAAATTAATGCAAATCTAATGGAAGATTAGTGACACAGATCAGTGGTCATGTTTTTCATGGTGTAGCTTTAGCTTAGGTGATGTGTTTGTGGCAAGTAAATATTCCATAATTATGTCATAGGACTGTTATTTTACATTTGCAGGAAAACAAAAGGGAATTATCACTGGAGGTTCAATGGCAAGTGAGTTATTAGTGAAGCATTTTTATTTTTCTACAAGCTGTACCTTTTAACACTTGCTTCCAAACAATTTGTTCAGATTTTTTTTTTTTAACATGAAACAATAATTACAGTCCTCTGCATTAACTTATGGCCTGACCCCTTTTACACTGGCATGTGCATCGTGTCGCCTACTTTTGAACCATGAGAAGAGTTTGGTCTTGGGACTAACTTAACTGTTGGAAACAGATTTTAGTATGTCAGACGAATAATGGAAAGATTAGCTTTAAGAAAATTGGATATTTTGCAGTGTTGTTTGTCATTTGGTTGCATTTACATCATTGTGTCACATTCTGCTCAGCTAATTCCCCTATTCCTGCACCTCTCCAGGGCTGCTGCTGAAGTCTCTCTCACACAGTTTGCAGAGATCCAGCAGCAAAGAGCATAAACTATGCAGACTCAGTCCTTTGAAGTGCATGGGCATTTTCTAGCATACAACTATCAAACATGGGTGAACATTAAGAAAACATCATTCAAATTTTAAACATAGCATTTATACTCACACTGGAAACAGATTCTCAAATAAGATTAATGAGCTGGCAAACATAAGCATTTATGGTCAGTGTTCTCCTCTGAAATACCTGAAACATTGGGAGGGTAATTGCAATAAACTGTCCATCGCACACCCGTGTAAAATAGAATTAATGTGGGAAATTTTTCCAAGAATAGTATTGAATAATAAGTGAATCCCAACAAATTGTTCTGGTCTCAGATGATTGCAAGAGAAAAGTGCAGAATTATGGTGCTTCACCAGTTTCTTGTGATGAAGGTCTGTACTGAAAATGCAGAAGCTGCATTTTCCTGGTTTCTTTTTTTTGCATGCATTCACTAAGATGGTCTAGATAGTTTCTGGCATATTCTACTGGAAATTCTACTGAAAATGTGGAATCATGATTATTTTTTAACTGTTTGGACAACCAAAACATACCTTCTTTATAAGGCAGTAGTTAGACCTTCATTACAGGCACCATATGGTATAGCAGTGTCAGGAGATGGCTTTGAAGAAGCCCATCAAGTGCCAAAGGAGTTTAGCTGTGTTCACATAAAACTCCTTGAAGGATATCGTACCTTGCTGAAGAGGTGAAATGCAGAGAAATTGCTTCTGGGACTCGAGCTCTCAGATGACATTGACCTAAGTGTCTCCAGACTCTGGCAGTGTGTGTGCAGACATACCCCATGGTCACTAAATATTTTACTGGCATTTTGTGCAAAGTGTAGGGCACTTCACATGTCGGCCAGCAGCCAGCACAGCTCAGTACTTAGACCCATGTGCAGCTCTGTGGTTTTTGTTCGCTGACATATGTTTGTTTTGATTTGAGTCCATAAGGTCTGCACGCTTGAGGTTCACTTTGAGGTTTCAAGTTCAGTGAAACTCCAAGTTTTGCCTGACTTTTGGGTTGAAACCTCAAGCCTAATGATAATGCTTTCTCTATCTTCAGATTACAAAGGAAAAGGTCATTGAAAATCAACGCTAACTGCTGATACTTGCTGGGAACAATCAAATATTCAATTAGACAATTATATGTTCCAATCTGTTTCAATTGAAATTACAGCATTTCTCCAAGTTTCTGCTATTTTTCAATTCCTGCTTCCTAGGTGACACTGTTTAGTGCTACACATGGATGGCAATTTTTGACTATAATAAGCAAAAAGTTAAATTTACAGTTTGTTTTGTTGCTTCTGTCCAGTCTCTGCAGTGCCTGTGCTATGCTTAGCCAACGTGAAGTTCTGCTTCCCTTGACTTCAGGGAATAAGACCAAAAATGGACTTTTCCCAAAAGGAAGAGCTGACATCCTAAAGATGCCTGGGTAGCTTTCCTCTTTTGAATCCTAAGGCAGCTCCGGTGTTGAAGGGAATTTAGGTATTGATCTCCGCAACAGTGTGACTATCTTGGCACTGGGATCCAAAGTTTCATTTACCGTGATGTTCAAAGCATTGGACTTGCAGGGATCCGTGTCACATTGGAGTACTTTACCAAGCAGGAAATTAGCCACACAAAGAAGTATTTTGTTGAAAAGCATCTGAAAAATCACTCCACAACATTCAGTAGCCTTTAAGCAATCTTGAATTAAGATTGTCTTGAGCTCTCTGTAAATTACTCTAATTCGTCATGTTCGTCTAGAGCCCCCTCAGCTGCTAAATCTGTGCTCCAAAGCCTGTCCCTTGGGGACAGTTACACGAATTCAAGGTAGCCAGCATACCCCTGCACTAACATGGAGCAGGATTTGTGACCAAATGTTTGGGAACAGATCTTCAAATGCTGACACCAAACTGATATTGGGAAAATTTTTATTGATGACCTCTCAAGGAGACATCTAAAATAATCCCAGTTACTTCTGTGTGTTCCAGTCTAAAAGCTTTCATGTGAACTCAGGCAGTAATGTTGTCAACCATAAAGTTACCTGTACCCTCAGCTCTTCCCTTTGGACAACTTTCTACTTGTCCTTTCTCTGTATGGAGAGGGAGAACATGTGCTATGAGGCTAAACTGAGTAAGTCATTTTAGACAGGTTAATATAGAGCCTGCCAATGAATTGCTTTGAGACCTAACACTGTCTAATTGAGTAAAGTGCCCACGTTAGAGCTTTGGAGAGGGATAAAAGTGAGTTACCCATGCTCCTAACAGAGGAGCTAGCAGGGAGGTTATCCAAAGCATAAGAATTAGATTTGTAAGCACCATGTGCATAGAGCTGTCTCTCATATAAAGCCTTTCTTGATCTAAGTCTCTTACATTTCTGAAGGAATTATTACTGGTCTTTCTTTTTGTAATTCTTATCTCTTTCCTTCCCTCTTTGTTGTCACCTAACATGACTGTGCATATCTGGGTACTACTTAAAGGTATGTACATTGTGTGTCTGCGTAGGAAATTTTTCAGAAACTTGTGAAAAAGTATTTATAGATACTTTAGGGCCCCTTATCCAGGTCTGTTTGAAAAATGTGTCTTATTTATTCTGAATAAACCAGTGTCCTCCATGTACTGTGTTGGTTCAGCCTTTCTCAGATTTCTGAGTGTAGTTCAGAGTTCATACTCATAATCTTTGTTTTTTCTCCTGTTTATCATGGGTAATATATGATAAAACACTGGAATTGTTATCAGGGTGTTCACTAAGGTTTCAGTGGTTTGGCTAATAGTTGAACTGGAAGCATTTAGAGATTAGATGATGATCAGGTGGTAACAATTTGGAGGTGCCATTGATATGAGCTGAACTTGGTTAAATTAGTTTGAAAAAATCTCTTCATTCCGTGAGTCCTTCACCTTTCTTTCAGTGGCAGATCTAGCAAAAGGTACACAACACAGCAGTGCAGGGAAGGCTGCCTATGTAAGAAATAGAGAAAGAACATTTATTTCCTGCACATTTATTTTCCCAGGGAGGGAGATGCAGCATTAGAAAAGTTACAGAATCTTTCTCTCTGAGGATTTTCAGGATAAAGTTGCAGATGACTTGATGTAATGTTGATGATATCCAGGGGTTTCACTGGGTTACCTCCAGATGACCTTTTCAACCAACATATCTCTGATTGTAAGTCAGAACAGATAAATGAGCTACTGGTATCAAGTGGGAAAGATCATTAGCTTACAAAGTCAAAAACTGCTACAGCTATGTCTTAGAAACTAACGAGAACAGACTAAAAACCAGTCAAGGCCATATTATTATGACTGTTAGAGGTTAAAAACAAAGGGATTGGTCACCAGGACAGTTCCTCTTATCTTGTAAGCCAAAGCCCTGAAGACACATATTTTGCCATGCTCAGGCTCTGTCTAACTAATGTTTATCTTTTGGACTGAGAAAGTCATCCATAACCTGGATTCTCCGTATTAGCTGACACTGAATCTGAAAATACCGTATTGTATCTGTTAGCTGCAGTCAGAGTTTGGGTATACCAATGCTGGTTTCCAGTAGAGACTTGCCAGTGTTGAAATGATTAACCCCACAGATGAAAATGCCCTCAGGTGACTGTGGTAATCCTGCGATTTCTGTACATGCAGTCCTGTGGCTCTCCTGAACACGAACAGCATGCTGAGGCTGAATGCTACACTGGATTTTACATGGAATTTAGGCAACACCTAGGTGCAGCCCATTGAAAAAGCCTCTTTCTGAGAGGAGCCAATGAGAAGAAGCTGCAACTGCCTTGTGTAAATTTTTTGCAATCTGCTGTTGCGTGAACAGTTGGGAAGGTTGAAATCGGCGTGAAAGAGCACTCGGGTTTTGCTCCAATTGTGCTTCCCTGTGTCAGGGCTAAGCATCTCTCTTCTGGGGGAATTCTGTGCTTGATCTCCATCGTGTAACTTCGGAGCTTGCAATGGGATCCTGTGCAGAGCAGCTGTGCAGAGCCACGGCAGCTCTTCCTCCATTTCCCCGACACCGTGCACAGTTTCGGTATAAGAGCCAGGCACTGCAGCGTCGCGAGGTGGTGCCCAGCTTTCGCAAACAAAGACGGAAGACTCTGTGCCACCTGCTCTGTCACTTGAACAAACGCTCAAAAGGCGTAAAACCAGCTCCAAACCGCTAGCTGTTTGTTGGATGATAACTTTGTGAGCAGCAATTCCATCGATCATCAAGGTCAGCCTTTTTGCTTTTGTTTCTTGAGCGAACCAGCCCCTCGGTTCCATGCTCCTGTAGGCAAGATGGTAAAGCAGCCAAGGATGTTAACTGCTTGGTGCCCTGACGGTAAACAGCACTGCAAAGCTGCACACTCCTATTTGGTGGCTGCCAGTGGTGTCCAGATGTTTTTTCGTTAAACAGTGTGGCACAACACCCGTGCAGGAACTGGCATGCAAAATGTTTGCTTCTTGACTTGGAATGAAAGCTTTTGAGTCGGCAGTATCAGGAAAACATTGCCACCGTCTGCAAACCAGAGAGAGCTCTGTTGGGTTCGCACATGAGGGAAAAACCCTTCTGCTCACTTTTTCCTGATTATTTTGTGGGACAGTTCATTAACTAAAATTCCCAGCTAAGGAAACGGGGAATGCCTCTGTGTTTCTTGCTGTAGACGCTCATTGAGTGTGGAGCTGAGTGGGAGAAGGAGTGGTCTTGGCAAACAGTTTATTAACCTAAAATAAATTATTCAGAACACAGGTTTGGATACAGATTGCAGGGAATGATAACGGAGATGGCTTTCTGAGTCTGTTCACGTTAGGGAGACATGGAGTATGCTTTTCAGGAATTCACTTAAGTGGAATCAGTTTTGAATAATGTAGCCTGGAAGTAATATTGCTGCCATCCAGCTAGTGTCTGTGGAACAGCATTCTCCTGCCTCCTGAAGCATTGGCATTGAAGATGGAGATTGATATGGAGATATTTATTTTTCAGGCTTTTTGTTTGTTTGTTTGTTTCTTTTTAAAGGGAAATTCTTTCTAACCACTAGAGAGGGGCATGTTTCGGTCGAGACTTCTGTCCCCCCCGAGTGAAATAGTGGACCACATCAGCATCCAATTTGGGTGCGTCATGTGGTTTCTCATGTGATGCTGGTCTCACTGCGCTTTGGAGAGTGAGCCTTTGTGACTCCGCACTCTTGGACAGTAGCATTCAGCAACACAGGAGACTTTGGAGAGGGAGAGGAAAAGACACAGCCTCCCAGAAAGCCCCAAAAGCCCAGAAAAATAAAGTTACGATAATTTATTACAGTTATTGTTTCTTCTAAACTGTTTTGGCTTTTATTTTTAATTCTGGGTCTTCCCTCTTCTACGTTCCTGCAGGCGTAAAGCTGCACCGTTCGGAAGAAACCAGACTCTCTTTCCTTACAGCTACAATGCTGCACCGCTCTCGACACAGCCTGCTTTTCCCCCCTTTTACCTGGGCGGCTGCTGCTCTTTCTGCTGCTGCTGGGGCTGCTGCAGTCTTGCTGCCTGCGCTTCACCCTGCCTTGGCTGACTCGAAACTCTGTCGTCTGCACATTGCTAAGGAAGAAGAGCGATGGAGCTGCGTTTTGGTTTTGGGGTTTTTTTATTGTTGGCTCGGGAAGCAAAGGGTTGCGATATGTGGTGATTTTGGGGTTTTCTTTGGGGGGAGGGAGGAGAAAGGAAGGGTCTTAATCTAAGATGGGGTGGGTGAAAGCTTAAAGAAATATTATGTAAAGTAATCCAGAGCTCATCCAAGGGCATCAGCAACAAGAATCCAGCCTCTGCTGCTCCAGAGGATTAACATGGGGAAGCCACAGTCCTGCAGTCTGGTTTCACCTCAGTGTTGTGCTGGAGATGGATAAATAAGGTATCGGTTGCATCTGCCTGTTAAGGCAAAGCCAAGGGAGAAGGAGAGAGCGAGCGAATGCAAATGTGAGGGAAGAAGAAACACGACGTGCCGTTTGTCTGATTCTGTGGACGCTCATTGCAGAGAGGATGGCTCGATTAACAAAGCAATGGCTGGACCGAGGGACTGTAAATCGTAGCTTGAACACTCCTGATGCTGTCAAGGAGTGAACTGATGAGTTAGGAGGCTGCAGGAATATCCCCAGGGAAAACAGCAGCCACGCACTCTGTGTATCTGTGTATGTATGTCCTTTTGTGTGTGTGTGTGTGAACATGTACGGAAATGAAAGCAAGGTATTTCTGACCAATTTACAGAGGACGTTTGTCACTGTGCTGGGTCAGACTTGATTGCAGCTTGTATTTTCAGCTACAGCTCTACACCCATTTCCTGGCTGAGGTGGCACTTTGTGAGAACAGATGGTAGGCAGTATTCTTTTAAGCAATGTGAAAGCAGATCCTTTCTGCCTAACACCTTGAAGCACCAAATCTTCTGCACTGTGCTGGGAGAAACCATGGGGTTTCGTTTCTCCGTCTTAAAATCTCTATAAACACAGCTGTATTCAGTACAGTGAAAAATTCTATACCATAAATAGAAATGTGATCAATCTAATCAAAATAAATGCATCCCAGATGACTTCTAGACCAGCTGGATACCACAGTCATCAGATGACTAAATCCTCAATCGAGCATTTATATTCAGTGTTGTATTTGCATATCCCCCCCCCCCCTTTTTTTTTTTTTTTTTAGATTTTCAAAATCAGCCTCTATTTGAAAAGGATTCTTCGTACACTGAGAAAAGGCAATTGATTTCTGTGAAATGTACCTGGGCATATTTTTTACTGCCAAACCTGCATGGGGAAGACTGTGTTTTTAGGGCAGGTGGACTTGTCACAGTACAGGCACATTTCATTTGGTAGGCAGCTTGGCTTGGCCATATCTGAAAAATGCAGAAATAGGGGAAACAAGTGCTGCAGTCAGCTAGCAGGGCTTGGCATGGCTTCTAGCAGCTGCCTACTGAGAAAGAGGGCTTTTTTCCCCCCCTTTCCTTTTTCTCCCTTTTATACGACGCCATAGACCATAATGTCATCCTAAAATGTGTGTGAGGGGATTTCCCAGTGGTCATGGTGAGCTACCCTGCAAGACGCCTGTCTGGTCCTTCCACTATTTGTTCCCCAGCCTACAAAGGCAGCCCTGTGTGTTGGATTATATTTAGCCAGCTGTTGGATAACATTCTTGTGCTGGGGGCAAAGGAGTCTTATTACTCCCTAACTGTAGTTTTCTGTTTGCTTAAAGAAAAATAACTTTGGCAGTACAGCAGGCTCTTCAAAGGAGTTTATGCCACTGCCTATACCTTTCTGAAACTGTCATGTGCTTCTAACTTAGGCAGCTTAAAGCAAGCAAGAAGGGAGGAGGAGAGACTCTTAACTCACAGCTTCAAAGCTGTAGAGACGAGCAAAATGTCAGCAGCTTGTAATTAGGAGCCCACGGTTACGTCAGTGACTGTATCTCTCCAAGAACAGCTATGTGATGTGTGCCACAAAGCAAAGGAAGACTCTCAAAACCTGGTTAACAAGCCTGGTTCAAACAAGAAAGAGCAAAATGGATTAATGAATCTGCTGTGTTCCTAAATCAGATGTGGATGGATTACATGCACAAGGCTTGCTGAATTCTGCAGCAGTGGAGACTGCATTATCAGTTTGTCAGAGGGCACACATTCACCAGAAGTGCAAATCCTTCAGAAAAAATGCAGATGAACAATCTGTCCTTGAAAATGTCTTTCCTAGCTCCATCCTGTACAGGCTGCTGCATGTCACGGGGGCATGCTCTGAAGGAAGAGACCAGGGAGCTGCACACAAAGGTGTTTAAAAGGAAGGGTGTAATTAAATATAAAGCAAGCTTGCTGAATTTCTGTTCTGGCATTACAGATTTGATACTGAAATGCCACCCCAGAGAAGGCTGGCTGGGCTCTGGTGTGGTTTATATTAAGGCTTCTCTGGTGAAGAGCAAAGGGGGAGGGACAGGGTTTTGTGCAGCATCTTGCAGCCATGCAGAAGTCCCCAGGGCTGTGGGAAGCAGGAGGGATGGGCGCAGCCATGAGCTCTTAAAGACACATGCCCAGATCCCACAAAGGGGCTTTCTGACCTCTGCAATTATTTTTAGGCCTGCGAAGGCAACTCTGCAGCATTAAGCAGTGAGATTGCAGGGGGTGCTTCATCTGCTGCGACTGGTCTTTCTCTGTGTCGTGGCTGAAATATGTTTGCAGGGCTTTCACCAATACCCCTCCACCACATCCAGTGTGCACGTCTGTCAGTGTCCCTGATGCCCAGCTGGCAGAAGTCTGGGGGGGGGTTCCCTGCTCCCAGCAGAAGTCAATTGCAGTTAAGCTCTCTTGTAGTCACTCTTTAATTTACCAGGATAGGTAGATAGTCTTATGCAAACAGTGGGGTGGGTGGGTTTTGGTTTTGGGGTGGTTGTTTTTGGACTGTGAACACAAATTTGTAGGAGGAGGTGCCTCTGTATATTAAACCAATAGCGCTCTGAATTGTGTGTAGTATAATTTAAATATACCCCCTTTAATTAACAGAAGGTTACCAAAGCTAACATTGTCTGCGGCTGTTTAATTTACATCTTAGGTTTAGTCAGTGAGCATAACCTGCCTGATTAGAATAGTGTGTTCTGTGCAGCCAACAGGGTGGAAGGCGTTATTTGGTTTGTGTTAGTTCAAACAGCTGGTCATTAATGCAGGCCCCATCTCCAGAGTGAAGAGCTAGTGGACATGAATGGCTGCCTGATTAATGCTGCCCCTCGACGGGTCCTTCATCCAGCAGCGATGCTCGTAGCAGAATAATGCAGCGGGATTTGATTGCGCTCTGGCAGGGTAGTGTGTCATTGTGTCACTGCGCGAGCGAGGTTATTATGGGGCAGGGCAGACAGACGGGACACTGGGGTTACTAGACCGTGGCATTTTTAGAAATGCAGAGCTGACCTACTTAGAGTTATTCTTGCTGGCTGGCAGCTGCCTGGTGTGGGGCTCCCCCGGATAGGCTGCGGCTGTTGCTAGGGGGAATTAGCATGAATTTTTCCACATACAGACTCAGTGATTGAATGATAAAAGCTGACTGGAATTAAAGAGATTCGGTTCAGTATTATGCAGATTTATCTTCTCATTTTTTTCCCTCTCTGTCAAATGCATAAAAAGGAGCAGAAAACAGTTTGTTTCCATTTATTTTTGACCTATTTTTTTTTTCTAGGGAGGGCAGAAATGTTGTGAATTTTTGATCATAATTTAATATTTAGGCCATTGAAATGATATGATAGTGGGCATGCATCTTTAATGTATGGAACATTCAAAGGCTGTCTCTCTGAAATGAAATGAAATGAATATATTTTGTGTTCTGGTCAGACTGCTGCCTCTTTCTATTTGAAGCTATGTCAGATTCCCTCATCTGGAAAGGGGAAACATATACCAGGTTTTATTGCATAACATTACTCTTGGCTATTTTTAGCTATCTGTACTTAAAAAAAATTAGTCCTGTTTACATTAGTGGATGAAATTAATCCCCAGGCTATGCCTCATGTATGTGGAGACAGATGCCCAGGGTAGCTGTGGCATTGTGTGTTATGTTGTTCTGAAAGGTGTTTATATCCTGCAGACTTATCAGCACTGTATACCTAGCAGAGTACTGATGCCTGACATGTTATCAGATCAATGAGAGAATGTCTTCTGGATTTTGGAGTCTTTTTCAGGCTTTTGTTTGAAATTAGATTCTCTGGATGGCATTCCTTTATTTATCTACATCTGCCTAAAAGTGTTATCTTTTCAGAGAACTCTGTTCTCCCTTAGGAAGCAAATAAAAACAATACTCAGTGAAGAATCCTTTGATGTAATTATGGCTATCTCCTTTGTTATTATCACTAATTATAGAAGATTTTTGTTTAAATCGCTATTCCCCTCTGTATGTAAAGAAGTTCTAATTTAGTGCTTATAATTTTAAGTTAAATTTTCATGGCAACACATCATGACATCATCACATTTGAAGAAATGGGAATTTTCAAAATAAGAGACAGTGGGAGATGGGGGAGAAGGACCCACATGTCTTTGCAATTACAAAATAAAAAAAAATGTCTCGGTGCTGAAAATTAATGAACTCATTTTTGTCTGAAACAGTTTAATTTGAAATATTTGGATGAATGAGGTACCTTTTAGAGGACTGTGAGCAGCCTGCACACTTGAGATGCCATTTAGAGGAGTATGAACTGCATGTCTGCCTGGACAGTCAGCAACCTCCCTGGAATCAGTGCTCTCCTGCTCTGGCCCCTGGAGTTTCTTGGGAAGGTGTGAAGAGGAAGAAACTGGAAATGGAGACACAAATTTGAATGCATTTTGTGACTGAGGCAAAGCATTCATTTCCTACAGAGCTGAATGTCCTATGTTTCTTTCCGGGCATTGATTCATTACTGAAATGATCCTATCACTTCCTTCTCTGCTCTTTCCTGGTGGTCTCGTGGAGGGGCAGATTTTTAGAGAAGTGAAAGTGAAGAGGAGCACTACTTGATGCCCAGTAGTTGTGTTTGCTTTGTCTGTCCCTGGAGGTGACTCCAGAAAGTGTTGGGTCCACTTCCCTCAGCAGTATTCTCTTTATCAAAATCTGATCTCCTGCTCCCATTTCCCTGCAGGATGCTGCAAGATGCTGGCCAACAGACTGCCTTTGTCTGCAACTGTCTGTTGAGGTTGTAGCCAGCTGGTTTCATCCTGTTCAACTGGGATATTCACTGACTTGGAAATCAAAATAAGAGTGCAATACTATATTAATGCAGAAACCCATTTTCTAGAAAAAAAATATTTGAGGGTTATCTTATTCTGGTATGTTCATGCTAAGAAAGAGGGAGTTTGAAGAAAAGCAACAAACAAGGTAAAGCGTGGACTCTGTGGAAAAGTGTTGTATCCTTGCTGTTTATTTGGAATTTCAGCACAGTGCATATTTATACCAAACATCAAATCAGACAGTTTAACAAACCATCAAGTGACATATTAAATATAAAAAATGTAGTGCACGAGAAATTGTATTCAACATTAAGTTACTTCTCTCAAAGTCCCTTTAATGGGAATTATTCCAAATAAATGAATGTGTGAATGATCTGATCATAATGTTTTGGGTAATTATGAGTAGCAGAAATATGGAGTTAATGAAACAAAACCAAAATCTGAGCTCCGTGTGTGTGTGTAATGCATAAGAAACAGGACAGCAGAGGAGTTAGAAATATATGTCTGTGTTGAAAATATTGTCAATTGTACACATTCTTTTGAAAAAAAAAAAACCATGTTAATCACTTTCTGATGATCTTCTCTGAGGTTTCTATTGTTGTTGCAACTTACACCTCCTACCTTGAAATTTCTTACCTACAAAAGATTGCATGTGTTGTTCAACATTCTTGTACCATGACCTCTCCTGTGAGCTATGAAAGGTCTATTATGCTGAGTTTCATGCTCTAGGGTGGCTAAATGAGCGCTGATTTACTGGGAGCATATGCAGGCAATAATTTTTATTTTTTTCCCCAGTAAAATACTCAGAATCCTGCCTCTGTTTGCAGCTGTGAGGTGGCTGTGCTGCTTGGTGTCTTCCTGACTTCAAAGTCTTGGCCGGTCATGGATTTGTTGGGAATTTTGTGATTTTATTGCAACTTTCTGTTTTCCTGAAAATGGCCAGAGGATATGGGATATAGAGTGACCCATCTAGATTCCCATGAAGGGATTGACTTGACTCCCAGCCTTTACCTCCTGCCAGGGCCATACAGATCAGTTATTCTGCAGCAAATGTGTCTCAGTTCCGATTTCAAACCAAAAGTACAAGGAATTGTATCATATTTCTTAAAAGACTGGCAGTTAGCACATTCCCTTTACTGCAGTGCAGTAGGGAATACAAATGTTTTACAAATTAAAATAATCCTTACAAGATTTTTTTTTTTCCTGTGATCCATTAACATGGAAACAAATTCTGTAACAAACCGCTGTCAGCCAGGAGCAGCACTATTGTGGCTCCTACATCCGTGCTTTTCCTGCATCCGTGCCTGTGTGTGCCTGTGCACTCAGAAATGCTGCACACATGTAGCGTGTGAATGTTATACAAGACACAAGCATAACTTACACAAGGGCGATGCTGAAGCATGTATATGGTATGTAATCACAGCTGTCTCAGTGTAGTACTCAAACCTGTGCCTCTAGATATATGATGCTGTTTGTTTATGACGAAAAGTGGCTTGACATAAGATTTATGCAATTCTCATGTGTAGTATAGCCATTGTGTTAATGCTGTCAGCCATTCACCACCAGCAACCACAAAAAAATCAGCATAACATGTAGTGGAAGCATAACAAAAAGGAGAGTGTGGTGAAAAGCGGGGTGTGCCCAGATAGGTGCATTTCATGGCTACTTGTGCCCTTTTTGTAGCCCGTAGCAATGTAACATGAAATGCACGATGGGCTGTCTAAGAGGTATTTTATATCATCGTTAATTCTTCCCTCCTGCTCTTAGGCCACACCTACTTCAAAAGTGAATCCAGACTCAGATCCTGACAGAGATCGTGACCCTGTTGAAACCAATGGCTATTTTATCCTGGAGTTCAGTTGGGCCAGACTTTCATCTCTGGTATTTTCCCCTAAACATGTCTCTTTTTTTTTTTTTGTGCTCTTGCTCCAAAGTGTGGTGTTTCTACTTCTGCTTTTTTTTTCCCTCTCTCTTCTTTTCAAAATGCTTTGAAAGCTAACTTTTTGATTGAGCAATATACTATAAATTTGCTCTTGAGTAGGAGAAAATGTGGGGAAATATCACTTCACTGCTGAGCAGTAGGGTTGAGTTGCAGTTAGTCTCTGCAGTTATGTTTTTCTGAATATTTTTGCTTTCATCATAGAATGTCTCTAGCTTTTAATGAAATGGAACAACCAGAGAACAAAACAAATATGCCAAGGAGAATCCAGTCTCTTAACAGGCTGCAGAAACTTGGGTAATGAGATGGCTAGTGTCTTGACATACAAAGTTAAGGCTCTTAGAAATGTCAAGGAAAGCAGAACACAGCAATTTTTACAAAGAAATGCCTTCTAGCTCTCTAGCCACTTTTACTGTTGTCATCATTAAAGTTAATGGTGAATTCTTTTTTTTTTTTTTTTTTGACAGTTTATTGTTGCATAAACTGTGCTCACACCAGTACTCAAGATGTTCATTTGGAGGCAGGTAAACCACATTTGTGTCTGGGTTTGCTGTGTGTTTCATTGTTATACACAGACACAGTAGTTAGGCTTTTCTGAGGTCAAAATGTTTTTGATATTTCAAGGAGGTGTTTGAGATAATGGCAGTTAGTAGAGGACAGTGGTGATAGATTTGGAGAGCATTTTATAATTTAGAAAACATACAGAGTGGAAGAGGTGGTGCATTGCGCTGCATACTTAGTTTGGTTACGGTTGAAAAGAATGGCTGGTGAATCTTGATTTGAATCTCCTGCTCATGACCTCTAATGACGGCAATGCATTATAGATCTCTCCTGCAATTCCTCTCTGTGTGCTGACACACGTGCACACCGTTTTAGCTAAGCTGAAATTGCTGGTGTCTCATCTCTAGCAGCTCTTCTTAGTACTCCTTTGAAACTAAAACCTACAGTTATTTACAACCTGCAGATGAGATCACAAATTCCAGTATTTTTATTTGGGTCCCTTCCAATGGTTGGTAAGATTGTGTCCCTTTGTGAATTTTATGGACACATTCTTTTAAAAAAGGAATAGAAATTCCAGTGGACTTCAGTGCCCTATTTGCTGTGTCACAGCCATTTGATCCTCTTTCCATGGAGAGTTTTCTGTTAACAGCCAGGAAATTGCACACTTACCTTCACACTGAACCTGGACTCCTTGGCATTCCCAGGATTTTTGTGATTGTGGAGAGATAGATACTTGAAAATGTTAAAAACAGTCTCCTCTGGTGCCTATATTTGTAGTGTCTGTTCACATTCGATAGAGTTTAGCTAGATGAGGCATGATGATTAAGCACTGCCCTCTGCAAGGTTTTCTTTTGTTTTTTTGAGAGTAATCCCATTTCTTTTAGGAACAAGTGAATGGCAGGCCAAGGAGCCCCAACAAACAGATGATATTTGATTTTACCAACCAGTTATTTATGTTGTGATGTGTTTCTAAGAAGTAGGACAGGGAGCTAATGCTGTGCAGATTGACCTGGTTGTGTGTTTGAAAGCAGTAGATCATGTGAAATCAGAGCTACAAGACTGAGTGAAGTCCTGGCCCTGGGGAACCATTGGAGGGCTGGGTTGACTGGGGCATGGTGCCTACTTGCACAGAATTTCAAGTACTCCCAGCATAAGTTGCTTTCTTTGCTCAGCTCAGCCTAACTGGCCTAACGATGGCATTTTCAGTTTGGTGGTGATCGTAAAGAGAGGCAATACCTTTTATTTAAACCACTGCTTTCCCATAACCCTTGGTTTCTTGTTAGACTTAGGTAATCCTGGCTACCTGTTATTAGCATTGAATATACTAGGAGTTTGGAGCATGCAAAGAAATCAGAAAGCAGCCAGGATTTTGAAACAGCAGTGTTATATAGTTGAAGATTTCTAGATGGATTGGACATTGAAGACATTTCAATTGAAGGTATTTTCAGTTAGAAGAAATGCAGGGCAGTGGAATTTTGACTGTACTTCTGTGCTGCATAACGATGGAGACCAATAAATTCAGTTAAAACTCTGAAATTTTGATCTACAACCAGAAAAAATCACCCCTCTGTTCATCCATTAGGTTCAGTTCTGCACAGGCCACAAATGGTTTACATCTTAGCTTATCACACCTATTGTGTGCAAAGGTTCTTAAACATTTGGTTCCCCTTGTCATTGAGCCCTAAGGACTTAACTGAGTGCTGACTTTTATGAGGTCTGTGATTATTGCTGGATTCTAGATGGTACCCATGCCTTCCTGATAGCCACTAGAATATAATTTCATCTAAGTCCACACATAGGCATTTTCTTAGAAAGGATGAAATGGCTTTTTGTCACTCCTTAATCCTACGTCAAAGGGTAGAAAATGCAGGGCTTTTTCTCTGTGAGCTGGATGGACATCAGAGACTCTTCTCTCTCTTTGGGTCTCACAACCGTGCTTTGAAATGTCTTTTAAAGAGATGAAAAGGGTGTAGCTGTAGCTTTAAAACCATGAACTTTGCACATTACTGAAATAAATGGTTCTCCCTTTTATTCTGAAGACCAGGTTGAGATAATACGCAGAAGGAAAAAAAAAAAAAAAGGATGTCTTCTATTTTATTGTTTCCTGACATTTCCCTCCCCCCCTTCCCCTCCCTTAATTTATTTTTGGGGTCTGCAAAGAAAAGCACGCTGAAAAGCCCCAGTGTATTGATGTGTGAAATTGAAGGAGTTACTCATTCTTATGATCCAGCCACTGTGCCCTTTGACAGGGTTAACATTAAAAGAAATATACTGGAAAACATGCACCTAAGTATGAAAAATTCCTTAAATTCAGGGTGTGTTCATACAAAGTGAAGTCTCTGCAGTGTGGAAATCATTAAACCTGATCCAGAAAAAATGCGAGGTGCCCCAGCCATTGAGATGTGAATCTCTTTAATCCGCACAAGCATTAGAAAAATCTGAAACACGTGAAAGTTCAAAAGCTGCAAAACCATTACATGACTTCTTATTCATTTCTCAAATATTGTAACTTTCTATTGAACTGTGAAAAGAGTTTTTCTTGTTTTTTTTTTTTCCTTTCATAAGCAATAGATCACTCACTAATGTTACTGCACATTGTGAATCTGGAAGTGAGTTTCACTTGGTTACGTCTACTTGGATTTAAATTCTTGATTTATTTTAGAGCATTTATGTAGCATTTCAACAGTTGGTAACTTACACCTTTTCAGCAGTTGTTGTTAGGAAGGGGGTAAAGGGCAAGACTGAGTACAATTTTTAATTATTTTTAACATCCCAAACAATTTCACAGCAAGTTTAGAGGTAATTTTAGTGCCTAGCTCTAACTTTGCATGAGTATTGTATGCGTACTGACCAAAACCCAAACCAAAGTCTAACAAAACAAAGCAATAAAAAATACTTTTTTCCATCTCAGCTTTACAGTTCTGAAGTACACCAAGAGAATCTTCAAATTCGGTGAAAATTTACTTAAGAGAAAACAGTAAATTGCGTTTTGTAAAGGGACAGACTTGGCTGGTAACAGAAATGCTTAGCCCGAGGCTATCCTGCTACCAGCAACCTTCTAAAGTGCACATATGCCCAGCTCCAAGGGCCAGGGTATTCGTGCCTGGTCCCAGCCTGTTCTCTTGCTCCTGCAGCAGCCAAACCTCCTGTGGAGGCTGGGGCAGTCTGGCAGATCTGGCTTTCTCTCTGTGGGAGTATTAATTTGTTTTGTATTTGCAGTTGTAGTGTTAGGCTCATTTTTGATCCTTCTGCCCCTTCTGTTGTCGTTTCTAGCAGCCCTAAAATTTTCAGAGTTGTGCCTCACTGGGGTATGAGCTCTGCTTTAGGCTGTTTGCTTAAGCGGAGTACTTGTTGAGATAGAGCTGCTGGGAAAGGGGGGGTGGTCCCACATGTCTGATGGGTCTGTTGTAGGAGCTGCCAGGCATGCACTGCTACGCTGCAATGTCTGAAACAATAACAGTTCTTCATGTATGGGCTAACAGGCTTTCTTAAGGGTAGAAAGAATAGAGAGTTTTGGATTGATTTGCCATTTGAAAATCAGCCAAAAATGTTTGTCAGTGAAACTCCTGTGAGAAGACAGTAGAGTGATTTAAAACAGTTGGAGCTGGTTTTTAAAATGGCAAGCAACTGTGGAAGCTGACAAAGAGACTTTTTGATTCTTCTCCCCACAAAAAATGTCATCTACCCTTAAAAAGACAGAGAGAGGCCTACTTTCCACATGAAAATAGTTGGCAACTTGACTTTCACTGACTTGCCAAAAGATGTATCAGTGGAGCTGAGGTAATCCACTAATCTCTGAGGTGGCGATGCAGAAAGGTGCAAGTGGGCTAGAGATGGGGGTACCTGCAGGAGCAGAGGGAAGGGTGAGCCGAGAACTCTGGGGTCTCTGAGAGAGACCGCGTTCTCAAGCAATGCTCATCATTTAGAATTATAAAACCTAAATAAAACAAATGTCTCAAATCTGTGCCAAGACTCAAAGAGTTTAAAGGAAACATAGATAAGAATTAACTGTATTAATTCTGTCCTTTTCTGCCAAGGCCTCAAAGCACAACAAAGGACTATTGATCAAAAAGGTCGTGCAGAAGAGGGCAGGGTTTGAAGAAACTGAATTTAAAATAAAAAAAAAAAGCCCAAATGAGACAAATGCAAAAATAGTAACTCAGAGTTGAACGGAGTTCTGTGCATCAGGCACTTCTCATTTCTCACATGCATTCATTTGTCTGCACAGATACAGTAAGTATCTGTCGTTTTCATGATTTGTACAGTGACACCCCCCTGTAGTCTCCAGAGCTTGAATTGGTGACTAACTACATGTATCCCTCTAAAGGAGGTGGAAAAGGGAGCATAAGAAAACATTGTGCCACCCTTCGGTTTTCCACTTGATACTTTTTTGCTCTACAGGTCTTTCACGGATACTTAAAGCTGCTCACATGCCAAATGGTAGCCAGTGGCTACTGACCTATTACTGTCATTTTTAGGACTTCACAAGGCAGCAGCTGCTGATAAGGAATATTATATGAACAAGCTGCTGCTATCTTGATCTTGACCAAAAAGGTTTTTCTCCCCACTGGAGGTTATGTGGAAAAGGGGAATAAGTCTTTGTATCTGGGATCTGCAAGTTGTCAGCATCTCATATCCTGAAAAATGTTAAAAAAGGGCAGTTTTCTTTTGTGAGTGCTGCTGTGAAAAGATTTTAAATACAGAGATTCTAGATGACAATCTGCTAAGTGTGGTTGTTTTCTGGGGACAAGCGGAAAAAGAGCATTCCCTGTGAATGACAAGTGCCAATCTCATAATGTCATGTTACCATTGTGGATGAATAAAGAAAAAGACCCATTATATGATATCTAACTAGAAAGAAGCTTAACAAAGAAACACACTGTGTTGTTAATGAGAGGAAGGATAGACTTGTGGTTAGGGCACAGGAGTTGCTGATTCAAATTTCTGGCTCTGCAAGAGACTTCCTTCGTGACCTTGAGCCACTTGTGTCCTGCCATGCTTCAAAGTGGCAGCAGCACCCAGACTGGGGGATAGATTTCCTACAGAGGTGGTGTCCTGTTTGGGCAGCCAAATGAGCACCTAAGTGGCCAGATCTTCAAGGCGTTGCAAAGAGATCTTGGGAAAATCTCCACTAGAAGTAGGAAGTGCAGGGCTTGGACATTTTCCTCCTCTTGTTTCTTTTCTATTTTCCAAGGAAAAATCTTCTCCCTGCCCCCCCACCCCCGGCCCTTTTCTATTTTTTTTTCCTTCTTCTCTTTTTCCTGTGGAACTCTGGCTCCAATGCTGGTTACTGAGCATTTGAGAATCTGATCCTTGACCTCTCGTGGGATTCTGACTCTTAGTCATCTTAAGGCATGGCTTCCCAGCTGAAAATGGGGATAACAATGCTTTCTTTGTCTTGCTGTCTGCCAGTTTTGTCTGTTTAGACACTGAGGCATTGGGAATAGGGATAGCCTTGTGCAGTATACAGGTATTTAACCCAAATCTTTGAGAGGAATTGGGAGAAATGGAAACCTCAGGCAGTAGCGTGATGAAAAGGAGCACACAAATGATGCTAAAAGCAGTGATTTTGAATAAGTGATGAGCTCAACTCAGTAGTATTAAAGACTGGCTTTTCTTGTTATAGAATGAGAAGGCAATTTGGGTCAGAGTCAGGATTTCTTCAAGACTTGGGAATGTTGTGATCCAGACCTGTGGGTTAACATCTCTAACGAGACTTAGATTAGAGTCTGTGTTAAAGTATGTTTTCAATTATATTCTGTTAAAAAAGTAGTGCTGAAATTTATCTTAAGTTGCCACAGTGCTTCAAAGCCTGGGCTTTTCCTCTCTCTTAAGTCCTCGAACAGACACAGGATGTGTATTGAGGCAAAACTGTTTCTAATTAAGCTGATGCACTCTTGTTCTTTAATGTTTCAGGATTTTAAGTTTAACTTAAAGAAAAATCCTGTAGCCAGAGCTCAGAAGGAAGAGCCAGATAAAATTGCCTGGAAAGCAGTCATTTGCCCGAATTCCTGTGACTGTATCGGGTCAGGTAATCACGTAGCACAGGGCGACACACAGCCAGGAACTTCACCGAAATTCTGCTGGACAACACTGGCTGGGCATCCTGCTCTTCCCTCTGTCAGGTCACTGAATATGTAAGAGGGACTTGGAGCATACAGGTTAGGGGGAATAAGTCATTCCAGCAAATTTCTCTGTCGCTTGTACCTGCTGCCAATTTTTGCTGTAGTAAGTGTGACCTGTCTAGTAGAACTAGTTTTTTGACTTCCAGGTGTTTTTCCCTGCCTAACTGAAGCATTCCCCTTCACTACCCATCATTTTGTGGAGATCTATGCTGAAAAGTTCTGTCGTGCTGAAGATTAAAAAGGGCTTAGGAGGGTGCAATAAGGTTTCTCAGGTAAATGTATGTACACACACAGCACATTAACTGTTCAGGTTCCGTTCTCTTGCTCAAGACAAATACTTGCACACTTACATTTGACACTCTTATTTGTCAGTTCTTGGAGCTGCTGAACAACATGCTCTAGTGATCTTCTGTATGTTCTCTGTCATATATGTTGCCTCCATTCCTGTCCTGCTGTGCAAACACCTCCCTGCTGAGCCCCAGCCAGCCGGGTTGTGCCAGAACTGCATTTGACTCATGCTGTTGACTGCTTTGCAATGCCTGGCCTGCTCAATTCTGTCTTCCTTCAAGGACAAATTTAGGACTGCTCAGAACACATACTCAAGCTAAACTATATGTGGAAGATAAAAATAAATCTCTGCATTTTCATGATACTAGATGAAGAATGGAACTCTTGTGACATGTGAACAAATGGTCAATTTCTCTCTTTGGTCATTACCCTGCTGCAGGAGTGTGTATGACTGGCAGTCAGTGCTGAATGAGTTTTGGGTTTTTAAACTTTACATTTTGGGGTTTTGTTGGGGGAGGGGTTGAATTTTTAATTTTTTTTTATTATTATTTTTATTTTTAAGAGTGAGTTTATTGTGGATAAAAATGTTACTGAAGAAATCCTCCTAACATTGTCCACTTAGTGAAGAAGCTGGTGCAGGTATTCAGTAATGCATTAACCACATGTAGGGAGATACAAGGAAGAATCTTCATAAATCACTGAGTAGCTTTGCTGGTGATCAGAAAGTTTCTTCAAGCTCTCTTCACAAAAATAATCTTATCCGTGTGACCCTGGACCATCTTTTCACAATCTGTCATTCAGTGTGTTTGGCACTGTGCAGTTGGCACTTACAGGCTTGTAAGAAGAAAAAAGCTTGGATTTCAGTTTCCTGCTTAGTTTTGGTGTGTTTAATACATGTATTAAATGATCAGGTGATATAGAAGTTTAAGTATCAGATTAGGTTCTGTATCCAAGTTATCAAGTTGGTGGTAACGGTGAAGTGACTTACACTTGGTTCTCTTAAAATTAGGTACAGATTACTTTGGTATTCTTAAAAAATCACTTTGAGATCTGGCACCCGAAAACACAAGAAAATATCTGACATAACATTAAGCCACACTGTAATTCAGAACTGTGTCCTTCCCTAGGCTTTTTCTTGAAGACAGGTCAAACTATTCTTCCATCTAAAATTGGAACTGCAAGCTGTTTAAAATAAACTTCCCGGACAAAGAAGATACTGGAATTTTGATGTATTTGGATGTGCACACCATGGGATAATTGTACTATTTAAGGATGATATTCAGTTGTATAATCCATGACAAGTTATGTTGTTTCCCTTGTCTGTGTTTATAATCTTAGCAGTGTGTTTTTATCACAGAATAAGGATATGCTTTTCCCTCAGTATAAATAAGAAAACCTAAGAAAAATAACCCCAGTGTGACATGGGTCCCGTCCCCTTAAAACTGGGATAATATTTTGCATGCCCTCTTAATGAGGGATAAAAAAAGACATTTATTTTGCTTTGGAAAAAAATGTGGAATATTAGATCTTATTCTGGAAATCTGGACTGTGTGACTACTTGATGCCTAAGAGTGGGAAAATTTTAAGTTCTGTGTAGAACTATAGCCTGGTCACCACTTTGAATTGTTGAATGGCTGGGTGTATCCTGCCTACCTTCTAAACCATAGCAGAAATCTCTTTCAGTGTGGTGTCAAGCTGAGGCTATTTGAACAACCAAATTTTATAAAGGAAAGAAAAAAAGTTAAACATATTAAATGACAGAGTAGTGAAATCATTTGCTGTAAATGAAGAAAACTCCCAAACCAATGAATCTAAGACATTTTAATTTAAAGTCTAACAAATGTTTAAGAGTAATTGACATGCCTTGTCATTTACTCTGAGAATCAATTTGAATTGATGGGTTAGTTTCCTCCCCACAAAGGACTAAATGACTTTCACAACAAACACTATGCCCAAAAAATGCTTCATGGATGAGTGCAGTATGTTTCTATTATCCTTTACTGCCTACAATCCTTAACACTTTTTTAGAGGAGAAATCACAGCTGCTTTTTTTCCGAAGAGTATCAGTGTTTTTGTGACTCAGCTTTAACAACAGTGACCCAGATCCTTGCCATAATGGGCATTATCCCAGCCGTCATGGAGCAGTCATTGAAGTGCTTTAGTTTTGCATAAGTGAAACCAAATACAGAGAGATTATACAACAGCAAGTAGATCTCTACTAGTCAGAACTGCTGTGCTGTATTGGCATATGGCTTGAAAGAGATCAAATATTATTCAAGTTTTGAGCAAATAACACATACTGTAAGTGGCAGGGATGAGATAGTGAGGTTAGGAATTTTGCAGTGGCTTAGCTTAAAGGAAACTATTTCCAGCAACAACTGACATATATTTATAATCAGACAGAAGAAAGCAAGAACATTACAGAAACACTGCCTGGTCTGTCTTTTGGCAGAAGGATAGCAATTTGAACCATTCCTGGCTGACTGGCATCATACAATTTTACCTACCTGCTGATTGCTGCTCGCAGTACTAATTTGATCTCAAACTTATTTTGACACAAAAGTGTGTCTGCTGTGACAAAAGCACACTTGCACAAGACATTTGTGGTCACCACAATAGTAATATGAGTGTGAAGGTTGCCTGATGACTCCAAGTTTAGCAGTAGAGGCTGACTGGCATTTGGTACCTCAGTGAGTTATTCAGGTTCCTAAAGTTACAGATGCTGATGGATCAGGGATTAAATCCCTTTCCTTTTCCTTTTCCTTTTCCTTTTCCTTTTCCTTTTCCTTTTCCTTTTCCTTTT
>JAWWEU010000081.1:59616515-59650678 GCA_035583155.1 Acropternis orthonyx | reverse complement strand
TTCCTTTTCCTTTTCCTTTTCCTTTTCCTTTTCCTTTTCCTTTTCCTTTTCCTTTTCCTTTTCCTTTTCCTTTCCTTCCTTTCATATTTTCTTTCATATTTTCTTTCATATTTTCTTTCTTCCCTTTCCATTCCCACCCTCTGTCTGGCTTTCCAAGTCATGTATATTGACTTCTTTGCTGTAAATTATCACCAGGACAGTGATAAACAGAGTTTTATTGTGGTGGTGTTTTGCATCGGTCAGATTTTTATATCCTTCTTCTAACAAACAACACCGTAGCTGTCAGGTTTTGATCACTTAAGCTAAAGACTTTCAGAGATCTCAACATTTTAAGGTGCTTGAATAGTTGCATTAATTTAAGAATTTTAAAAGAATTGCTATATTGCATCAAAAATGCCTGCCTTTTGACTGACTTAGGACTGCATCTAAAAAACTGAAAATAGATCCATCAGTGCCTAAGGGCTTTAAGTCAAGTCTTTACATGACTTCATGGATGAGTTTACTTGGAAAACATTGACTGGCACTGAAAAACAGAAGCTGGACAAAATTAACAGCAAATCCTCTCAGCAAAGTAGATCTGTTGACTGTCAACTGCCCTAGATTTTAGAGTGCAAAACCACCCAGACAGTTGCTGAGCATCAGTGGCTCAGAGAGTTGGGGAAATTAGCCTCTGGTTGTGAGAATAATTGGATTTCATTTGGAGAACTTTCAAACTTGTAATATTTTAAATATTTGAGTGAAGGAAAAGTGGTTCGTTTTCATTACTGTGCTTAAAGGGCTGGAGGGTATTTTCTTTTTCTGATTTTAATGCCTAACTGTGCTCAGAAGATTTTAGCATACATGCTGCTTTCCAAAGGCCACCTTTAGTTGTCCTTACTGAAGCACCTACATCTATCCTGCCGTTCCCCAGTCAGAACACCCTGTAAATGGGTCAATAAACACTGGTACAGTGAGAGCAATTACTCCAAGTGGAGAAATGGATATCACCTCCAAACATGGCCTGGTTCAACAGCCCTCCCTTCTGTATAGGTAAGGTTTCAGTGAGGCTTGAAGAGTATCAGAAACATAAACTCAGGATTGTTGAAAAAAGTAAAAAAAAAGGCATAAAAAATTCCCACTGCTTCTTCCTGAGGTTCTCCAATGTTTCCTGCATGTGTCTAAGGTGGTTGTCTTTGCAGTGTCTATTTATTTTCATCTCAAATATAGGGCTAAACAAAGAGGAGTTTTTTGGTTTTATCCTTTTAAAGTGAGTTTATGGGAGGTCTCTCTTTCTTCTGTACTCCAAAACAATATATATAATAATTCACACCGTCTTTGATTACTTTTTCCAGTACTTCATGAAAAGCTATTAATGATCCTTCAGTCTTGTATTTGAATGGGTCACTGCCCTTTTCCCACACAGTCCAAATGATGTGTGTCAGGACATACATATTAAATAGGCAGAATTGTATAAGCTCTTTTTTCCTGAACCACCAGGGCCAGTTAGTTAGTCATCAGATATTACATAACAAAAGTTTGTAAGTTGAAAAGAATGTTCTTCATCATTTATGCCCTCAGTAAAAGAGAGGGTTTTAAGTACAAAGGGAAACCTGATTTCCCGAGGTCCAAAACTGAAACATTCCACTTAGAAGTAACAGAAATTCCTGTAATTACTAATTTAACTGAAAATACTCATATACATGTGGATGTATATGCACATGTATATATATCTATCTCTGCATTTCCTAGAAGTTGGTTTGGGAGCTCAGACTGGAACCAATCTGACTGTTACAGAGAGCTCCTCTGTGTTTAGTGAGGCATTGCATGGCCACAAATGTTAATCAGCACAGGTAAGACAAATCAACCCTTCATTAGTCACAACAGAATTCAGTTTTGATCTGGCATGTGGAGGCAAAAGAACTGCATCCCTTTGGTGTGAGCGTGGCTATAAAGTCCAGGGCATAATGCACTGCAAGGGAGAAGGGTCAAAAACCCACTTAGACAGGTTAAATATTCACAAGGACAAGTGAGGGACCCAGAAGGAAACATGAGGGAGAGAACAGTGGAAAATGCTTATGGCTCTGAAAAGAGTTCAAATGAATATTCAGGATTTTTCTACTTACTGAATGTAAACAGCAGAGGGAATTTTGAAAACTTGATTCCAGGTATGTGGAAACTATTCCTGATTACCTGATATAACTCACGCAATGTGGTTTAAATGAGACTGTGATAGATACACAGCTTGTGTCAGAAAGAAAACCTTTAATTATGTAAATCTGATTAAAAGCTGTTGCATTGTAACAATGAAAATAACTAAAACATCAGTTAAAAATGCATATTTGAGCTACATTGCCAGGGTTCAGTTTAAGCTGAATTTTTTTAAGGCAGAGGAAATACCTTCTTTTTAATGACTACCTTGCAGGGTTGAGGGTATAAATAATCATAATACTAAATACAAGGAGAAGTCCAGCTCTGCCCTCTTGTAAGTGAGAAGCAGGATGCATCCTCTGGCATTTGGTTATAGTTTACACCAGTGGTTGTTTATGATAAAGATTTTTGTAGTGATTTCCAATTTTCGTCAAGGCAAACTGAAATGGAGGATTGTTTTGTGGTACTCTGAGATGCTTTTCTTATGTAGTTGACTTTTTCAAGTCTAATGGTTAATTCTTGAATGGGAACTGGTTTCTGCAGGTCAGATAATACCAAATGGAAATGGAGTGATTTTTCTTGCCTTTAATGTTTGCTTAGATGAAAATCTGCAGGGCTGTGTCTCAAAAACAGAGAGGAAAGAAAGGATCTATCACAACAAACTCAAGGACTGCAGCCCAGAAGATTCTCTTTTTTTAATGTGTTGTGTTGATAACAGAATGTCTTACCAGTAGGGAGCACCTTGTATTGCTGGAATACTTTTAAATGCACAAATCTAGCAGTAATTTACCTTAACGTTAATTTTTATATGTTTACACAGATCTTAGAGTATGTATGCATTTCAGCATGGCCACTCATGGACATTATCTGAAGGGCTGGTGGGTAAATACTGCAGAGTGACTGAACTGAGAATGTCTTCACTGTATTTGTTGAAGTTCAGTCTACAGGACTGGCTTTAGGTCCAGGTGGAGGAGAATGACACATTAGACAACTGATATTTTATATGTAGAGGGCAACCATGCAGGAAATCTGAAATTATCCTTCAAATAGGGAATCCTTAAATGCAGGTGAAGTTTTGGACATGGGTGGTACTGGTGTAGCATGTTCAGCTATCTCCAGGTTGCAATTACAGCATCATACCTGTGAGACCTGGCAATTTGAGCTTCTGGCTCAGAAAGCCAACCCTCTCCAGGGCTGCATCAAAAGAAGTGTGGCCAGCAGGTCAAGGGGGAGGATTCTCCCACAATACACTGCTCTTGTGGACCCCACCTGGAGTACTGAGTTATCTCTTAGACCCAAAAAATAGGAAGGATGTGAACCTGTTGGAGCGAGTCCAGAGGAGGACCACAGAGGTGATCAGAGGGGTGTACCTCTCCTGTGAAGACAGGCTGACAAAGTTCTCTTCAGCCTGGAGCAGAAGAGGCTCCAGGGAGACCTTATAGTGGCCTCCCAGTACCTAAAGTGGGCCTACAAGAACACTGGAGAGGGACTTTTTACAAGCGCATGTAGTGACAGGACAAGCAAACAAAGGAATAGCTCTCAAAGTGTTCCCAAGCTTTAGAAAAGCTGTGTGTGGTTTTACATATGGCTAGAGGAATTACTGATGGGTTTTCAGACAGTGTTATGGTTCATAATACCACTCTTGGAAAGCCCAAGTTTGATTTTTGCTGCTTAGAATTATTTTGAAATATGGGTACTGTTAAGGAATACTTCTTGTGCAAGACTCCTGAAGAAGGATGAATTTCACCCCTTCTGAATGTCACAGAAAATCCATTTCTGTGTTCTTTCTGCCCTCAGCAACTCCTGGTTTCCTGGTAGCTCCTAGGCTTGCTCTTTTAATCACTTCACAGCATGCAGAGCTGACGGGTAGAGGTCTTGAATATTTCCCCATCCCCACTGGCGATTTCACAGTGCAGCTGTTGATCATGTGAACATATTCATGTTTCCTTCACAACTGACACCCTGCAAATGTCTGGCATGCCTGACGATGGTAAACATGTTCAGAGCAAAAGGAGATTTCTTGTAGGGATGATATGTCAATTTTCTGAGAGGTGAGGGAATTTAAAGTGAAAATATGGGTTTCTTTAATGGCATTAAGACAATACAGACTACCAGTAAATAAGAAGAAAGTGTGTCATGCTGGGATATGGATCCAGGAATCCAGATATCAGAAAACCAAATAATTTTCTTTATTTTTATTCCCTTAGAAGTAAAGGATTTCAGAACAATAAAGCCAAATGTTTCACAGATTTGAGATTTTTAGCTCATCTCACCTCACTTTTTTTTTTTTTTTTTGTTAGAGATGCCTCTTTAAAACTCTTTTGCTGTGAAGTTTAATACAATTTTGACAGCTGTCAGAGTAGGGATTTGTTGAGAATGCTGCCTATCACAATGACCAACTCTGTCACCATTTCTTTGTTCTTCCATCTGTCTTTTTTCATTTGTCCTTTTTTGTCCCACTCTAATACTGTAAGTGCCTTTCAGACAAGCAACATTTTTGCAAGGTGTTTTGTACAACACCTACACCATTGCTCCCGATGCTTGTCATACACTTGTGTTTCGTTCTTTTTATTCAGTTCCCTTTTCCAGCTAAAAAACTCCTACTAGGTAAAATATGATCAACCCCCCTCTAAACCCAAATATAGGAAATCGCATATGAATGCAATTATAATTTTGACAAGAGTCTTAAATGTTTAAAGAAGAATCTCTGAGTTATTAACTTCTGTCAGTGCTTACTTCTTCACTAAGGCAGAGCTCACACCATTATGCAAGGACTGAACGATCCAGTCAATTAATTAACTATACTTTTTGTCATTTTTTCGAACCCTTTCATTTGGGGGTGCCTGAATACTTCCCTCTGTGACCTAGTGAACCTAATATAAGACTGAATTGTCATTTGAACCTAATCTAACCATATTCTTTCCTCTGTTTAAGGAAATTAGGCTAAAAGGACACATTTATTGCACATCAAATTATTCAGGTCTTTGTCTTCAGTGAAGCTCATTTTAACTAAAATAAGATAAAGGAATAAATCTCTAATAATGAGTAAAATAATGTGTACTGGATATAGATGACATATCTAATTCTAATGTGGATGGACTTAGTACCAGAAGGTAGACATTTACGCATCTGTATTCTAAGTTGCACAAATCACCTGGCTGAATGTGTTAGGCTTCTATGCCAGCAAAGTGCACATCCGTGTTTGCAGTTAGACCTTAGAATACATACCTGTTTCTAATTGTTAGGACTGAGCTATCTGTTGCTTGGTAAAGTGTAAAAACCCAAAAGTGCAAGAACAATTACTCCCAGCATAATATGGTGCTTCACTGTGAAACACATGCATACCTTCTTATATATTTTTATAAGATACATTATTTATTATGAAATTGTTTAAGTAAATAAGTGTTTAAATAAAATATTTATTATAAATATATTATTTTTTTAATATATATTTAAGGCATGAGACCTGGTCTTACCCACATAAACTCTTTGTGTGTTGAATCCCATCTTTCTTAAATCGTGGCATAACACTGAGGGAAAAACAATGTGTAAATAACTGAACGTTTGGAGGTTTGGACAAGTTAGCAGGAATAATGCAGTTTAATGTCGTGCATTAATGAAATAGAATGAAAATACATGTCAGTCGAAACATAAAAAAATAAATAAAAATAAAAATTAAACAGCAGCAGGTCCCACCAACACACCAGTGCAGCAAAGTGAACGAAGCAGAGAGGAGAGCAGTGCCCTCAGTGATGTCCAACAGGACGTTTCATGCTGCATTCTGTCCCTGAGAAGTCATTTGATAACACTGTGATGCAGGAACATAGTCATATGTTACTGATATGCTAAGCTTTAAAAGCTGTTCTTTTGTGTTTACTTTTGTCCACGTCTTACTTTATGTTCTATTTCGTATCACTGAAGATAGAGCATTTTATACAGATTCCTCAGGGAAAGGACTGTAGGGTTTTTTTAAGGGAGTCAGCCTGTTCAGAATTTTTATGTTCACAGTAACAGCACTTCTGGGCTCATGTAGCACTGAAACTGCATTTTGCATCATTGTCTTCACCTTCACATTTGGGATTGTTACCTTCACCCCCCTCTATTACCAGCCCCAAGGCAAATGTTGTCTCATCTCCACATGCATTGTGTCATGTTTCATTCTTTAGATAAAATCCATATTTGGAAGATGTGTAAATAAAGGGCTGGACTGAATTGTGTACATATGCATGGAGAAGGCACTCTTCACATAGATTTCCCCCTTCCTGTATTCAAATGGTGGTTGTAGGAAGCAGCTGCCTTGATTTCTCTCATCTTTTTGTGGAAGCCATATCAGGATCTGTGCAAGTCTGTGTTTAAACATCACCTCTTGCAGGCAATGCCATGTTCAGCCCCAGCTTTATGGGAACAGGTCCTGTCTACTGCAGCAGGTGTAGCTTGGATTCTGCAGCAGGACACCACAAAACAGCGTGGATGAACTTCAGCTGAGTACTCTAAAATCAGTAACACGGTGAAAGATGGAACTTTGGCCTCAGAATTTTTCTGTTTTCACCCTGGGGCTACTGTGGTAAAAATTGTTGGTGTCTCAAAGAATTGGAATTAATCTCAGTGCATACTGCTTTTCTTTATGTGTCCTCTGTTTGGAAAAGGCCATTAAGCTCTTCTAGTGAAATGAAAGCATACCAATATTTTCACACAAAGACACTTCCAGAAGAGGTGTGTTTGCCATTTGAACTACTAGTTAGGAAACCTCCTCCATATCTATTAGCAACAGCCCAGAGAAATTTAAGGTCAAGAACTGAATTTTCACAATTTGATCCTTGAGTGTGTTGATTAAAATTTATTTCTATATAAAAGACCTTTGCAGTGTACTGACCTCAATGACTCTGTTTTTCAAGGCTTGATTGGTGTATCATCTTAACTTGTCTTTGCTTGCTTTTGCATGAGAGATGGTTATCTTTGCACTATAATTTTGTACTTCCTTTATAGAAAAGTTGATATAATTGCCACTAGCTCAAAGGAGTAGCACAAGTTGAATCCTATGCTAGCATCTAGTCTGAGTACCAAGATGTAGGACAGTCTCGGTGCAGAGCCTCATAGAGGTAATGCATCCAGTCCTAGGAAACAGAGACATCAGATTTCTTTGTAACTTTGCTGTGAAGCTTCAGGGGAGTCACAAAATCTTTGGGTTTTCTGTAGAGAGCATTGAAAGGCAGAGTATTAACTATTTTGAGGGAAGAATTCTGCTCCCGGTTTTACTCTGTTCTTCACTGTCAAAGTGCTTTTCTCTCATGAGTCATCTACTCTGTTTTGTTCCAATTATTATTTAGCAGATTCTGGCCTGCTCTCTACTGCTGAAACCTGTGACCCAGAGAGATGATAAAGGCAATTTGGGATGCAAGGAGCAAAACTTTCCTGTTTTCAAGTATGCAAGGTCACTGTCCCTGCCACCATTGTTTTCTTCTGTGTTTTTTGTACTCATGAGTATCATGTACCTTTGTTGGTATTCTTTGGGCATTAAAATAAAATATTGATTGTTTATACCATATTACATTAGCCATCCCACTGAAGTCAACAGGAGTATTCAAGGAAGGCATCTAGGCCAGACCCTATGATTGCTGCAACATTCTTCTTTAACCAACCCAAAATGTTACTCTGGGCTTGGATTATGTTCAGTTGCAGCTGAGAGATGATTGTTTGTCTTCCAGATTCCATTCACATGACTGTCTTTTCTTAACTGATATATGTTAATTTATACTACGTGCTTTCAGGACTGTCATGTGCAAAGTAATATTTAGATAGCCAAATATCTGACATAAAATGCATATGACTGTCACATGCACACACACACATACACACCATGCTTTAAAGTCCAAGAAATTACATCTCCCAAGTTGTTCATCTCTTTCCCTTTCCCTGTTTGTGTTGGTTTCCTTTCAGTAAATACAACTGCAGATCTTTGGCCTGTGTCACATGTCAAATAAGGATAAGAACCGTCTACAGTGGAAAACAGTTTTCAAATGTAAATTAAGTAGATACACAAAACAGTTTCCTTATAAAATATATCTCTTTGAATGGCCAGATTATGCAGGTGTATGTTCAAGGGGGAACCTGTACATGCAAGAACCCATTTATGACAATTAAACAATTTGTATGCGGAAACTAAAATAAGTTTAGAGTATGCACTTTGGCATGTACACAGTTTGCCAGAGCAACTGACAGAATGAATATTGAATACCTCATCTAAGGACACTCAAATGTAAAACTCTTAAAAGTCAAAGGATTTCTATGTTTTTGGGGTTTTTAAAGTATTTTGTTAGATTCTGAGTATTTTGCTCTGTGTGCTGTCTTGCTTAAACCCAATACAATAGAAAAACTAGAATATTCTCCTTTTTTTATGACATTGCAAATGCTGGGGAAAATGTAATGAGGTAGAGTTTAGATTTGGAAGCATTTAACTACTCCATTTCCATCTGAATTAACACATAATACCATCTTTAATTCCGTGTTTATCACAGGAAATTTTTTGCATGAAAGATATACTTCTGGGAATATATTAATTGTCCTGTGCCATAGTATCACTTCTGAAAGGATTAAGTCTTTAAATATTAGAGTTCAGTAGGACTGTTCTTAATCTTTGTTGGAATAATAAATACTGAATGTCAGACCTTTTCAAAGATCCAAATTGGAAATGTCGTTTATCTCACTAAAATGAGTGGAAGCTCCACATGTGTACATATGAAAGTAGGGAATTGTTACCCCAAATATAGCTTGCACAGATAATTGGAAAGGATTAATTTACTTCATGTGGCTTTGAGGTAGCTGAATAGTCTACTGTGTTCCCAGGAAATAGAGTTTGGAATTCTTTCCTTTTGCTGGTATAGAATTGTCTGCAAAGTTTACATTCTCAGGTACTTTTAGTTGTACCTCTCCTTGAAGAAGTGATTCACCCCAAAACCTCAGGTTTTCCCTGTCCAAAGTTTATTCATATTTCCCCAACCCTTTAACATGAAATTTTGAATATTAAAAATATTTTGTTCCTTTGGTTTTAGTATTTATGCAATAGAATTTTGTTCAATAAGTTATACATGTGTATATTTATACATAGATACACACCAAGATTTGGAAGACTGTGTCAATAAAATTAGGCCATGTTAAGGTTGGTTTGGATGTGTTCTGGCGGGTACAGTTTGAGTGAGAGAGGCTTGGACTGAGAGAGGCTTTTTCAGTCCTGGGTGGGAAGCTGCTCCCATACTATTCATCTGCACCCACAGTGTTACTGGAGTTGCATTTTCCTTGCTTAGCTTCCCACTTCTCATGCAAAGCCTCTGGCTGAGCAATCTAACATTGACCTATTTGACCATGGCTGTTCCCTTCCCCCTCCATGGCTGTTCCATAAATGTGTCGTGCAGGCAGTCCCCTTTCTAGCACATTGCCAGATGGACAGAGGCTGACACGGACCTTCTAGGAAAGCTAAGATATGGTGTAATATCCACATTCACCTACAGTCAGCAATTTTAAGGTGTTATCTCTGAAAAGCAGAGGGGATTGAGTGGATGTGCTGTGGAGGAATTAATGGAATATCCATTTTAATGCTCTCCTAAGAAGGAAGGCATGGTGTGCAGAAATCCAATCCAGCACGTGTGCTACCACAGCCAGCATTACTGTCAGCTGGACCTTGTGAGGGCAGACAGTGTCTGTGGTGTGCTCTACGTGTCCCTGCTTGGTCCCCTCTCAGCAAAGAGGTTCTCTAGAAACAAAATCTCCAGGAGCTGTACTTGGGCATATAGTGTCAGGGGGCAAATGGAGTCCCAGAATTCCACCAGGAAACTCTTAATCTCTGGGGCTGCAAGAGTATCCAGTGGCGTGGGAACATCTACTGCACTCGTTGGTACTAAGGTACCCACGTTCAATTTTTACCTATGCAGATCAGAGGCCTGGTTTTCTTATTTCTTCATTATGGCTGCATGGGAATCTACTTGAATGTAGCAAAGAGGTGACTTATCAGCTGATATGGTGAGACACAGAGTGAGCCTCAGCTGCAGTCTCAAGAAACCACAACAGAGATGAGTCTTATAAGGTGTAAAATTTTGCGTGGTAGTGTAAAAAAAAACAGTGACAGGTATCCAAGAGTGGCTGTAGGACTGTAGAAGAGAGTCTTTCCACCTGTGAAACACCTATAAAACATCAGTAGGTGATTTGAAATGTTCTTCAGTGGGAAAAGATAATTTACATAATATGTTCATTTATTTAATTACTTAGGAATTATTTATTAAACTGTCATGTATAAGATATTTACTCTGTTTTGGTTGTGGAGCTTTCTTAGTCAATAAATTTGTGTACTACAGAGCCCTATCTTGAGCTGAAAGCTCAAGATTTGAAAAAAAAAAAGTATCTTTTAATTTATTTTAACACAAAAGGTTGTTAGACAGCTAATTTTTAGGAAATAAGGGTAACTTTCTGCAGAAAAACTTAGGTGATGCAAAGCTTGCACTCATTCACAGAGATGGTTTCACGGAGGATGAGAAGCACCTCAGATGCTCAGAAATCCAAATCACTAAGCACTAGTCAGACACCAGGCCCCTGTTTTACTGTGCCAGCAGCAAGCCACGCTGTCTGTTCTGTGGAAAACTTACTCTTGTTCACTGCAGGGGCTGTGCCTGTTTCTTTGCTCTCGTGGACACTCCTGGTGCTCTCCTCCCACGTGGCACTTTTGGAGGCTGGACACTACACATCCATGTTTGTTGTCAGGCATGGCTAAAATGGCATTTTCATATTTCAGTGCGGTCGAGGCCCCTTAAAGCAGAGGGCTGCAAGTGTGTGTGAGAGAGAGATGTTATTCTCTAATGGCTTATTACCATTCCATTTGCAATTCAGATCAGCTCTAAATTGACTGAAATTTTTAAACACATAGCAGGCAGTTTAAACTAATGATTGTCTGGAGGTTCACATCTGACACAAGCTAAGCTTCTGCTCAAAACAAATTGCAAATAATTCCTTCCTTAGAGTCAAAATGTCACTTTCTTACACGGCGCATTGTTGCCAGATTTTGTCACTTATGTGAAAAAAAGCCGCGCTCCAAATCCCACAAAAACCCTGCCCAGCGTTCTGAATCAGACAGCAGAGTGGCACTGGGGTTGCTCCCCGCCCCCCTTATTTACAGTAATGTAGATGTATGTGTGGATCCCTGTAGCCCGATGGAAAACCCTTCCTCCCTGCTCCAGCGGCCGGCAGTGCCCCGGGGCGGCGGGAGGGATGCGTTGCCTGGCAACCCCGCAGGCAGCGGGATGGTGGCCGCCAGCATCCCTGGCCCCAGGGCTGCATCCCTGGCCCCAGGGCTGCCAGCGTTAATCGCCAGCGCCCCTTCAGACCAGGCGTTCTGCCTTGGTCCCCCTCCCTGCCCTGAGCTTGCCTCGGCCCGCACAGCCCCGGTCTGGAGAGCAGGGGAGCCCCGGGTGGCTGCGGAGCGTTGGAGGGACGATGGGCACTGCACAGGCTGGGCACCACGTAGGCTGACGGATGGTGCCCTTGTGCTCTTCGTTGTGCCAGGGCTGGCACAGCTCTTCAGAGCTGCCTTTGCTACTGGCCATGGAGATGTAGTAAAATGGGCACAATCCTTCATTGTTTCCATTTTTCAGCACCTTGTAGTGGCTGCTCGAAGCGGCGTTTCAGAGTTTGAGTTTAATTCCGTCAGAATTTCAAAGTCCATAAGTTTGATAATGATAACAAGGAAAGCTCTTTAAAAATATCCAGTGGGGTGGAAATGGCGTGTTTAGTGTGTGATTGTAACGCGGTGTGCCTTGAAAGAAATAACCCATCTGAGGGGACTAGCTGGAGGAATTTGGATAACTTGCAACCCCAGAGAACTAAATGTGAATAGGGAGGTATCTGCTAATTTCTAAAGAGAAAGAGCTTATCTAGCGAGAAAAAAAGGTAGACTTTTCTTTGACATAATCTTTGTGTATTTCTGCTTTGTAGGGGCTGGCGACTGGGATAAGGGTTGGCACAGTCTCTTTTTACCCACAGTGTTACAGGATCAGCTATCTTTGTTCAATGTTACTTGAAAGGCTGTGTTATTTAACTAGATTGTGTTTTTCTTTGGAATCCAGAAGAGGTTTGTTTTTCAAAAGTTATGACAATGAACCTTCTTATGTTCATCAAGTTACTTGTTAGTTTGCTGTTTATATTTTCGTCTTGAACTGTGTGTTGATCTACTTTGAACAACACTGCATTACTGAAAAACCTTTTGTATAGCAGAGGGTCATATTTAATATTTTTTTGATCCCTTTTCCCACTGAGAAACATATCTTGGACAGTTGTTAAAATGGTAGTTTGATGGAAATTTTCTCATGAAAGAAATTATGGTGAAATGACAGACCTCTTATCTACTAAAATTGTAATTTCACTGAAAATTTTTGTTTTCTTATTGAAAATGGGAAATCCATAATTGGTTTTAGGCTATAGATGGGAAGAAATTCTGAAACATCATTTGATTGGTTTGATTAAGAATGTCTCTGTATTTCTGAGTTGAAATCAAATGAAAGAGACTTTTCTTTTGTAAATGTCAACTTTCCTACTACATTTTAATTGCATGTAAAAAAATGGTTTGTCCCCCAGTCATATTTCTGTCAGGACAATAGAATATAGTATTACCCTTAATTTAGGCCAAGATAGGATTCATAATCCTTTTGATAACAGGCTATATCAGTAATAGCCTGTTTTGATACTAAGGTGATGTGCACAGTATAAATGATCACACAGGTACCTTTTCTCCTGCAGAGCAGTAGCACAGCTTTTCGGTTTTTTATTTCTGAGTTATGACATGCACAAGGAGGGTTGTTTAGGGGACCAAAAACATATTGCAAAACAGTGCTGCTATCTAACACGATATTAAAACTTCAAGGTTTATTTTTGTATGAGTCTCTGTCTTATATTTACCTAAACCTTACTTTCACTTAGATGGAATCTCAAGTGAAAGTAAGAATAAATGGGTATCCTAACCTTCTTGCAAACCATTTCTGATGCTTTTGTTTTACATTTTTCATGGTGCCATCCATCAAAACCTAATCTCTCAATAAGCTCAGCCTGTGCATTGCACTCTCTTTCATCACATGGCCCTGGAGGAAGCATGAGAGAATTTTCTAATACCATGAAGTGTTTTCTAGTACAGGATGATAAAGAAGAGAATCTTCTTTATTTTCTCAGTTTGATGCAACAGGGACACAGAAGAACAAATTCCATGCAAATAACATGAAAAACACTTCACAGAAATGCTGAGCTGTTTATTGCATTAGCTTTGACATGAGGACCCTCAGTCTCTGTTGCATGAGAATACCGTGCAAATCAAATCAATTCAAGTATCTTTTGTCATATTAAGTTATAGTACATGTCCTGTAGGTCCAGGATGTTGGAACATACAAAAGATTCTGAGGCTTTAGTTAGGCTTGGATAATCCCCAAAAGCTTGGAAACTTTTTTGTGTTATATGAGCTATTTTTGTCCGTGAAATCAGGCTGGAAATCTTCCAAGAATGGGTCCCGGGAAAGATTATTGTTATTTCAATCATCAGGCTAAAGAAAGAGCCTATTGTCGTGTATCGTTATTGGCTTAATCCTGCAAACCATGCACAATGCTTTCAAACATGCAGTCAGTAAAGGTAAGCACAATAATATCTATATGTATTTCAGGACTTGCTTTCTACCTTAGCCATTGAGTGAAAAGAATGGCAGAGAGACAAGCTAATGTTGTCTACCACAATTTGAATACCTCTGATTACTACTTGTTTGAATGATAAGAAAACACAGCAGGACCTTGTTGGGAAGGAACCCTTTTTTGCTTCTGTGTAAATGGACAGTAACAGTGACTTGGTTGATTAGTGTGTGCCTAGTAATTCTGATAATACTGTTAAAAATATAGTATTCTTATTTGACACTGAAAGTTGGAGGGAAGTAGTCAACTTGATAGTGAAAAAGCTCCATTAGTAAATGGGCATATTTTTAGTTAGTCATTTAGCGCATGAACTAATTTCTATTGAGTGCACAAGCATGCTATCTATTTTGTATTTGCAAACTCCTTTGCATGTGATATATGGTACAAATGGTAGGAGTTTTATAGCTCCTTTGATATGCTAAAGTGAGTGCTCTTAGCATTTTTGATGACTCATACTGTCACTCATGAATTAATAAGTGATCTGAACTCTTCAGTGTAATGAACCCTATCATTTATTAAAAAGGGAAAAGTGTTCCCATAATTAGTGTGGTGATGTTTGATAGGAAAATTGCATTTTTGAGGGACTACTATTATTAAATATTGTCGGTAAATACTGTTCATTTTTATGCTTGGCAAAGCACTTTCTGATAGGGAGCTGGATCAAATGTAGAGAAGTATTTGTTGTAGAAGTGTTCTTTGACAAATTTGGTCTCGTGTCCATACTGCCATTTCTTTGAGTGGTTATGAAATATGGGAGTTCCCAGTAAAGTGTTCTGTCCAGGACACATCCTCAAGACTTTCATTGAGGCTCAGTGTTGATCGTAAATAAGAAATGACCATTCAGCCACCTATGCAGAGGTACTTTCTGAGCCAGAGACCAAGTGTTCCTCTGACCCTCCTGGTCCTTCTATAAGCTCCTTCCACTTTGTTACCTCGCACTGAGTACCAAGGAGGCAAAATAAGATGATGTGAGGTGGCCAATGTTGATATAAAATGTTACTGTTCCATAAAAGAACTTCACAGTCCTTCATGATGAAAGGAACAAAAGGTGATTATATACTGCATTTCTCTTTTGGATGCATGAATTAGAAGGCAGCATGCCATGACAACCTGTTCTTCCCAAAACAACAGAATATTAGCATGGAGTTCTTGGGTGAATAAAAGAGTATAAACAGGAATTAGCGACAATGTAAGCAACATGATTTGTTTCTTCCCTCAGCGCACAATAAAACTGTAGGTTGAGTGTGGGCTCTGTGTCCTTCAAAATGGCATTGCATTTTTTCTGTGTTCCACAGTACCTCTCTGTGGGACCTTATAAAAAAGAAAAAACCCACCCAAAAATCAAATGAGGGAGGTCTCCAAATCCCTTTTCTTTTCACCAGAAATAAGGACAGTTTGTACTGCTTTCACCTGTATGGAAAAAAGATATAATTTAGAGGACATTAGGCATCATTGCTCACGTGTTTTCATTTCTCCCTCATAGCTGAATACGTGAAAGCAAATGAAAAAGCACTATGAAAAATTGTAATATTTTTTTAATGTTCAATTATGGGGGATAGATCTAAATACAGCCTTAAAATCCCAACAATATTAGACTAAATGTTTTCTGGTAGTCATTGAGTTATTTGGGAAAAAAAGTTGGAAAATCATTGTTGACATTCCTACGGTTTTTGAAGACTGATGTTGAATTTATGTTCATTCTTAGAAATGGATATGAGTATAAAGAACTTTAAAAATGTATCATTATGTTTTAAAACTCTTTTTAAACACAATATAAACGTATGTGTAGTTAGTCTTAAATTTCAATTGAATTGAACATTGAGGCTCAACATCAGTCTTCCAAATTATTGAAGTAATTTGTAGGCATGAATCATTAAGGGCTTGAGATAGAAATAGTCATGTATGTAAATAGCTTTACAGATCAGTAAACCCAGCAATTTCAGTGGGAATGTGTATTCCTGTGATGTTATTCCCATGCTTGATTTTAGCACTAGATTTCTTTAGTGTATGGTTATATACATAAATATGATTACTAAGTTTATATCTCTGACATAATTTATTGTTTGTATCCACTTAATTTATAATAAACTTTAATGTAGCCCTCAGAGAATTTCTGTTGTTCAGAAATTAAATCTAGAAGATATACACTGTATATCCCTTGTTATTAGAATTGTGGATTTTCTTTAAAATAATATTGTAAAGGTCAATTCTATTGCACAGATGAGTCACCAAGTTATAGTTAAACCATTCAAGGCTTTTTTTAGGAACTGAAATGAAAAAGAGAGAAAAAATAGGATAGTAGAGAGATTATGACAGAACTAGTTAACCATCTGGTTCCAAACAACATATACTGCCAGTAAAATCTTCATTATGGGCTTTAAAATCATGCTCAAAATTATTTCTGTTTGCTCCCCCGGTTGCACATCATCCTGGAGTCCAGACACAAGGCAGGAACAGCAAGTCGGGTTTCTATTTTGCACATCTCTGTTACTCTGTTGGGTTCAGCGATAAATACTCTCAGGGATGAATTGCTTTAAACTTCATGATATTTAGATGTGGTGTTACAAAGTGTTATCTTAAATTTAGTGCTCCCTGTGGAAGCTTGAATATCATTTCCAAAGGGAACCCAGCAGAGCCTAAGTTTCAGCTGTGTGGACCTTTCCTTTCCATTTCTGTCACTTTGCAGTTTTAAATGAACAGAAGTAAATGTGTGAACAGAGATTTAAACATGGCAAATTTCAACATTGAATAAAAAATTAGAAAACTATCAATTTCAAATGCTGGAAATCTAATGTAACCCAAAGTTAATACACATGGGAAAAGTACTCTTATGATAACAGTTTCTTTCACTTAGAAAGAACATTCTTGTTTGAAGTTCAGTTTTTCATAAAATAAGAGATTGGTTGCGTAATATCTTGTCGCACTAAAGACAATAATTGCTCAGATCTTATGAACATGCACTAATTAACAAAGTGTTACAATCAGAGAGTGATGAACTTAGCCGGGGTTGGAAGGGACCTTGAAGGTCATACAGCCCCAGCTCCCTTGCTGTGCAGAGCAACACCTTCCACTCAGCCAGCGCTCAGAGCCCCGTCCAGCCTGGCCTTGGCCACTGCCAGGGATCCAGGGGCAGCCAGAGCTGCTCTGGGCACCCTGTGCCAGGGCCTGCCCACCCTCCCAGGGAAGGATTCCTTCCTCATAGCTACCTGTTGATGACATAAGACTGTACTGTTCCTATTAGGGCTGGAAAAAAAAAGTAGAATTTCCAACTGACCTGCATTGTGGCTTGAACATTCAGTCTGAAAAGTCATCCATGCCAGGGCATTTCACAGTGAAGGTGTAGCTTTGAATGTGTTCATGGGGTTCTACATCCTTCTGTCTCTGTGACAGCTGTGATGACTCAGAATATTAACCAGATCACTTTTTAATACTCCTTTAGCTTAACAGCTGCAAAACAGATAGCTTTTCAGTTGTTTAGAATATTTTTTGTCATTCTATCTTTCTTTATGAAATTAAAAGCCTCATAATTGTACTAAAACAGGCTATAATAAAGCCAGTGCATGCAAGTTTTAAGCAATTGTTTTAGCACTGTAATTTTTATGCAGTTAATGAAAGTCATTGTTTTAGATCTAGTCATGTAAGTGTAAAATTATGAATGTCTGCCCTATTAATCAAGTTGCTTTTGAATTCTAAAGAGATTCTGAGGTAGGAGTTTACTCAGTGAGACATAATCGTTTTTCCAGCTCAATACAGACTAGTCCCATTATTCATGTTTTCTTTTCAATAAGAACTCACACTATAATTCTAAACACTTATGATAATTGCAAAGGACTTTTTTTTTTCTTTTTTTTTCCCCTTTAAAGTGTTTTTTTCTCAATTGGCATTATAACAAAAAGTAGAATATTATGATCAGTTTAAATTCTATTCTGGGCACTTGCATTTTGCCTGGCAAATTTTACCCATTTTCTTCCTTGACTGTGGTGTACAGCTGTGTGTTGTTAAACCACTGTTGCATATGCCCCAAGTTTTGTGCATTTCAGAGCTTAAGAAACACGTCAGTTGTGACTGTCTTATGAGGAATTTGCTTGCTGTAAATGTGATATTATATGTATTAAAATTGGGCTTTGTGTATACTTATCTAGATAAAGCCTGAGGCGAACAGTAATTGAAAACGTGAAGAGATTAAAAGGCCATTATAGATACACATAATTAGAAATGCAAGTATCATTGCATTCTTACAGAGATGTCTAAAATGACACCTTTCTAGCAGTTGGTATTATCTAATCTCTTGTGTAAATACCTATTATGGCTGTGCTTATTCTGTTATGGTAGTGAAAGACTTAAGCCCTCAAACCCATCTTCTCTGTGTTTCACTCTTCCCCTGAGCTGGCTCAAACCTGGAGCAATGCAGCAGGCTTGTCTAGTGGGGAGCCAAACCTGTGAGATGGTTGGAATTTAAGCTCCTGTTTGCTAAAGCTGCCAAGCTTGTTCATGGCTTACAAAGACAGTACGTAGATATGGTCAATGGCTCCAGCTGCCAGGTGCCATTTTACTTGCTATGTGACTGTAAGCCAGATGTTTTTCAAAACTAGTCAATTGTTTTGGTCTTTCCAAGAGTCCAGTGTTTAACCATAGTGTTTTGAAACGAGTGCCCTGAAATCTTTCTGATTCGACCCAAGGTGAGTGCAGACTCTTTGGGTTTAGGACAGCAGACACAGTAGCTCAGCTAGTGCCTTCTTGTATCAGCTGCAACCACCACATCGCTTGTGAGGAATGTGGAGGGTTGATGGATATGATATGGATGCTAGCATTTCCTTTTGAGACCTATGGAACCCTCTCGGTTCCTTTGCTCTCAGATAGTCACCTCAAATATAATGAACCTTCATTTGGGAGTGCCTCTTCTCTAAATAGTCAGTAGAGACATAGATATGCCTGTATCTCTGTCCTTAAAATTCTGTATGTGTCCTCTCTCCCCATGGATTGCATGGGGAATCAATGGCTATGTTAGCCAGGATGGATTTCTTAACCTTTCCCTCCCCTGCTCTGACAGTTCTTGTGTAGAGGAAAAGAATTGATTGAAGCAGGTTGGATTTTGAACCTTACTTTCAGTTTAGGGTAGTTTAGTGTAATAGGTGATTAATCTGGTTTTTGATGCCCCTCCTTTTTATCCCCCCTCTTTTTTGGAGGGGGTGAAAAGAGCAATGCAAGTAAGATAGCTTGTCATCAGTAAGTGGAGCTTGAGAGCCAAAAAGAGAAACTACTGTTAAAGGTATAAACCATACCCGCTATTTTTCATTCACTGATACCACCAGTGTTATGTGCTTTTGAATGTAAGAATATTTTATTTGTATCTGCATGACCTGTTTATCACTGAAATACTACTAAGTAGTGAGGTGAGGAGATTAGGCAGAAAAATATATTCTTGTACAAGGAGCTGATAACAAAGATATATGGTGCTAATAGTTGCAGCCAGGATTCATACAAACATGCCTGAAAGTCACTGATCATACAGACACTGCACAGTGTGACTTTTCATGAAGTTTGCAATGATAAGTGGCAAAACATCAAGAACACTGTGATGAATGACTTCAGTAAAGTGATCAGGCCCACGAGTACTTAACAATTGTTATCGTGGATTAGGCGGCACTTCAGGAGCTTGAGATAGTTGTCTATTTTGTGGGAATCTCGGCGGAGGCAGTGCAGCAGGTTGTAAAAGGCAAAGAGTCTGGAGTCTTCATCAGCAAGTTGCAGGGATGGAAGTCCTTCCCACTGAGAGTAAATTTCGTTTCCAATCTCACCAAAATGAAGCTAAAGACACAAAGTAATACGGGTAGTAAATGACAGGATATAACCTGACTGGATATAAAGACAGCATTTAAAGTACTGGCCTTGAAGAATGCTGGTTGCTAGTGTATGGCTTGTAAAGTGTTTTCAGTTGTGAGTCACAAGATTCTGTATAATGTTCTATATCTTCATTCAGGTTTTGAATGAATTTGTCAGATTTTTTTAGGCTGTTTCCCTAAAATATGTATAAAGCTTAGCTGTTTCAGTGGTGTTTTAAGAGAACTAGTGTGTTAACTATGTACAGAGGAACCTGACTTTGCAGAGAAATCAAACTTTCCTTCATGCATGGACTCATCAGGGACATCTCTTTTTCAATCCCTGCATCCTGCAAACTTTTTAAACACTTGATCCTAGAAATTGTTTGTGTGAATCTCCAGATTTGTCTTGGCCTCTTTTTTTAACCAATCTCTCTGATATAGACAGCTCCAAGTACACATTACCAGAAAAATCTCTCAATAGTACACCTTCAGATGCACTGGATCTCAGATTCCATTCAAAAATAAATACTGAGTAATACAAGAGACCTCTAATGTTAGAAAGATAAGTGTAGAGAGTTAGTGTCTGAGGTGAATATTGGTTCAGGTCTCCTTGTTTGAAAGAGGCAGTTCCCCCACCTCACAGAAATCCACCTTTCATAGCAGGAAGGAAGTCTGTGCCTGTTGGTGCTTGTGCATCAGCCTTACTTCCCACCAGCTGTGCTGTGTAAAGGCACATAGGGGAGTTTCTGTGGGGCCTCGATCATTCAGTTTAAGGCAACAGGCAAAAAAAAAAAAAAAAAGACTAAGACTCAAAAATGCGGTTTGACACTAATAAATGTGCCAGTCTTATCTTCAACCTCCTTCTGTAAATAATGTGAATGAGAAGGTGGTGACAGGGAAACTGACTTCTTACTGTTATCTTGGATCCTCACCTGCACCCTTTTTACACATAGATATGTGATAGAGATGTATTTGATTACACTGATAAATGTATTTGTAGCCTGGGTGATATAAGGTTTCTGAGTAAATATACAGCTAACTGAAAAGAGAGAGAAACCATGAGTGACCTGGTGGAAAGTGGCGGATACAGGGATGGTGGCACTCTCAGCGCTGTTCAGCTGTTCAGAGCCTAAACAGAAGTCAGTAAGTCAGAACCTCTGGTCAGCATCTAACTCACTGACAGAATGATATATTCAGGGACTAACAGAGGCCCCTTTAAAAATAAACAAGCTGGAGCTGATTTGATTCAGGAAAGCTTTCAGTCAATTACTGATAACAGCCTTATTTTCTAAACTTGCAAGTGTACGGGGAACCAAGTCGGAGCCAGAGTTCAGAGAAACCAGTATGGTGCAAAAAGAGAAATGAAAGATACCACGATTACTATGCTGCCAGGATTACTTTGCTGCATGCCACATCTTTGCAACAGCTCAGACTTCCAGAACACTTTTAACACAGTATCTCTCCAAAAACTGTGCACCATGGCTGTATGTATAGAGATGTGTATAGATATGCTAATACATACGTATAAATACACACGTGAAAAAAAAAATGCTGATGCATCCTTAAACAATCAGGGTTGCAAATTGAAAATACTCAAAGATAGAATGACAATCACCAGTCCTGATGATTACACCTTCCCCTGAAGTAGGACTGGGAGTATGACGGATTATGTTGTGCAGTCACATGATTTTGTCTCTAGAAATTTCAAGATAGCAGAAAAAAAGAAAGCTGAAAGAAGAAAGCTGAAAAGTTCTCAGACTCAACAATTTTGGCTTCCAATTTTATCTTCACATCTACTTTATATCTTGATATCCCATTTTTATCTTCACACCTTCCTTTCATATTCCAGGCAGGGAGAGTCTGTCTCTGCATGCCCTTCTTACGGCAACAGGCTGGAAGGATGTTAAGGACCTGATACTTACCCGCCCAACTATTTTCTCCATTCCTTCCAGAAGCCGCTTGTTTTGTTCTTCAATCTCTACAGCCTTCCAGAGAATGGTTTCTGGAGCTTCTTTTATTCTTTGTACTTCAGAGGCCAAATGGACCAGGGGATCATTCCAGGAGCGCAGCACTCCCAGTACCAAGTTCAGAAGGTCTTCATGCTGCTCACCCACATTAAGAAAAGGATGTTAAAATAAGGATAAATACTGGCAGCATTAGAAGACATTTAGAGTAGTGTCCTCAGAAACTGTGATTTAGGAACTTTTTCCAGGACCTGTCACTGAGTGGTCTCTACAGCCCTGTACAACTGCATTTTTGAAGTTTATAATTGGTGTAATCAAATTTTACAATATTTGCACAAGCAGTTACAGCATTGCAATGGAAATTAAGTCCTCTCAACATTAAAAACTAGCAAGCACAATGATGTTTCACTTCAGTGAAAAAAAAACAGAACTCTTTTCTGAGTTTTATGAACATTTTAAAATGCAGTAATTTCTTTAAATATAAATTTAGTACTAACTGGAAGGTACACGTTATGGGAAACCACTAAATAGCTTTTATTGCCTCTATGTAACTCATCTATCCTCCCCTTTGAGCAATGGTGCTTCCAGCAATAGCTTTCTGGTTTTAAAAAATTGTCTTTTCTTGTGGACAATAGGAATTCATAAAGCTTATGGATATGTAGGGTTAGTATTAAACCTTTTGTTCTTTGCTAGATGTGCAACCCAGGGCTGTGAATTCTATTGCTCCCATTAGAATTTCTGAGTGACATACTGAGAAGTTGGAAATGCAGTGGGATTGCAAAGATGTCACCACATGAAACTGGTAGAGGTTTCTCCCCGGAACAGCCCCATTTATACACCTCTGCTTATTTTTTTCTCCAGAGAATTTTAAAATTGTGTCTGTGAGCATAGGCTGAGCAAGATTATCTTCATCTTCCCTTAAGTTTATAATTTTTACCTGTGGTGTATGTATGCAGCGTGTTTCTCTTTGTGGGTGTTTTTCAATATTTCACACCAGATTTTTTGTATTTGCATGATGATACGACCAGTTTTGCCGACTGGTATCAGCAAGAAAATCTATTCAGCATTTGTTTAGTAATGTCATAGCTTTCAGCTACTGGAAAACTATTTATCTCTGCCTACATACAGCAATGTAATTTTTTGTTTGTTAATATAACAACTGTCTATAAGATATTTAAAGATGATGTTTAAAGGTTGTAGTGTTCTCAATACTGTACAAGTACAGTAATTGGCATTGCTCTGGGGGGGTTGTATTTTAATTGGAAATAAGATACAGTGACTAAATGTGCTGTACAGGAAAAGGAAGGGACAATGAAAGTTACCTGTACATAAGTATGCTGTATGGTTTGCAGCTTAGTATCAGCAAATGATAGATCAGATTGTCTTGGCTTTTTGTTGCTTTCGTCTTCCTCACTTCTTTATTCAGACTGAGCTGATTTCTTTCTCTCTGCCTGCTGCCTCACTATTCCATAGCCCTCCTTCTTCCCCGCCTTCCCCTGCGCTGTCTTACACTGAACATCAGTAGCAACGGGACTTACATGAATCTGCTGAGCTTGCTCCTTGTCTTCAGGGGTGGTGAGGGACGAGGTGTGGCAGCCGTTGACAGCTTTGGCAATAAAGCCCCGGCCCTGAGCATAGCGCTCGTCCTGCAGATCAGGCATTATTGAAACAGACAAGTGACAGCTTCAGTTCAAACCCTGCATTAACTAATTGTTGTTCCACTGCTTTTATGCTGTAAAGGTCAAAAGCGTCTGGTGGGTCTTAGGGGGGAACTGGCACAGCCTTGTCCCACAGATAAAGAATAATGGGAAAATTATATTAATACATTTGATTTTAATACAAATGTTGGGCATCTTAGCGATGGTCAGTGCTACACACAGGTTTGGTCGGCATTGGGGCTGTCATTGTCTGTGAAGCAGTTGTACTTGTTCACTTATTGAAGGATTTCATATGTTAACATATGTTTATGCTTAAGAAGTATAAAATTACAATTTTATATTTTCTTGCTCTCAGGAAAAGACTGAGTACTTACAAATTCATTGAACATTTCTGAAGAGAGGGAGTGGATGTAGTGTGAAAGTTTGACTGCTCGGTCAAAAAGTTCCTCAAGGGAAACTTGGCAATTGGTGGATCCATTCGGGCAGATTGGCAGGGAGGTCACTCCTTCCTTTGTCAGGAGCATGTTGGACACCAGAAGGATGACCAGCAACAGACCTGTGCAAGTTTAAAACAAAGCAAAATGGAATCACACTGACTTGCAGGTGCATTTAGAAGTAGCTGTCAGAGCCAGTTGCTGGGTGATTTGGGTTGTGCTGTCACAGGGCTGAGAGTACCCCCTGTACTGGCTGCTGAATATCAGTGGAGCAGGGAAACACTGTAATTCTCTAATTCTCACTTCCTTTCTCCACTCTGTCATCCTGACAGCATAGCAGAGCCAGCTGCAGAGTTTGAGGAGACAAGGGAACCTGTATTGCAGTGTACACTGTATTCTGAAGTCTCTTACTATTGAGTCTGACTTTATAATATAGTGATAAGTGGAAGAAAGAAAAAATAAAACTTCTTCACAGTGTAAATATAGATACATAATTATATTTGCACAGATATATAAGTCTGGAAAACAGATTGGTCTTTGTTTTTACTTCTTTTTTTTTTTTTTTTCATTATTTCCCTCCTCCTCCTCCCAGAGGTCCTTTTCTTCTTTGCAAACATTTGGAGTTTGAATTTTTTGTGGGAGGGTGGTTAGGTCACTCTCTTAAGGTTTTGATTGTCCTGGGAGTTCCTTCAGATTTCCAGCAGCTGTGCTGCTTTGCTATTTAGAGTTTAACCCTAAATTTCCTATTGCTAAGAGATCAGAGAGAGTTTCTGTCTCTTCTCCTGAGTTTCTAAAACTGATTTAGAGGACTTTTATTATTTAAAGCACAAAACCTCATCTGTTTAAAACTTTTCATATTAACAGAGTTAAGTTTTCTATTTAGAGAAACATACACAGAAAAACAATGGAAAAAATTTAAAACAAATATTTGTAAATGAATGTGCATACACAAAGAACACTTTTCTATGCTCTGAGACTTTTACTTCTTGAAATTGATGATGTTAACTATACTTATTCACTAGACTTATTTTAAATGCTGAATTGAAGTGAGCTTCATAAATCAGCAGAACTACCCCTAATGATATCATGTGATAAGTTACCTTCTAGACCAACACTCAAAAAAAGTGCATTTACACTGTACTGAAGTGAGCCTTCCTCCTCCCCCATGAGCAAGGTACATGCTGCATGCTCAGTGAGGGAAATACTCTGGGGAATAACTCTTGGAATAAGGGAACCTGAGACTTGTTAGCTTAGAAAGTTGAAGACTATTATGAAAACTTTCACTTCAAAATTACTACATCACTTCTAGCTTTGTGGATAGTGACTTCTAGTCATTGCCTTCTGAGTGGTGCAGCAAACTAGTCGGGATCCAAACTTCGAGGTGCAGGTGTCACATCCCTCAAGCCAGTTATTTCTGTGACACTGCCCAATGCAAAGGTAGTCTTGGCAGACAAAAGGAATCAAGCTGCCTTCTGGAGGCATGTTTCACATTGCTGGAAGACCTCAGTTTCTAGAGCTGTTACATTTAAGTTGCTTCTTAATTCAATCTAAATTGAAAGAATTATGGAAGTTATAGGCAAGCAAATTTCAAAAGTCTTACCTTTCAGTGAAGCCCCCGTGGCACTCATGGTAGGGATCCTGTATGATGACTTGCTTTGCCAGACAGAAATCTCAGTATTTGCTGTTATTTTCCTCGTGTACCACCTTTATATACTCCATCCAGGGTCCATTTTGCATACATTCAGCAGGTCATGGAGTTTACCTCGATAATTACAAACATCAAATTGCCTTTTTTCCACATTCATATTCATTATTTTTTCATTGCCTTTTTCTAAAATTATTATTATTTTTAACTATGAGAGGGAATTTCATTAACAAGTTCAGCTGTGGGATCCTAGGTGTGGTTGAATGAAGAGAATGCCAAAATTTTGCCCTGAATGAGGTGAAATGCCATTGATCCAGTTGTCAGTTCTGAGGCAGGTACTAATGTTTCTGGCCTCCTGTTCCTACTCCCCACAACAGTCTTCTCCTCCTTTCTTGTTTCTTCAGTCATCCAAGCTTGCTTATGTTAAAATTCTGGCTATTTGCTGGAGGCAAACAGTATTTTAAAATGTCCCTATTGAGAGAAATAGCATGAAATGTACTGAAATGTATCCAGAGAAAGGGAAAGGAGGCTCCTGGAAAGACAGGTCATTACCTGTAAAATTATAGATATGACATTCCTGGTCAGTTAAAAGCTATGTTACACAGCACAAAGAACAATAAAAATGGTCCTCAGTCTGAGAGATGTTTAGAAAAATAGGGACAGTTCTTATATGAAAAAAGTAAAAATTTGGAGCAATAGAAGAGGTAGAAGTTATGTGTTTACAGTTTAATCCCAAATGTTTCATGAATAAATTAGCATTATTTCAAAAGAAAAAAACCCCAACCTCCACAAACCCATGAAATTACTTTCTCTACTTGAAAACCCTCTGCGTAAAAGACGGGCATTTCCACCACATGCAAAACATGTGCTGTCGTCAGCAGTGGGATTTGTTTTCAGATGTGATGCATCTGTGGTATCTACAGACCAGCCTCAGCAGGTTGGCCCTGTCTTCTTGTGTGAGGCTCAGCTCTCTGAATATGTTAGTAAATACATAACCTTTCATCTGCTTCTCAGGTCCATTTACCCATGGAAAGACTTTCCAAATTAGATGATCATAATGAATAAGGTATACAGTGTTAATGAATTTTCTTGCCTTTAGACAACTTGTTCCATAATTATGGGACAGGTATAACCCTGAACCCTTCATTATTTCATAGCTATGGACATGGTTCTTGAAGCAATGATAAACAAGGGAGAAGAACAGTGGAGCATTTAGGGAGAAAATGTGGAAGGAATTCCTGGGGAAGCAAGATGCTCCAGCAGTAAACCAGAACAGGTGTCAGGTAGTCTACATCTGCCAAGTTCTAGGGTGTTTGCTAGAACAGTTTGTTCTGCTTAGAGGCTGCATCTTGATGGGAAACTGAGGTCCTGCTGAGTAAATGAAGATGATGTTGCCTGCAGCAGGGAAAAGTGACAATCTGATGAAGGCAATAATATCAGAATAGGGCCACAGCCAGAACTCTAGAATGGGTGGTAGAAAAACAGCTGCCTTCTAAATGCAGACACATGGTTTATGATCTTGATTTAATTCAGCTTAACTTGAAAATCTTCCCCAATAAGATTACAGGTAAGACTGAAAAATCCTGATATCTTACAACTTTAGAAGAGTTCTGTTAATTACATGAATGAACAGTTCTCAACCCAGCAGTTGCTCTTTCATTTACTAGTCTCCTTGGCATTTTGAGGGTTTGGTAATGGTGCCAAAATAAGGCACACATTTAATTAATACTAGGGACTGCATAACAAAGGCAGCAGGCAAACTCCCTGTGCTGTCTTTTCCCTTATTGAAGAGGAAAGCTCCCCTGAGGCCGGACAACACCAGCTAAAGTCAGTATTCTCATAGGACTTAGCTTGGAGAAGAGCCTTGCACAGCTCTCTTGCTGTGTAAGTGTAGGCAACCACCTTAAACGCAGATGAGAGGGGAGTGGTTTGTTTGAAACCATTGCACGATATTTTAGTTAAAACATTCTACCATAAAATAATATACTTTAGTTTTCCCTTGCACCTTTCATCCCCAAATACTCTACAAACATGAGTGGACTAAAACTGTCAGCAATCAAGAATCATAGGCAGTGGAGAAGAAACTCTCTATAAAGCAAATAAATATAAAAGTGAAGGTTTTTTACAAGTTGTGAGAACTGACACAGAGGTTAAGAAGTTTATTTGTGACTGCGCAAAAAGTATTGGGGAAAAAAAGAAAATAAAATTCCTGATTTCCAGACCTGCACTTGAAGTGAGGAACAGAATTTCTTACCTGTACAAAGAAGAAAACAAAGGGGAGAAAAAGAAAAGAGAGGAAAAGGTACAATAACCAGAAAAAAAAATGTCCATATATTAATTTTCTTTTATAAATTAGGAATTGGATTCTATATAAAAGTTGGAAAAAAACCCTTGAAAGTAGCTGAAAATGCTTCACTCTGCCTTATGAAAGTGATCTGGCCTTTTACCCTACAAATAAGTAGTATGGAAGTTGGCATCACATCATCTCTGATTATTCCCTGAACCATGGTAAGGAAGCCCCCAGTAGCCACCTAATTGTGACAGTAGCTCAGGCCAGCACTGTGAGTAGCTGGGCAGGCAGCAGCACTGAGGGAGAGCCTCTGGGACAGAGAAACTGCCAAGCACAGCCGTGATTAGCAGCGTGTTTCCACCTCCCTTTGGCTTTTACTGCTGCCTTAGGAATTTAATTGAGTTTTATCTTCACCATCTTTCCTGGAAATAATATTAGTAGAATGTTGCCACCCAGTGTAAACAATATGCCAGAAGAAGGACTTGCTATATGCAGACTTTATTATGTAGCTCTTAGTTCATTACTCATGCTTCATAGGCATTACAAGTGATGTATCAGTATGCCAGATAAAAACATTTAGTGCTCATTTCTCAATAACCTTTTCTTTCCACCTCATATCAGGTTGCCAACCATGAATTAGACTGTGACATTTTGATTGAGAACTATTGATCAGTACTGGAAGATCAAATATTTCTGCTTTCATTTTACTTTGTTAAAAGTTTTTGAGGTATGCGAAGTGTTGTGTCTGATTGATAGCTAACACAGAGGAATGATAAATCTTTTCTGATAGAATACTTCTTTGCAGAGTACTTAACTAGCTGAATCAAAGATTGAGATATATCTCTTAATTTTACCTTTTATTTACTTGGAAGTATCTGTCTTTAATAACAGAACATTAGTTAATGCGGAAGTTCGCAACACCAAGTTTTTGTTATAGTTTTAACAGATGATCTGCAAGTTATCTGTGCAGAGCATGCAAAGCTGAATATGAAGAAAAAATATTCCTATATGTAATCTGAATGTTTCACTCTTTGGATACGTAATGAAAAAGAAAAAAAAAATATTTATGTGGTCCTGTTTTGCATATGCAATGAGAAATGAGACAAGTGAGGCCAGGACCCATCTGTAATTAAATCTGGCCAAGAATGTCAAGGACAACAAGAAGGGCTTCTTCTAATACATCAATAACAAGTGAAAAACTAAAGATAACATGGGCCTGTTACCAAATAAAAGGGGGACCCCAGTAACAGAAGACACAGAGAACCCAAAGTAACTGAATGCTGCCTCTGCATCTTTCTTTACTGGCAAGACCAACCCTCAGGAATCTCTGACCCAGGAGACCTGGATAAAGGAGCGTTGAAAGGAAGACTTTCCCTTGGTCAAGGAGCATTGGGTTAGAGAGCACGCAGGCAAACCTGACAGCCCCAAGTCCACGGGCCCTGATGGGATGCATCGGCGAGTGCTAAGAGAACTGGCAGACACCACAGCGAGACTGCTCACCTTTGAAAGTTTGGGGCAACCAGAAGAGGTGCCTGAGGAAAGCAAATGCCCCCTGGTCTCCAAAAAGGGCCAGAAGGAGGACCCAGGGAACTACCAGCCTGTCAGACTTACCTCAGTCCTGGAAAGGTGGTAAAGCTCCTCATTCTGAAGGCCATCTCTATCCACGTGGAGGACAGGAAGGTGATCAGGAGTAGTCAGCATGGAGACATTAAAGTTAAATCACTCTTGACCAAACTGATTGCCTTCTACGATGAAACAACTACCTGAATGGATGAGGGGAGAGCAGTGGATATTGTCTACCTTGACTTCAGCAAGGCTGTCAGCACTGTCTGTGGCAGAAACTGATGCACAGAAAGTTCCACCTGAATGTGAAGAACAACACCTTTACTGTGTGGGTGACTGACTGAGCATTGGAACAGGTTGCCCGGAGAGGTTGTGGAGTCTCCCTCCCTGGAGCTATTCAAGGACAGTCTAGACGCAATCCCGTGCCACGTGCTCTGGGATGACCCTGCTTGAGCAGGGAGGTTGGACCAGATGGCCCACTGTGGTCCCTTCCAGCCTTACCCATTCTGTGATTCTCTGATTCTGTAAGCTGGAGTCATAATATTGAAAATTCAGTTTGTCTTGTCTTTGATAGAATATTTGCAAAGTTATCCAGTCAACTTAGCCTGGTGGCTGGCTTCAGAAAGATGCAGAACTATTTTATATGGATCTAAACCAAATCCTCAGAGCACTTTAGATTTTCATAAGATCATAAAACCATAGAATGGTTTGGGCTGGAAGGGACCTTAAGGATCATTTAGTTCCAACCCACCTTCCACCATGGGCAGGGACACCTTCCACTAGACCAGGTTGCTCAAAGACCCATCAAAACATGTGGAAAATACACTTGAAGGAGGAACATAACCGGACTATCTTGTCAATCTAGATAGTTTAAAATTACAAATATTTTGTCTCTTCTGATAACTCCCTATGATCTCCATGTAATTTTTGTGCAAAATTCAAGTGATTTTTCCAGGGTTCTGTTAAACAAGGACTCTTTCTTTTCCCATTTTCTTCATATAAGGAACAGAAGAATTTTAAAAGCATTCTTTCCAAATGTTTGTCTCAGCAAAATGGGGATTGAGTACTTTATTTGTATGCTTTCTGTGTGAAGGCTGGTAAAAGATAAGAACATAAGGGAAAATGATTCCATATGGAAGGAAAAAAAGAAAAGGTGGAAATCTTTGAGAGATTTTCAGTTTCATTTTAATTCAAGTACAGGTGTGGTTTCATACAATTTCAGAGGTAGACACAAAAATGAAATGTTTCAAAAATAATTTATCAGCACTGCCACTGTGATGACATACATCCAAGTGCGCCATGAAATATTAAGTGTGAATCCCAAGTAGAATTCCAGCTAATGATAGCAAAAACCCAGGGGACTTCGCAAAGAATTGAGTAAAAGCTGGCTAGTATATATTGTTCCTGATACTTGAAGTTGTTTGAAGTCTGTGGCTCTGTGTTCACTAATGATGTATCTGTGTATTATCAAATAACTTGGCAGGATAAATTTGATCTGGATCACATGTAGCTGCATTATGGCACTTCAGCTGAATTATCAAGAAACCATGTTATGGTACTTATCCTGACCTGATACTTGATACCAGATTTGTCTGACTGTTGGAGGCCGGATGATAAGGATCTGACTTCTCCTAGGACAAAGACACACTACAAAACTTCTTGTATAAATGTGAAGTGGCAGAGTGAGCCTGTGCTGGTTCAGCATTTAATGTCATGTGGCTGCAATAACATTTTATCCAATACCTTGAATCTGGTTTTCCTTTTTCAGAGCTGAAAACTAGTGGTTTTGAAAGTGAAGGCAAGTAAAAGGGAATTTCCATGCTGCAAAAATCTTTACAGTAGATTACTGGGATCATTGCTGTAAAGCTGAGGTTGTGAGTAGCTGTGACAGCTTCTTCTGTCTGTCCAGTCTGAGTCCTGTTCTGCTTCTGAGATGGTAGATTTCCAAAGCTGTATGGTACAGCCCAGTCCAAGTGGAGAAGTATGAAAGCATCTGCACACTTTGACCTGTAAGATAGGGTTACTGCCATAAAACATCGCTGTCTGAGCTCTGTCTTAGCTACCAGGAAAAGTATGCTTGATTCTGAGGCACACTGAGCATCACAACTGCAAAGACTGATTTAAACTGCTTCTCTGTTTTTGCTTGTTTTCCCATACGTTAGCTTTTATGTCTGATTTTTTCCCCCTTGACCATGTTCTGCTGTGATCATAGCTACAGTCTGCTACAATCAAGTTATTTTCTATAAGATCCTGATTTAGGCTAATCATTATTCAGGATAAAGTGGAATGAGTTTCAAGATGTTACTTAGGGTAGGCATGCCACAGTGGAATTTACTAACAGGCTAGGTAATTATTGGTATTGTTTTAAGTATTATATTTGTGTAATAAACAGTAAAATTGCGATCAGAAGGCTGAAATTTTCCTGCTAACGTGGGGAATAAGAGAAATAGAACCTGGTTTAAATATTTGCATATTTTTAATTCTATGGATAAATGCATCACTGGAAAAAAACATTTCCTTGAGTGCTTTATGAAACTAGAGCCTGTAAAAGTAGGAGGATTTCTCCTTTTTCAATTGCAAATACATTGAAAAGAGCACTGATGTGTGCACAGAGATTCTGAGCACATTTCAATAGGAGGGTATTTCCACAGATTGTGGTAAGCAAGCTTCTGTTTCACTATGCAGTGTTTGATTTCAGTAATGGATAGTAACCTAAATGGCAAATGTAGGTTTTAGCCTATGCTTTAGAAGTGCATCTTCATGAAGATGCATTTTTCTTCCTGGTATGAAATGGTCTTTGGCTCGATAATTTCTGATATATATGTAAGGATTGAGTGGAGAGGAAAAGGTGAGCAGAAAAAATTTTTAGGGGGTGTGGTATTAGCTGAAAGCAAAATAACAGGCAGAGATCTGTGCTGACATCCTTGTTTCCTTGGGAGAATCTTACTTTTAGTTGAGTGCTTATCAGAGGAAGGAATGCACATGCTCAAAGTCTTCTGTTTCATAAAAGGATAGAAGTAATACTGAAACAACATGACCTTTACTTAATTGTCTTCAAGGAAGCATTCAACATCATACGTTCCTCTTAGTGATTCCAAAATATCACACTTTCTTTTCCTCATTTGTTTGCTACTTTCTCTAAACCTAATGCATTACAAACCACCAAACCCCCAAAACAAACAAGCAAACAAAACCCCACCCACCCAACAAACAAACAAACAACTCTCACCCAAAAAAACTCTGAAGGGGTGAGGTGTATGGATATTGGGCATCTCCTGTCCCGCAGGAAATTTGGAACCTCAAGTATTGTTTAGTATCTCATTAGAATGGTTTGTCCAATCTACCACATTTTGTGCATATTTTAATTAAGTTTTTTGTATTTATTGAACCCAGGCTAGAAATTAATATTGACATAGATTTTTTTTGGAAGACATATGAAATTATTTTAGTAAAATGCATTCACCTACTTCCTAAAACTGTTTTCTCCAGGGGGAAAGTGTGAAAGCAGTTATTCTGTGACTATATATTCTGTGTTATTAAAATAAATGAATGCTGCAAGGTGAAAAATGTATGGAAATACACATAGATATAATACAGCAAGCCCAGCCCATCATATGTTCTATGTAGAGGTTGCCACCTATCTCAGGGTATCCAGTAGGATTTGCTTATAACTTTAAAACTTAAAACTGATAGCTATATAGGGCATCCAGTAATACAAGCAAAGAAGAAATAAATGATTGTTGATAAGAATAAAAACAGTTCAAGAGATTAAAGGAAACATTTTTGTACAGAAATAGGAAAAAAACTGTAATCAAGAAAACTTTTTGGTAGCAAATACTGCTAACCAGTCCTTAGAAGGTCAAATACATTAAATGGCACACCTGCAACACATTTGTGTGTTTAAAAATTCATTAAAAATTATTGAAGGTGCATTGCTGTTCCATCTCTTCTCTAATGAATATATTTGCATGTAATCTCAGCTTTTTCTCCTTTAGAGCTTTCTTACTCATTTCCTAAATCCTCAGTGTGTAACCTGACCTTGTGGGATTTACAAAGCTGAGGCCAAAGTCCTCATGGAAATGTCATGCCGTTGGCACTATGGGAAGCGTGCAGTCGTTGTAGGGGCTGACACGGAGCAGCCCCGTGGCTGAGCCAGAGCCGCAGCCTCCAACACCCTGTGAGAGGGCTCTCAGCAGCCAGGCATCTCTACGGATGCAGGAGCAGAAAAATGAAGAGTTGCTTGTTCTGTCCATGTATTTGACTTTAGTTTTTTGAAGTGTGATTATAAAATCATTGTTTGAGCTACTCTTCAAACTCAGCTCTTCCCAAGGTGTGAAGGCTTTGATATGGTTACAATCTTCCTTGAAAAAAAACCCAAAACCAAAAAAACCCAAGACCAACAACCCAATAAGAGGGAGTGGAGTGCACCACAATCTTTACATCACTTTCTCCTTAGAGGTTTTTTGATTTGGCTCTGGTTTCAAAGCTTGGAGTTAATATTCCCTGTGGAGCACATTTCAGGACTGTGAAACACATCAACGTCAATGTCATCCCAAGTTGGTGACACCAGAAAAGACAAGATTTTCGTAGTGAATAAAATTACCTTGTTTGTATCCTTCATGAAAATGAATAGGCTTAACAGAGGTAGTTATCTTTTTAAAAAAATTATAGACAAAACCTAGTTTTTATAAAAGGATTGGAGTTTTATTCCAATTATGATATTTTTCCCTTAAAAAATCCCACAACAACATGTCACAAATTTTGTACCAAAATTCTGCTTTTCTGAGTATGTATCCTGTCAACTTCCTTAAACCTATGAGTCTTTAAGTCAGTCTTTAAAAAGTGGAGGAGGCACCTGTATCAAGAGTAATATATTTTTATATTTATATATTCACTTTTGTTGTGAGGGATGTAATCATCATGTTAAAGATTTCTAACTTATAACTTTCCTTTAA
>JAWWEU010000081.1:59603923-59616415 GCA_035583155.1 Acropternis orthonyx | reverse complement strand
TATATTTATATATTCACTTTTGTTGTGAGGGATGTAATCATCATGTTAAAGATTTCTAACTTATAACTTTCCTTTAAAACTTATAATAGAAAATTATTTCCTATTATGTGTAGGAGAAAGAGAGCCAGTCTACAATTAAAGATGATCAAAGGATGGAAGATCTCAGTTTTTTAATATTTATTTCTGATCTTATATCAGCAGAGCAAAACAGTATTACATGTTGGCTTGCAAAATTAAAATAGTGTGGTATCAGATTGCAGCACATTTTGCCATTATGGCTCTTGAGTTTGTGTGTAGACAAATCCTGTATCTGAATCCATTATTTGTTCATGGCTGTGAGATGAGGATTCCAAATGATTGAATGGGGATGATCAGATAGCAGTAAGTTTTTTCTGTTTACACCAGACTCGTTATGGAGTAAAATCATGTTTGGGTAAATCAGACAGTGCAACTTGGACACTCTTCCTGTGTAGTCAATTTATCTTCCACAAAATCTCCTTTCCTACATGGGGCTGATGCATGTCCAGAATCTATGGCTGTTAAAAACAAAACAAAAAACCCCCGAAATACAACAGTAGAACAACCCCTTTCATTTTAAACAGTGTCAGCAAAAAAAAAAAAAAACAAAAAACATTTCCTTATTAGAAATAGTGATTACAAGAACGTAAAGGCAAAGTGGCCAACCATTTTTCCTTTGCTCCTGTTTTACTCTCTACCATGTATGAACTAGTATGATTTGTAGCTACACTGGCAGTGATAGAAACTGCAGGTATTTGGTTTAATAAAGACTTCATTAGTCACATAAATTCTTAGTGTGAGGTAGAGCTGCTGTTAGCCATTCTCACTGGGCTAGATGTGAAGAACCTTCAAAGCCTGTAAACATGCCAGCAGTAACTGACTATTCTTGTGCATTCCCTCCAGCCACCTTTCACTTCACAAAGGTTTTTAATTTAGATCTCTCATATCTTTTAAAGGCTTTGAAAAAAATAATAAATCTATCTTATTTTCTCTACTTTCTTCTATTCAGAACATGAATCTGGGAGGACGAAAAAAGACAACAAAAATTCTTCACATCTGGAGAGAATTTCAAATTGTTTTTTGTCTTCTGAAATGAAATCTGCCAGTTTACTTTTAAAGATGAGTGAAAGTGTCCGTCAGTAAAAGACAGACTTAACTTATCTGACAGGCCCGTGACAGTGTTCAGTGCTCTCCAGTGGAGATTTCATGGAGGCATATGATTAGTCTGAAGGCTTTTTCCTAAGAACATCAGTTCAGAAAGACTTGCTAGCCTCTGAATAAATCAGACACAATTGCTTCCTCATTGTCCAGGACTGCATTACACATGCATCCCTCAAAACGATAGCCAGAGAAAAAAGTCCATAGTTGGTTTATCTGTAGGGAGATGACCCGAGTGTTTCTGTTTTGTCATAGATCTAAGGTATTGTGGAACCAGTTCTAGAGGTTTGGGGTAAAATCAATAGGGCATGTGTTTTGGTTTTTTTCTGCAGGAAGAGTTTTAACATTGCATCTTGTAATACCTTTGGAACTGTGACTTCTGTTACTCTAATGGAGTGTGATTTGCCTATATAGAAAGGCATAGGTCATGTGCATAAGCTGCACATAATCATCCACAGATCATATAACTCTATTTAATTTGTACTGGCTTTGGGTTTCTTTTCTCAACTCTTATGTGTCTCCTGTTCCTCCCCTACTGTGACACCACATGAAAAGCCAAAGATTGTTTGACCTCCCAAAATCCATTAGTCTGCCACCTGTGTTTTCATGCATCTGGATGTAATAATGCACATACTTGCATGAAACTCACACACATACTTCATTTGCTTCTGGACACATGGTCTAGATCACTCCAGAAATTTGTTGCACAGCCACATCTGGCCACGTGCACACCTAGAAACATCCCATTACAAGCATGTGTGCATGCAAACCCAGTTCACAGTCTTGCTCCATGTAATATCTGTCAGGCTTAGTTAAAGGTGCAGGAAAAATTAGTAGGCCACTCCATGCTGATTTGTAATGCTTTTGACAGAGTAAGAGTCTGTGCAAACAATGAAATGACTGATCTAGCTGCTCTTCACCTCCCTTCATACTCTTTTTTGTGTCAGTGGAAGACCGGCTAATCTTAGCACACGGTCAAGTGAACCTGAACTAGGTTTCTCAGTAAGTCATAATACAGTTAGGATACACGATGCTATGGCCAGTGTTAGAAAAATGCCCTGGTCTTCCCTGGGATAGTCTTGATATGATGCTGAATTAGTGCAGTCTGTGGGATGAAGCTGGTACAGTTTCTCTTCTAAAATGTACTCCTGTAGATTTAGAAAAGAACATTACTTAGAATGGCACTGAAACCTACTGTTTTGAGCAACAGTGGTAACGTTTGGCAAAGAAATTACAGAATTATAAGGAGATAAGTAATTTTTTTTCCCCCACATTCATAGTCTTATAGCTAATGCACATTGCCTGCATGAACATGGCAGGTAATAGGAACATCATTTAACTGTCACTTAACCTGAAACTTCCTTCCTTTCCCGGCAAAGCTTTCTTAACTTATTTTAATTAGTTATTTATTTCAGAACTGTAGCTATTGGAAGTATTATGTTGCCTAATCCTGTTATTTTAAGCTTGGCAAAATCCACATAGGGATTTAGCAAAACTGAGAATAGTTATCTAGCTCACTGCTAATAGCTCTCAAAAGTGCTATCAGTCAAACAAATCTTTATTATTAATAAGGTATATATTTTCTTGGCAGGATAAGAATTACATGCCACACTCCCTTAAAGATGTTTGCTACCAGATGCTCTGATACTTTTTGGAGCAGGCTTTTTAATAAAGAAGAGGCATGTATCATTCCCTTAGGGTGTCAGCTCTCTAGGCTACTGGAAAATGCTGGAAGCAATGAGACCTATATCCAAGCCTAGTCCTACCAAGATCCAGCCTGCAGTCTGTCAGGTCTGGAATCCAGCTCAGATCTTTTATCATAGGATATGGTGGAAAGAGAAGAGATGCCTTATATATGTATAGTTATATATATATGACTAGAGTCTATTTAAAGTTGAAAAAACAAGGACTAGATTTTTTCATATACTGAAAAGAAACAGTTGATGCAAAATATTGGTGTGATGTTCTGCCCCAGGGACTCTGTAGCTCAGGAACTGACTTGCTGCAGTTGGAACCTGGGAACCTTCAGTCTTAAGGGCAATCTGCACTAGGAGTGTGTAAGTCACTAGCACAGCCATGGATCCCTATTGCAAAATCCAGATCTAGCAGTCACTTTGGAATTTGACCAATCAAAGAAAGAGTAAGATAAAATTGTGCCTGTCAATTGCTTTTAACTGTGGGTGAGTAATAATGAACCCAGAGAAATCTGATGGTCAGGCACCACTATGAAGGCTGGAGTACGAACTGTGTTACTGAGGAGTCTGTGGGTTCAGCTTGTTCATGATAGAGTTGTCTTCTGCTTTTGAGCCCTGAATCACCTCTTTTGTTTAGCCTGAGAGCTATTTCTTGATAAGTTCTATAATTCTCAGAGGATCATGAGAGCAATACTGTAACACTCTTGAGTTAAGGGAAGGCTGGACGGAGGTTTCGGAGGATCTGTGGTAGGAAAGAACTGTTTTGTCATGCTGGCCCCTATGCTGGAAGACTTCAGGACACCATGTTTGCCATTGTTAACTACCTAGTTTGTCTACCAGTTGTCTGCTCTCCTATTTCCTTTCCTACAGTTCAACTCAGAATCAGAACTAACTCTAGACAATGAGTGAGGAGAGGTGGAATCGCTTTATTGCTTTGATGGCTATAGACAGCAAATAGTTGCAGTGTTTCCATTTTATAGCCATCAACTGTCACCTAATTTAGTAGATAGTCATTGATCTCCAGCAGAGAATTTTGAAATTATAATCAATATGAAGATGCCACAGAGGAATAATAATAAACCTCTTAGGAGCTGGAAATGCATTTAATGAATCAGGAGGCTGAGTAAATAACACCACATGTATGTGGTGAGAGCTGTCTGGATAATTGTGGTTACAGCTCCAAATAGCTCCTAAGTAGCCTACAAAATAATAATAATAAAAAAAAGTATATTTAGTCATTATTATTGGAGGGTCTGCTCATGGGACTGTATCAAATGAAGTTACAACCGCATGAAACATGAGAAAGACAAAAGCTCTTCTTGTTTCTCTTTAAAAAAGACCTGGTAATTTTCTTTGATTTTCTGGCAAAACATTTATATATTTGTATATGTGAGGAGGATAAAGACACAGGATGAAAACTCCAACAAAAAGTAAGGAACACATTCCAGAGGGGAGAGCATTGGCCAGTAGAAGGATCAGCACAAATACCAGGGTGACTTGCTGGTATCTAAACCACTGCTTCACCCGACCTCATGTATGTGTGCCAGGGCCAGCCCTCATCAGGCAGTGTGGCTCAGGCAGAGAGGTGGGCATTGGAATAATCCAAACCCCAGAAGGGGCTAATGCACTTAGGCCAAGCCCAGGCTGTGTAATCCCATCTCTGATACTGATCTAGTCTTCCTGTGTGGCCATGGTCACATTCCACAATGTTTTTGCCTCATTAGCTTAGTCAGTAAAAGTGGGTGATATTTACCTGAGGGCTTCATAGAAAAGTTCTTATTAACTAAGTCATGTTGAAGGAGTTGTAATGCAATTTTCATGCTGAATCTGAGAGGACAACACTCTCACCCATCAAATGGCTGCAGATTTAACAGCCTCCCCCTCATGCAGTGCTGCGATGCAGTTGTGTGTGATCTGTGTCTGCCAAGCCATGTGTTGGGTGCTGTTTCTAATGAAGAGAGGCTGCAAAGGGCTGATGATTCCCACATGTCTGACTTAGGTAAAGCAAGTGACTTGATGGTTCCACAGCAGTTTCTGCAGCCCTCTCTCCATGCTGCCTTTCTGTTGCAGAATGTGTGGAGCAGAGGGAACAGACTGCTGTCAGGGGATAGACTGGGTGACCTCAAACCCTTCCAACTTGAATGATTTTGTGATTGCATGATTTGATGCATGTGTTACAGTGAGCTGTTTTTAGAGGTGTAATTAGGAAACAAAGAAAGAAGCCATACATCTATGACCATTTCTTCTGTCCTTGCTGCTTTATTTTCTGTCAGCTTCAAAAGACTAGAGGACTGAGTGTCTGCTTGTCCCCTGATTACAGAGTAGCACCTGAATGACTTTTGTCTGATCTTTTTGCTGTTTTCTTTTAACATTGGAGGAAGGCTGTTTATGGTAGCTTTTCTCACATCACAGAAACTAGAGAAAGTTTGGTGCTTCCTGGAAGCGTACTGCTCACATACTCCACTGTATACAAACACAGGTAAACCCCTGTATGCCCCTGCAAACATAACAGCCACCAGCAGGTTCTGACCACAAGAAGAGCTCATACTGTGCCTCACAGCTGCCTTTCTCGGTGGCAATTCACATACAGCAAAAGCAAAGGTGCGGGGCAAGTGATTTACTCTGGTTATAGCAGTTTATTCCCAGCTGCCATCTTTCATTAAGACACCTTGGTCCATGTTAAACACATGCCACCGGTGATTCATTCAACTCCAATCCCCCTGCCTGCACCTAACAGTCTCCCAAATTACCCCACAGGACAGATGAATTGCCCCCACAGACTGCACGTAGCCCATGGGCTGTAAATTGAGGAGACTGATGGCTATACTGCCTCGATTACTTTAACTATTCCTACTTCAAAGGCCCAGGCAGTGGCAAGAGCAGATTCACTGAACGCTTGAACTCCTTGCACTCCAGAGCTGTGTGAAGGGCAGTGTTTAAAAACAGAAGGCACAGCTCCCCTGAGCAGCCCCTTTCCCAGCCATCCCTCCTGGCACACGAGGTCGTGCCCACAGCTCGTGCCCCGCGAGCGGGCAGCCTGTCTCCGGCAGCGGGAGCCGGCACGGCGAGCTTAAAAGGCTCTCAGGGGTTGCCAGGTCATCCCCCCAAAGGCAGTAAAGAAGGGGGAGGGAGGGAGGCAGAAAAAAATTTGAAAAATAACCACAAAGAGAACAAGCTCTTTTTTGAAATTGGAAACTTTAAAGAAAAGATTTATGAACATTTGGGTTTATGAAACCACCTGGTGCTTTGGAGTTTGCTGCTGGTTAAATTTGGAGGTTCAAAGTTTGGTGGTTGTTTGCCTCCATTAAAAAAAGGGCATTTAGAATAGTCTAATTCCACATGTGCATTGATCTTTTGAAACTCACGCCCACTTAACTTTGAGCTCAACTAGTAAAAATCAGGAAGATTTAGGGGGAAAAGGCTGTTAGTTCTTAAAGGCGTCTTCGCCCCTCGCGGTGCGTGCTGAGCAGCGTGGCCCCCCAGCTCCGTCTGCTCAGCTTCCTCACCGAGTGCAGCATGACTTGTGCTGTGTTTGGACAGTTGGTGACCCCCGACCCCCACTCCATAAAATATTTAGGCTGGGACGCCTGAGAGGAGCTCTCAGACGTGATGGTTGGCGGCTCTTTTGAGACAGGCCCGGCATCCTCCCCCCCAGTCCATACGTAGCAGCCTTTGCTCACACAGCATTTTGAGTCAGGGACTATCCCCCCGTGCCTCGGGTTCCTGATTTCCAAAGAGAAAAGAGGGGAAAAAATGAGAGGAGGGGAGAATAAGCACCTCATTTTGCTTTTAGGGCAAAATATATATATATTACACTGGTCTTGCAGGTCTCAGCCGTGACACGTGGCAGCAAAACACAGTTTAAGCTGTGCTTTTGCAAGAGCATCTGAAGCTAGAAGGGTTTGCCAGGGAATTGTGAAGTCTGTCCTTTGGTACTGAAACAGCAGCAGTAGTGCCTCATTTTTTTTGTGGCTCATTTCTTTCTGCTGTTTTATACCAACTGACTGTGCCTTAATACAATATTTGTAGAGACAGATAGTTATTAGATCTGGATGAGTCATTCAGAATGAACAATTTATTCAGCACATTGCTTATTTTCCCTTCTTAGGTTTGCAATTAAAAACTATGTTACTCTTAAATGCATTCATTATTTTGAAATTAGCTGTCAGTTACATGAGTGAATATTCTTGTTCTGAGTTAATTTGCAGTCATTTTCATGAAAAATATTGGTAATTTCCACTGCTCTGGCTAGCTCTGTGAGTCAGGAAAGGTTATCTCTGTTCTCTTGTTGGTGATGTCAGTATTTTACCAGCAACAATGTTATTCTGGAACTTTGTGTTTGACTGTAAACAAGTTTAATTTCAGGTCATTAGGGCTGAATTGTAGATTTGAAAACATGTTATAAAAGTATTTATACATAACCAGGTATTTGAGATTAAAGTTACTTTCTTGCCAGGATTTCACTAAAGTGTTTATAGAAAGGGAAGGATGCTGGCCTTTACAGACAGCTGACTAATTTAGGAATGTATATCAATGACTGAAAGCCTCAAGTTTATAATGGGTAAAAAACAGCATCTGTTTCTTTCTTCTGTTAATTCTCCTTTGACATGGGCAACCTTGTGGCATAAATGAGAGCTTTCTTATCACAGCCTAATATCTGTCTACGGCAGGAGTTGAGGCAGTCATTGCAGCTTAAGCAAAACTGAAGATTTTCTGTTTCCAGACAAAACCAAATAGAGCAGGTAGAGTTCACTCCTGTAACCCAGCAGGAAGGTTTAAAGAGCCTGTCTGTTTCTAAATTTCCCTTTGACTTCTGACCCTCCTGTCAAAGGTTATGCTTGGCAGTATAGCTTGTCCTCTGGCTTGTTAACTCCTACCATCACCTCATATACTTAGCTCTGCAGTTTGAATTTCACTGATTTGGAGCTTACTAACTCAACCCCTAATTGCCAAGATCTAGCTAAGTCTCTAGTAAGAGACAAAAATATGCCTGGTAAAAAAAAAAAAAAGTTTTAAATGGCTTTGGATTAATTTTTTTAGCACAGTCAGAGTATTAATTCACATGCTAATTCTGCATGTTTCCTCCTCACTTGGCAGCTTACAGTTCTTGAAAGAAGGTATTTTGTGCTCTGTCCTTTTTGAGGCCAAATATGAGTTTTGCTGCTTGTCCAGCCTCATGCCAAAACTCTGCAATAGAAATACAATTTATTTTGCCACAGTAAGATGCTCACTCAGTAATACACCCACTGCATGCTGTTGTATGTCTTAGCACACGGAGATCATGACCTTGTTTGGGGCCATGCTCTTAATATTCCCAGGAAGTGGACAAAATTATCCCTGTTTTTCTAATGCTTCAATTTAGGAAAAGGAAAGATAAGACATTATTAGGAGTAAGAAGATAGAAAGAGATCTGTGTACGTTCTCTTCCATTTTTTTGCTTTACTTGCATCTCAGGCCATCTTTAGGCACAGGCAAAAAGTGGACATTCTTCTTGGAGATATGATTACAGGCAGATAGCCCTGTGAGCCTCCCTCTTATTGTGAGGACAGCAGAAGTTAATTTTAGCTATGCTGCTAATGCCTTGATGCAGTTCTGCTCATCTTTGCTCAAGAGCAATGTTACCTGCCTCAAAAGAGTACATATTCACTATGGTAACATATTTCCTGTGAGAAAACTTAAGTGGAAATACCCTTACACGTTCACTTCCAGGTCAAAATGGTGTATGCCAGTGTTTGGAAATATTGGAAACATTATGTGGATTCTTTTGGTGTAATATTTTCATACGTAAATCTTGGTGCCACAGAAGGAAATACTTCTACCTCATTTAATTCCAAACAATCCAAGTGGGGAAAAAAAACTGAGAAAAGTGAAAGGGGGGAAACTGATTGGTGTTGGAGGAACTGCTCACATCTTCTGTGCTGTCCTGGAAGCCTGAACTAGTTTCTGGCTATTTGAAGCAATGAGAGTTTTGTCTCTCAGTTCCATAGGCCCAAGATATAATCCTCTGCTTATTAAGTTTCAGTTCCCTTGTATTAGACTCTCAGGAGCCAACTGTGGAAACAAATCTCTCAGTTGCTTGAGCTATCGAGTAATCAAGATATTACTCAAGAGGCTGAAGCTCTCTTGACTTTCAACCTGGGGTCCTTGAGACTGATGTGAAATGATGCTTGCCCCACCTGTGGGTAATTAGCAAAGCCTACATGAAACAGAACCCAAGAGCAATAATAATTTATTTCCATTGCAAAAGGACTCAATGTCTCAAAAAAAAAAAAAAAAAAAAAAAAGAAGGGAAAGTGAAAGGGAAGAGATGTACCAGGCAATACCACTGTTGGGAAGCACAGTAGTAACAAGTAACACCGTCACATTGTGGCACACAGTGCGAATTCCAGGCACGCTGCTGGAGGCTCAGGTCAGAAGTGCAAGCATATGTGAAGAGCAGTGGGAGGAGAGGTCTGGAATGAAAAAACGTGTGCATCCTGCCTCAATGTGAAGAGCTGTGTGTTACTCTTACTCATGCACAGGCTGCTCCTGGGTGGTTCCTGGGATAACCACGTGTCCCAGTCCCCTGACAGAAATTTTTTTTGAGATCTAGAAGTGGTTTAGATATACCCTACAGTCAGAGAAATATGTACCATATAGCTATAACATATTACAAGAGTAATGCAACCAGAATATAAGCAGACATTTTTTTGTATTGCTATTTATTTAATTGCCTCTTTAATTTTATTTTCTGTTACTTTAATTTATAGAAGCAAGTACTTCTTTAATGTTTACAAACTGAAATTAAGATTTTGCAAAACACTTGACAGCAGAATTCAGGTTTAATGTGCTCTGTGTGCATACACAATAGATACAATTATACGGATTATAAAACTGTCTATAGCTTTACTTAGTGCACCTATATACATACCTAGAGATACACGTGAAAACAAGTTAAAGACAATCAAATAGCTTTGCTCAGTATGATTCTGGTATATGGATCTAGTAAAGATTCTTAAATAATTGTAAATGATAAGTTAGAAGACACAGATTGCACTGTCTTGGTATAAGAGAAGGAGGTGAAACAGTATCAAGAAGCCTCAGCTATGGACTAAACAAATTATGATGGGTATCTAGGAGTATTCCCCAAGTTACTCTTATCTCTTCCTCACAGCTGTGCTGACTATCCTCAAGTTGCCTAAATTATTTGCCTTTCAAAATTATTTTCCTTGAGATGTGGTTAGTCTCTTTCCCTTCTGGTCCCTTCACCTACTGCTTACAAGGCCCAGCAGGGTCTGTCTTATGGACTCTGAACTTTTGCTCATGGGATACGCCTGATGTCTAAATTCCCGCAAAAAAACCCTCTCAAAACAACGTTAGTGGAGATAGATGGATAAGTAGCCTTTACTGGAAACTTCCAGGTGCACACCTAAAGTATGTGCACACACGTCCAGTGATGGTGCAGTTTTTATAACTTCCAGTAATTAACATATATGATATTGTAACTAACCCGTGTTACCCATTTCTCCTGGTGCCCACCCTCAGAATTCCTCAGCATTACCCCTTGGAGCCTCTCCAAGGGCTCCGTGCTTTCTCTTCTGTTTTGTCTTCAAGCTATCTTGCAGGTGCTTCTTTAAAACAGCATGTCCTTGGCAAAGTGTGAGAAAACATGCAGTGATTTCTAAACACCACCTAAAAATGTGAACAACCCAGGAAAATCCATTCAACCTATATAATTCTAAAAAAAAAACCCACAAAATACACACTAAAATCCTTAGGCATCATGACCTTGAGAATAGCATCTTCTGTTATATTTCAGTATTGATATCCCCTAGTAATTTGCTTTGCCTGTTTTACAACATAGTGAACAGTGTTGGGGTTTGGGGTTTGTTGCTCTTTGTGTATTGTGGTATCTATGGGCAGTCATGGCTGATAAAAATTTCATGTATGTTTATATACAATACATGAAACCTCTCTCTCAATGTACACTGGTTAATGAGAAGGAATATTTATGAACATCTACTGTAGTGTGACAACTAAGCACAAATCAAGCCATGGCTTTTTTTCCTTTTGAGAATAACTTGTTAAACAGAGAGAAGAATCATTTATCTCTGACTTCACAGTCTCTACAAGACCTGCTATTAGAGCAAAGCAGTAAAGTCTTGGTTCAAACCATGTTCTAGGATGAGCAGGTGCAACTCATGTTCAGGACAGCTGAGCTTTGTGCCCTATCTGGTGAGAATATGATACTTTTATCTGGCTTTGTTCTCACATTTGCCAAAGAAGAAAAATAGCTTATTTTCTTGCAGCAGGTATGTTTGGGATGTCTTTGGAGAACTATACAGACCAAAACAGTACCTCTGTATAGGTGGTACTTCAGGGATCATGAAGATGCATGACTATTTGTCTTGAGTCACAAGGAATTGATCATATATGTCATTACATTCTTGAATAAATGGCACAGGGTCCATGTAACAAATGGAACTATTCTTGCACTTAAAAACATTCCTATTGCATGATAATTGGTTTCTTTTGATCAGTTTAGAATGCTTTTTACCCCTCAGATACATACTAATAAAAAGGGGCAGTAAAATTTAACAGTGACTGGTATAAGCCAATAGTTATGTCCTATAAATCCTAATGCAGACATGGTAAATGTATGATTTGCCATCTGCTTTTGTTTATGTCAGGTAAGCAGAGCTGAAATTTTCAAACTGTGATTTGTGGCTGAATGAGAAATATTTAGTCACATCATGCTGGCTCTTGTTCTGTTTCTCACTGAGACAACTTGTGTGGAAGAGGTAGATGAAGTGTAGGGTAAAGTTAGGCTGCCTCGATACGTTTGGGTTTTTTGTTTCGGTTTTGTTTTTTTTTTTAGATAAAATATTTAACTAGAAATTAGAAAACAATATCCACAAAAAATTCATCAAAACATCAGCAAACACATAAATGCTTTCCAATAAAGTCTTCTCTGTGAAAACAGTTGTGGTAATCAGCAAGCATCAAGTCTCTCAGTTTTAGTGTAGCAACTCAATTTTCTTATTTTATCACAGAATAAAGTAGAGCACAGCTTAGAATTATACAAAGCTTTCCTAGTTCCCACTGAAGAAAAGAACATATTTTTGTTTTCTTCCATAGCCTGGCCTGTTACTTTCCCTGTAATCTTCATCTGTGTAAGTTCAGCAATGTAGTCTGAAAATTGATTACATTTCCTTATGATTTTCTGGAGAATAAGTACTACTAAGTATGTGTGGCTGGTCTCAGAATAACTTCATTTGATTTCAGGAAAGCTGCCCCTGATTTGCATAATTTCAATTGAGAATACAATGAAAATGTTTGAGTAATGATATAATTTAAATATTCCTCCAATTAGTTACTAGTATTTGAAACTGTGAATAGCTAGAGATGAGTTAAGAGATTCTAATCTATTGCCTATAAAAGAACTGATCACCTACTGAATGTGAATCCTTTTTTTTCCCTTTCTCTCATGTTCTCTGGAGAAGTATGCTAAGCAGCCACAGCAGCTGACAATATTGTTTTATCACATTTACAAGGAGTTAATAATGAACATTGCTCCTTCATTTACCTCTGAAGTACTCATGCAAATATGTTATTAGGAAACTTAGATTATTTTGATGCTTCT